>PVIU01000944.1:0-250181 GCA_004026605.1 Ondatra zibethicus
ATGTGGCCAGCACCCAGCCTTCTCAGGTCCCCCCCCCAAAGACGATGCCCACAAATAAGCCGGAAGCAGTCTTGAGAATCCGCAGCCCCAATTCCTTCAACCTGTGGTGCCTAATCCCCCTGCTTTTTATTATAAAAAAAGACCTGGGAATGTAATATTCTGTCCTGTCTCTTTAAGAGACAAGCCACGCCCACTCCCTTCCAGCTTCCAGCCTCAGACTCCCACTCTCTCTCTCTCTCTTTCTCTCTCTCTGTCCCCCCTCAGAAAGGCAGCTGCCCTTTTCCCCTCTCTTTCTCTTTTATCTCTCTCTTCTCTTTCTCTCTCTATCCTCTTCTCCCCTTCTCCCTCCATCACCCACCTAATAAATGTTTAACTTTACTCTACATGGCGTATCCCCACCACCACCGCCACCACATGGCTGGACCGATTGGGGACCTGCCCTTGTGATCTTGGACCCCCCCGCAGCAAGCTGCCAGGAACCCCGCAAAAGAAAAGAATAACAGGGTTGTTTTGTTTTTGTTTTGTTTTGTTTGAGACAGAGTCTTGCTATGTAGCCCAAACTGGCCTCAAACTTGGAATTCTAATTCAGAAAGGGCTGGGATTCCAGGCATGCGCCACCACACAGCCCCTGATTTTTAGTGCGTGAAGTTTCAGGGCACGGCACACAGGTGTGTTTCCCATAAGTTCTAAGCAGGAGCAAGTGCCACAGTGAGTAGAGCCCCAGGGCCAGCCGTTTCTTTAGAGAAGAAAATGCCAATCGGGTCCTCAGCAGCACCTCTGAAGCTTTATGGTAAACAAACACAAGTTTATTATCATTTTGTTTTCTATTGTTAAAAAAATAACAAGGCGCTGAAAACACACAGAGAGCTTCGAGTCCAGGGCTCACCCTGCGTTAGGCAAAGTAGCCCCAGAGGAAGATGGCGCAGCTGATGCACACCAGGCAGTTGACGTCCAGCAGGGTTTTCACCAAGGGGTTTTCCTCCAAGGAAGCTATGACAGGTTCTGCTTTGCTTGGGGGATCCTCTTTGTCCCTTGCCATTCCACAGAGCCACAGGATAGCCTTCAGCACCTTGGACTGCTTGGGGGTCACATCGTCTAGGAAGAACCCAGCAAAGGAAGGTCAAGAGGAAGAAGAGGATCGACAGCATGCGTTTATGAACTGAGACATGGAATCGCTGTTCTTCTTGTGGAAGGCATAGTCAGCCTTCCGTGTTTGGAGATTTAACTGAACGTGAATCAGGAATCCTCAGGAATGCAGATCTCTTCATCATTCTTCCCTAACAATTCAGTATAACAGCTACTTACGCAGCACCGACATCATATGGGGTGTATAGAGATGGTTCAAGCACACAGGATGTACACAGGATATATGCAAATACTGTGGCATTTGTAGGTACAAGTGTGTGTGGGTACACATGTGTTGCCTGCGTGAGAGCCAGAGGACAACCTCATATGTCATTTTTCTGGAGGTGTCTTTTTTTTTTTTTTTTTTTTGTCCTGGCTCCACCTTCCAGGTGCTGGGATTACAAGCACGTGCCACCATGAGCCTACTGTTTTTGTTGTTTTTTTTTTTTCACATGAGTTTTGGGGATCAAATTCAGATCTTCATGCTTTCAAAGCAAGCACTTTACTGACAGCTGTCTTGCCAGCCCCTACTATGCCATTTTATACAAGGGGCTTGAATATCTAGAGGTTTTAAGTATCCTTGTGGGTCCTGGGATCAGTTTCTTTCAGGCACTGAGGAACGACTATATCCATTAGTACCTTAAGTCTGGAAGAGTATCACTGTCTTCAGATAAATCAAGGCTAACACTAACTTTAGCAAAGCCACATAGCAGGTAAGTAGTGACTGAGATGGGCTTAGGACCTAGCTCTGATTCCCCTTTGTATCACAATTGCCTTCCAAGAGGATGAAGGACTTGGGCCACTTTTGTGAAATTCTGTTTCCCTGTGTGCAGCCTGAGCTTACAGGAATCCGGACAGCTGAGTCAGGGTAGGCCAGTTAACACATTGAATGTGGTGACAATGTCTTCACCTCTATGAAGAAATATGCGCACCCCAGGTTTTAAAACATGTGACCTGGTGAGTCTTAGCACTTCAGACTTTGCTATAAGGGACAGTATCTAAATTGTTCTTATACGTTACACGTGACACTTCTGCTGGCCACAAGCAGCTAACCTAAAATTGGAACTATTTATATGACATGACTAGCCTGTGTTTTAAAAATTAAATATTTTATGTATAAAAAAAATGTGATCTGGAGTTTCCTGCTTTCCAGGCTGAATGACCAAGCATGTGTTGAGGCCCTTGGTTCAATCCCTAGCACTGGGGGGAAAAAAAGGCTCAAGAAAAAATATCTGTGGAGTTTCTTACCTTGAGTTGACATAGGTTAGTATCCAATGATATTTTTTTTAAATTACTTTTTTGGTGTTTTAGCCTGTATGTATATCTGTGTGAGGGTTCTGGATCCTGGCATTACAGACAGTTGTAAGCTGCTGTGGGTGCTGGGAATTGAACCCGGGTCCTCTAGAAGAGCAGTCAGTGCTCTTAACCACTGAGCCATCTCTCCAGCCCCGCAATGATATTTTTTTAATGGTAATCTGAATCTTCATACCATGGAGATAACTTTGCCATGTCAACATGGAAGTCTGATGTCCCCAGATTTTCCCATCATTCAAGGGATGGAAATTTAGAAATCTCGTGTGAAATCTCCGAATTTTAAAATGTTAACTCACATCTTATAAAGTGAGCTAAACTGAAATAAGTGATTTGAAGATTGCAGTAGTGCTACAATTTACAGCATAGGTTTGCATGAAGTCTTGCTAGGCTCTAGTTGTGCTGTTTGTGTGTCTCAGGAAAGACCCCTCTGGTAGGCGGGGAAGGCACCAGATCCAGGGAATGCTGAATTTCAAAGCCTTTCCCCTTTTCTGGGTGGTGATCTAACAGAATCTCCCCTGCATGCCCGAGACCAGAGACCACTCACCGCTATGGGCTTTGCTCTTAGTCTCTTCAACTGTCTCCAACTGGATGCTGGTGCTGGTGGTTTCTGTAGTCCCATTCTGAGGAAGGGTCGGAGACAGGGGGATTGCAGGTGGCACTGGGTCCTTCTGGACCACAGGCTCATGACGAGTAAACCAAGTCAGGTGGCCCACCTGAGAAGCAGAGGTAATTGTGAGACGCAGATGGAAGCTGCCGGTTTTTTTTTCCTCCCTTCCCATGACCCAGCATCCACCTCAGCCTTCATGTTGGACACTGCTCATACTGCCTTCTCCTCCAAGCAGCGTCAATTCCCTCCACTCTTGCTTGCTCCTCTGCCCTCTGATAGCTTCCTCTCACAGGTATCTAACTGTCCTAGTCCTAGGGTACTACTGTGTGAGGCACAGATTGGCCCTGCAGCTCAGCCTTTCTTCTGGATCAAGGACAAGGTTGCACCTGAGCTGATTGGAGCTGCTAAGAACCAGGACTAGGAATGCTTATGACTTTACTTAATGGCGTTAAAAAGTTGGGGGGGGGAGCAGGGGCACAGCCCTAGGAACTCCTTGGCTCCCCATGGGCCTGGGAATTGAAGCAGAAGTGAGAAATGGAGTTTGATGACCTTTTCTGAGTTCTGCATCGACATGTCCCCAAAGTCCCACTCTGGACTTTCTGAACATTTAATCATCTTGCTTAAACCTGGAGTCCCTGTTCTGTCACTTTTGATGAATCTCAGGGGCTATGCCCGTCAACCCAAATGTACCATCTCTCTGGAGGGCGTCTCTGTGAAGCAGCTCACGGTGAACACAGTGATGAGGGTGGCAGAAGACAGAATCATGGAGAAGTAGAGATAGTGGACGTCCTTCACCACTGATGGCCGCTCATCAGGCTGGTCACACCGAGGCTCCACGTAGACAAAGTCCAGGACCAGCCTGACCAATCCTAACAGCAGACCCAAGACCAGACCTGAGAAGGCACCCTGCAAACCAGAGCAAAGCCATCTTAGGGACACCAAGGGCAGCAAAACTTGAAGAAGCCATTTCAAGAGTCTGTCTTTCCCATGATGCTCACTCCATTGCAAAGGTTTAGAGCTATGTACCTGTTCATCTTCTACAAATACAGTCAGCCTTTGGTATCATGAAGGATCAGTTCCCAGGTCCATAAATAACAGAGTCCACAGCTGCTCATGTCCCTCGTATGGAAAGGCATAGTGTCCGCACATGGCCTATGCATCTCCACCTATATGCTTTATTAGATTATGTTATAGTACCCAGTGCAATGTGAATATTCTGTAAATAGTTGGTACATTATATTATTTAGAATAGTGGTTCTCAACCTTCCTAATGCTGCAACCCTTGAATACAGTTCTTCATGTTGTGGTGACCCCAACCATAAAATTATTTTCTTTGCTACTTCATAACTGTAATTTTGCTATTGTTATGAATCTTAATGTAAATATCTGTTTACTGGAGGTCTTTGGCAACCCCTGTGAAAGGATCATTCAACTCCCAAAGGAGGTCATGACCCATAGATTGAGAACCATTGATTTAGAGGTTAACATCAGAAAAAGGTCTGTACTTGCTCAGGAGGGGCATGGCTTTTCTTTTCTCTAAATATTTTCACTCTGCTGTTGGTTGAGTCTGGTTGTAGTCTGGCAGATGTAGATGCCCAACTATAATGAACTGATTACACATGGCACACTCATTCCCTTCTACTCTGGCTTCTCGATTAATGGCAAGAGTGTGTTATGGAGCCAAGTATGGTGGTTAAAACCTGTGACACCCATGCTCAGGCATGAAGATTGTGAGTTTGAGGCCAACCTGAGTATAATGGTTAGTTTTGTCATCTTGACAGAACTTAGAGTCACCTGAGAAAGGAGGCTCAGTAAGGGACTGTCTTGACCAGGTTTGTCTGTGGGCCTGCCTGGGGAAGAATTGTCTTGATGTAGAAAGACTCAGCCTGAAAGTGCAGCGCTATTCTCTGCTCTGGCGTCCTGGACTATGTTAGCCTGGCTAGTCCTGGGCTAGCTGAACACTCAGCATGTTTGCATCATCCTCCCTGTGGTGGTTTGAAAGAAAATGGTCCCCATAGGCTCATAGGGACTGGCACTATTGGGAGGTGTGGCCTTGTTAGAGAAAGTGTGTCACTGGGGGTGGGGTTTGAGGTCTCAGGTGCTCAAGACAGGCCTAGTGTCTTCCTGCTGCCTGCAGATCCAGATGTAGAACTCCCAACTACCTCTCCAGCGCCATGTCTGGCTGTGTGCGGCCATACTTCCCACCATGATGACAATGAACTAAACCTCTGAACTGTAAGCCAGCCCCAATGAAATGTTTTCCTTGATAAGAGTTGCTGTGTTGAGCCAGCAGTGGTGGCGCATGCCTTTAATCCCAGCACTCAGTAGGCAGAGGCAGGCAGATCTCTGTGAGTTTGAGGCCAGCCTGGTCTACAAGAGCTAGATCCAGGACAGGCTCCAAAGCTACAGAGAAACCCTGTCTCGAAAAACAAAAAAACAAACAAAAAACAAACAACAAAAAAAAGAGTTTCTGTGTCATGGTGTCTCTTCACACTAGTAGAAAACCTCAGACATTCCCAACTCTGGACTGGATGTGATATGAAGCTATAACGTGACTGCCTGCTTCAAGATTTTACTTCCTTGACCGTACCATAGTAATGGACTGTGACCTGGAACTGTGGGTTCATGGAGACTCTTTCTCCTCTAAGTGGCTTCTTACCAGGATGTTTTAACACAGAAATAGGCATGTGCTATATAGGAAGGCCCTGACTCAAAAAAGCAAACACATGAAGACACGTCTGAGAACTCCCATCATATCTTTTTAAGGCCCAATGGCCCCTTCCTATGTCTACCCATACAGAACTCACTCTCCCTGGTGACACCCAAGTCTAGCCCACACAGGCAGGCCCCTGCCAGACCATTCCCTGCCATTTCTCCCAGTGCTCATGGTCAGTACCTGGGTATTATGTTGCCAATCCAGATAAACCTTTTAAAAAAAATTATTTAACTTTATTTTATATGCATCGGTGTGAAGGTATCAGATACCCCAGAACTAGAGTTACAGACAGTTGTGAGCTGCTGTATGGGTGCTGAGAATAGAACCCAGGTTCCCTGGGAGAGCAGCCACTGCTCCCAACTGCTGAGCCGTCTCTCCAGATCCCAGATTTACCTTTTCATTGGTACGCTTCCAGAAACACCCCATAATGAAGACCACAGCCACCGGCGGCTGCAGGTAAGAGCTGATGGCTTGGATATAGATGAAAAGTTGGCCTCCCTGGCTGGCCTGCACCACGGGGATCCAGAGGATGGAGACCAGCACCAGCGCAAACACAAACACCCTGTGAGGAGAGAGAGAAAGGCGTCTGTCCCCTCTGAACACCTGCTTTCCTCCCTTGATCATGCAGCCTCGCTGAGCCATAAGTTACATGAGCTCCGTCCCTCCTAAGCGTATGAGACTGTGCCCTTCACTGAATTTGCAGTCATGCAACCCAAATGACTATCAACAATGAGCATGCCCCTCATGCCAAATGTTCCCCATTGATACTTTATGCCTGCTGCCTCTGAGTAGTCATGAATGTGCTTGTTGCCTCCACATTCGCCTTTCCTGGAGCTCCCTACAAATGCTCTCTACCATACGGAATGTGGCCTTCAGCTGCTCACTCGACGGCATATTGGTCTTTGAGGTCCATATCAGCGGTCACACACACCCATATTTCATACTCCCTTCCTTTCTGAGACAGGGACTTCCTGTGTAGCTCAGGCCGACCTTAAATATATGATCCCCCTGTCTCATCCTCCCAAGGGCTGGGACTAGATGTGTTTTCTAACTCACCGGGATATCTCATTAATATTTTAAAAAAATTATTGGAGCTGGGGAGATGGCTTGGTGGTTAAAATCATTGGCCGCTCTTCCAGAGGACCAGAGTTCAAGTTCCAGTACCCGCATGGCAGCTCGCAACTGTCTGTAACTCCAGTTTTAGGGGATCCAGTGCCCTCTTCTGGCCTTCAAGGGCACCAGGTACACACATGGTGCACAGACATACATGCAGGCAAAACATTCGTACATAGTAAATAAATCTTTAAAATTCTTATTTTGGGCCAGGCAGTGGTGGTGCACACCTTTAATCTCAACACTCAGGAGGCAGAGGCAGGGAGATCTCTTTAAGTTTGAAGTCAGCCTGGTCTACAAAGTGAGTTCTAGGACAGCCAGAGCTGTTTCACAGAGAAACCCTGTCTGAAAAAAAAAATTCTTACTTTCTAGGGGCCATTCAGGGTGGATGACCCTCACATGGAGGTCAGAAAACTTATGGGAATTGGTTCTCTTCTTCCACCATGTGGTACCTGAGTATCAAATGCAGGTCATCAAGCTTGATTGTAAGCATCCTTACCAGTTGAGCCATCTCACCTGACCATTTCATTGCTTCTGAAAAGTGTATCATGAACACACCACTTCTTCCCATTGATTGTCTTTCACCAGTTGATGACAGAATTCCTGCACCCTTCTTTGCAACAGTAAACTACTTCTATAAACATCTGGATACAGTAAACTACTTCTATAAACATCTGGATACAGTAAACTACTATAAACATCTGGATACAGTAAACTACTTCTATAAACATCTGGATACAGTAAACTACTTCTATAAACATCTGGATACAGTAAACTACTTCTATAAACATCTGGATACAGTAAACTACTTCTAGAAACATCTTGATACAGTAAACTACTTCTATAAACATCTTGATACAGTAAACTACTTCTATAAACATGGATATAGTAAACTACTTCTATAAATATTTGGGTGCAGTAAACTACTGAAAACATCTGGATACAATAAACTACTTCTATAACATCTGGATACAGTAAACTACTTCTATAAACATCTGGGTATAGGTCTTTGGAACATACATTCTCATTTCTAGGAATGGGAACTGTTGAACCATGTAGTAAGTTTATGCTTAATGTTTAAAAAGCTGTAGGATTGTTTTTAAATAGAACCATTCATAATCCCATCTGTACTATAAAGGAGTTCTAGTCTCTCCCCTTTCTTGTCTCTTTTTGTTTAAATTTTTTTTTGTTTGTTTTGAGACAGGGCTTCACTATGTGACTTAGACCAGCCTAGAAGGCAGGTCCATGGTGGCGCATACCTTTAATCCCAGCACTCAGGAGGCAGAGGCAGGTGAATTTCTGGATCTCTGAATTCGATGCCAGCCTGGTCTACAAGATCTAGTTTCAGGACAGGCCCCAAAGCTACAAAGAAACCCTGTCTCAAAAAAAAAAAAGTGAGGACAGCTAGAACTTGCTATGTAGTCCAGGCTGGTCTCACACTCAAGGTCTTCCTGCATCGGCTTTCCAAGGGCTGGGGTGATAGGCGTGCACCACTATGCCTGGCTGTTACTGGCATTCTAGTGGGATGAAGTGATATCTCATGTAATAAATGATGCTGAGAATCTTGTCCTGGGCTCATAGTCATTTCTACATCTTCATTGGTGAAATGTTTATTCAGCTGTTTTAGTGGTTGGTCATACTATGTTCCAAGAATTCTTCATATTTTCTAGATTGCACATTCTTACACATGTAATGTGACTTGCAAATATTCTCTGTCTGTGACTTATCTTTATATCTCTTTAATGGTGCTTTTCAAGGGATCAAGCACATCTGGCTTATCTTTAGTGGGTTAACACTCAGGGTCATGTCTAAGTCCTCTCTCCCTGGCCCATGACTGAGACATCTCTCTACATGGATCTTTTTGTGTGGCAGGACCTCAAGCAGCAGTTTATTTGTGTCTGTTTTCCATTACATTTTCATGACGCTCACTTCTGCTCTCCTACTAGACTTCAGGACTTTGTGCGAGTCTTGGAATAGAAATCACTGAGCCCAGTCTTACCCAGCTACTCCCTTCCGTCCCCCAGATCCCAACCCAGATTGGTGCTTCCCAGCTGAAAGTCTAGGTCTCCTGATTCCCAGTCGGAACACTCATCAGGGCTTTAACCATTTGCTTGACTTCTTCCCTACCTCTAGCATCGTGCCTACAGGTACACATCTTTAGTGCTGTGCTCCAGTACTGGAGGACTGTTAGTGCTGGAACATTTTAGGTAGTGTTTTAAGTACTGGGACACAGCAGGTGTTCACAGAGCATCTCCTGAATGAGCGACTAACTCATGCAGAGTCAGCGGCAGAGGCTGAGCGAGCTTGGGCACATTGGCTTTGCCTGTCTGTGAGCTCAGTTCCCTCCTTGCTAGGTATCTGGGCTTTTCGCTTCCGAGTCCCTACTCTATATGGCCTTACCTGCCCACAATCATGAGCTCCCTTTCAGATGCCCGTGGCCGGATGTGGGTCCACAGGTCCATGGTGAAGATGGTGCTGGAACTGTTAAATATGGAGGTGAGGGAGGACATGAGAGCCGCCACCATCACAGCCATCATGAGCCCACGGAGTCCTGGGAGGCAGAAGGGAGGTCGATAGGCCTTGGGCTTTCTGTTGACAGCTTCTGCCTTCTCTTATGACCCTGTCATCCCAGGCCTAAAGCTAGCTGATCCTGATGGCTCAGCTCTGAAGTAGACCCTCTGGTGGGGTAGTCAGACAAGACTTTGTGGGCCTCCCAAAAATCTAGTCTTTGGGGTGCCCATAGCTCTTACATCTTGTCCCTACCTCAGATCAGCACCCAAACAATATCCTCCTTTCTAGGTGGTTCAGGGGACTAAGTACAGGGGTGAGGGGACATTACCTGTGGGCAAAAGTTCCAGCACAAGTTTGGGATATGCGATGTCTGAACAGCCAGAGGGATTGCTACAGACCTGCTGGCAGATGTCAGGATGAGCACAGGCCACTTGATCTATGGAGGAAATGTAAGCCCAGAGTGAGGCAGACAGGCCCTGAGCCCAGGCCTGGCTACCGTGTGCCGGAACCAGACCAGCACCAAAAGAAGGGTCTATGAACTTATAGCTGAGAGAAATAGAAAAGAGCTCAACTCCAAGCCCCTTCAGCTTTCTGGGCTCCTGCTGCCGGTCTCTAGAGCGGTGGGGGAGGGGGTGATGACATGACTATCTCTTAACATTAGCGTGGCTGTTCTCTGAAACTATGCTGCTAAGACAGTTTCACATGATCAGAACGACAGGGCTGGCAAGGCTGACAACCCGTTTGGTTCCCCAGGGCCCATGTGGCAGAAGGAGAGAATCAAAGCCCACATGTTCTCTCTGACCTCTACATGGATTCCATGAGGCATGCACACACATACATACATACCTCCACTCCACCCCCCACCTACACACAGTTCAGAAGTAAATGAAGGGCTAGCAAGCCCAGCAACCTTAGTTCAATCCTAATGTGCCACTCTATAGGAGAGAAGTGACTCCTGCAAGTTGTCCTCTGACTTCACACAGGTGACATGGCACACTGGCATACATATGTGTGCACAGACACACACACACACCCTCAAATAACTATTAAAAAAAGAGCATAACATTTGGCTGAGATCATGCACATTAAAACTTCAGCATCCAAGTATACAGGACATAGTAAGAATGCATCGCCACTGCCATTGGACCCCAAATGGAGCTATGACAACTAACAGCCAGTTATAGCTGGAGTCCTCCCTCAGACTTCATCTTCTCAGCTGCCGCAGGGGCACAATGACTCGCACCTGCAGTGAAGTTCCTACATGATACTTTTTAAGAAACACCTAACTTTTTTCTTCTTGGCGTTGGATCTAGAACTCAGGGCTTTGTGCACACTGGGCATCCACTCTACTGCTGCTGGGCTGCACCCCAGCCCTGTCGGAACTTTCCCACCCCTTCTTCCCTGCCTCCCTCAGCTGCTCATAGGGTTCAGGTGCCGCTGCTCATTTTAGATTCAAGCTCACTGTGAGCTTCAAACTCTGAGTATCTCTTCTCTCTTAAAAAAAAAAATCTTATTTTTAAATTATATGTCCATGCATGTGTCTGTATATAGGCTTGTGCTCATGAATGTCAGGGCCCACAGAGGCCAGAAAGGGTCCCAGCCTGGGTGCTGGGAACTGAACTCAGGTCCTCTGGAAGCACATTAGTAGCCACCTCTCCAGTTCCCTCTCTTCTCTCTCTGGCGCTTCTCTGATTTCTACCCATCCTGGCTCTCTAGTTGGTCTCCACAGTGCACCTCTGCTGTGGCTAGGGTGTGGTTTGGGTTCATGTGTTGGGAGTTTTGGTCCTTAGTGTGGCAATATTGGGAGATGGTGGGCCCTTTAAAAGGTGGAGCTTAGTCGGAGGCCCTTAGGTCATTGGGATGTGCCCCTCAGAAGGGGTTAAGATTGGACTGGGGAGATGGCTTAGTGAATAAAATGTTTGCTGAACGAACAAGCATGGGAACCTGAGTTGAACTCCCAGCACCCATATGAAAATCTTGGCACAGTGGCACACACTGGTAATGCCAGGATAGGAGTGAGGGTTAGGGAAGCAGATGGGACAATTCCTGGCGTTCGCTGGCCAGTTGTCCTAGCCAAATCAGTGAGCTCCAGGTTCTCTGGGACACCCTGTATTTACTAAAAATAAGACAGTAGTTGAGGAAGACACACCATATCAGCCACCACATGTACATGCACACATATGTATGCGTGCCTGCACACATGCAAAACCATATGCACCGTATGCCACATATATACATGCCCCACCCACCCCTCAGAAAAATCAAGAGCTTTTGAGGAAACCAGCAGATAAGAAAACACGCAACATTCTCACTGCTGGACCACAGAAGCCTCCCATTGCTGGAGTTCCAACCTGTGTGCTTCATTCTGTTCTGGGGAAACTCCCCCTTCTCCATGCAGACTGGGAAGGAGCAGGGTCCTCTCAGACAATTGATCATTAACTACGAAGGGTTTCTCCTACTAAGGGTTTTCCTACCCTTCAAGCATGGGGCACGTGAGTGGAACAAAGTCTACAAATCGCGCCCAGTGAAGAACATGGTGTTCTTCCTATAGTCTGTTTGGGATCGGGGAAGTGGCCTGTCGGCATGAGGAAGGAGTTGGGTGCCCAGCATCCATGTAAAGCTGAGCACAGTGCAGGTCTGTAATCCAAGTGCCGAGGAGGTAGAGACAGGATGATCCCTGGGGCTCAGTGCCCCCTAATCCAGCTGAATCAGTGAGCACCATGGTCAGTAAAACCATTTCACAAAGTAGGGTAGAGAGGGCTAGAGATCAACCGTTGGTGTGCACACACACACACACATACAGATTGTTCACTTTGGTGAAATTGATTGGCTCAACTAAGTTTTAATTGACTCCAGAGGCCCTGTGATAATTAACACACTCTTCAATAACATTGCTACCTGTTAATTAACCAACTGTGTATACATAACAAGTTCACTTGACATAGATTTTACTCCTATCCATCTTACAGATGAAGAAACAAAGGAAACAGAGGTTAAATGATGTAGCCAAGGCCACATCGCTCCTGAGTGGCAGAGCTGAGGCTCAAGCATAGGCGATCCAGAATGAAGCCCCTCCATCAGCGCCTGTCTATCCGCAGGGACTTGCCCTTAGCAGGTCCGCAGTCAATGTGGTTGCTTTAAACCACATCTGGTGTTATCTGTCAGGTTTTACTCAGCAGCCGTGTGCTTTCCATCAAGTCACCAAGAAGCCAAGATCTCAGGTTTTGCCCCCCTCATGTTTTTCCCATGTTGTGTGCCCTCTGCATGGAGGCATGACCTGTGATCCCCATCCAACTGGAGAGGCAAGCTTTTGGAATTCAACACTATGGTTGGTGTCCTTCCCCCAACTCCACCGTAATTCTTCAAGATTCTAAATGATTTAGACCTAACTGGACTGGTTAGTGATTGGTCACTCATCCTACTCTTTTATTTTGGTTTTTCGAGACAGGGTTTCTCTGTATAGTTCTGGCTGTCCTGGAACTCACTCTGTAGACCAGGCTGGCCTCTAACTCGCAGAGACCCATCTGCTTCTGCCTCTGCTGGGATTAAAGGTGTGTGCCACCACCACCGGGCCATCCTATTCTTTCTTTGCATCTATAACTCAGTGGCTCTCAACCTTCCTAATGCTGTGACCCTTTAATACAGTTCCTCATCTTGTGGTGACCCCCCAACCATAAAATTATTTCATTTCTACTTCATAACTGTAACTTTGCTAATGTTGTAAGTCATAATGTCACATAATCTGATATGTGGCCCCAAAGGGGTCGTAACCCACAGGTTGAGAACCACTGGTATAACCTGTAGGGATAAGGAATGGGATGATGCTTTCTGATTTATGGTCTCCTTTGAGTTAGTAACAGCCTTGGTACTTACGGAAGAATGCTCACTGTTTAAAAGAGAAACATATTTGTTCTGTGTAGATCACCAGCTCCTGACACCAGAGACTCCAGGTCACATTATCCTACTAAGTATTGTTTATGTGTATGTAGAAACCTCTTGTTTGCATTTAAAGAAAAATAGCTAGCCAAACATGGTGGCGCATACCTGTAATCCCAGCATTTGAGAGGCAGATGTGGGAGCATCATAAGTCCAAGGCCAGCCTAGGCCGCGTAAGATCCTGTCTCAAAAAGAAAAGCCTGTGTGTGTGTGTGTGTGTGTGTGTGTGTGTGTGTGTGTGTGTGTTCTTGCAGGATTATTTATGTCCCCTGATATTTACTGTCACAGGAGGGGTTCCATCAGGCCGATGTTACCAAAACACTGAGCTTTAACCCTGAAGCACAGGCACGTGACTTGTTCTGTGGGAATGAGCATGCATGTGGAGCCATAACTTTAGACTACTCTGTGGTTGGAAGAATACAGTGGCAGGCTCCCTGTAAGCATCTGCTCCCTCGTCTTGTAATACCAGTGGGTCTTGTGTGCTGAGTCAGTGCTTGACAGCAGTGTGAAGTCACTAGACAGATGGGAGACCTCCATCCAGTCACCAGGCCAGGCCTTTTGTCCTGTTCTTGTGGGACAGTGAGTGCCGCATTTAGAACATTTCCTAGAGCCTGAGACTTGCATACAGACAGATGACCGCTGCCCCCAACAGCCTCCTCACCTGGAAAGAGGACCCTGCTGACCATACCAGGGAACACCATCAGGAAAAGGGGAAGCACTTTCAGGTATGCAGCCATCAGGGAGCCGCCTTTGGCATGAGACAGGTTCTTGGCAGCCAGACTCCGCTGAACAATCACCTGGAGCAGAGGAGTGGAGGTGGTTGGAAGTTGAGGACGGTGTGCTCACTGGCCCTGTGTAGCTTCTGAGCGGGATTGGTGGACCTGAGATCTGGGTCTGCCTATCTTATTTATAAGAAAGCATTTCTGGCTTCTGTAAAGCAAAGGGCATGGTCAACAAGACAAAACAGCAGCCCACAGAATGGAAAAGATCTTCACCAACCCCACATCAGACAGAGGGCTGATCTCCAAAATATACAAATAACTCAAGAAATTGGTTATCAAAAGAACAAATAATCCAATTTAAAAAATGGGGTACAGACCTAAACAGAAACTCTCAAAAGAGGGATCTAAAATGGCTGAAAGACACTTAAGGAAATATTCAACATCCACAGTCATCAGAGAAATGCAAATCAAAACAACTCTGAGATTCCATCTTACACCTGTAAGAATGGCCAAGATCAAAAACACTGATGACAGCTTATGCTGGAGAGGATATGGGGTAAAGGGAACACTTGTGCATTGCTGGTGGGAGTGCAAGCTGGTACAGCCACTTTGGATGTCAGTGTGGCAATTTCTCAGAAAATTAGGAAACAACCTTCCTCAAGACTCAGCAATAGCACTTTTGGGTATATATCCAAAGGATGCTCAATCGTGCCACAAGGACATGTGCTCAACTATGTTCATAACAGCATTGCTTGTCATAGCCAGAACCTGGAAACAAACTAAATGCCCATCGACCGAAGAATGGATAAGGAAAATGGGGCACATTTACACAATGGAGTACTACACAGCAGAAAAAAATAATGACATCTTGAAATTTGCAGGCAAATGGATGGATCTAGAAAACATCATATTGAGTGAGTGAGGTAACCCAGACCCAGAAAGACAAATATCATATATACTCACTCTTAAGTGGCTTTTAGACATAAAGAAAAACCAGCCTACAATTCACAGTCCCAGAGAACCTAGACAACAATGAGGACCCTAAGAGAGACATATATGGTTCTAATCTACATGGGAAGTAGAAAAAGACAAGATCTTCTGAGTAAATTGGGAGCATGGGGACCATGGGAGAGGGTAGAAGGGGAGGGGATAGGAAAGGAGGGGAGTGGATAAAAATATATAGCTCAATAAAAACAATAAAAAAAGAAAGAAGTGAACAAATGTAAGGGTTTAACCCCATATTTTGATGTCTGGACATCAACAGCATTTGAGTTTCCCCCATTTTCCCCATATCCCACACAAAGTCTGATACTTAAGGAGACGCAGGCCTGGAGCAGCAACTCAGAAACAGACCACTTCCCCAGTGTGTGCAAGGCTCTGGTGTCGATCCATGCAGCTCCCAGATAAACAATAAGTAAATGCTGGCAGGAAACAAATCCAAGGGAATCGCCCATTCAGAACTCAAAAAAGCCTGGTCGTGACTGGAACCTCATCAGTCTGTGAGTTTCAGATTCTAAAAATGATAAAATTATAGCAGTTGGGTGGTTCTTTCCATTTTTAACTTCGTGTGTGTGTGTGTGTGTGTGTGCGTGCGTGCGTGCGTGCGTGCGCGCGCGCGCGCGCGCGTGTAGGTTAGAGACCAACCTTGTTCAGGTCTGTCCTCAGCCACACTCTTTCTTGCAACCCTATTTTAAATTGCATTCCCCTCACTCTCAGACTTCTTTTGCCTCACCCTTTAATGTCCCACAGAAAATGCTTATTTGTCTCTCTGTCTCCCCCAGGCAGTAACAGGGTAGCTCAATGGGCTCCAGATCCCTCGAGCGCCCAGAGGCATGCCTGGGGTATCTGTTGAACAAATGATGTGCATTGCACATCTTGAAATTTATCATCTTCCGTATGATTGAGCTTATGACTGGCTCTTCTCAGACAAGCAGGGTGTGTTAAGTTCCCCCTTTTGCAAAAATCAGCAGCTCCTGAATCGCCATTAGCATTTGTAAGAAGCAAAACAGCAGGCAGAGCCGAAAAGGATGGAGGGATGGAGGAGATGGGGGAACAGAGGAGCATACACAGCCAAGTCACACCACTGAAGCCAGTCAGCCCAGCAAAGAAGCATCAGGGAGTCAGCCAGCTCCTGTACCTGATCTGTGCACCAGTACCAGAGGGATGGGATGGACATTCCAAACAGGATCCCAGGCCAGGGGAGGTCAGAGGTCACTGGGTCTCTGAAGATGTGGAAGGCATCTTCTCGGGGAAGCCCACAGCTGCTGTTCTCACTGCGGTTACTAGCCAGGGCTGAGAAGTACTGGTCCTTCAGGCCTTCCATCCCACCAACAGCTGCAAAACCTAGGATGCAGAGGAAACCTAAGGTTGCCAGGAGCTCGTGGAGCCTGTCGCAAGATGGAGCCAGATGATGGCCTAGTCCGAGCAGAGCTATTGAGGAACTGTGTCCCCTTAAAGGCTCTTAACCTCTGTCCTTTTTCTCTTGTGCCTTTGATAGCTACTGTATGGCATCTCAGAATAATTTTTTTTATGAAATTTAGTTATTTACTAGCAGAGACTTGGGGGTATGGGTGTATCCATGTGCACAGGCCACAGTGTGTCAAGGTTAGATCAGAGGGCAACTTGTGGGAGCCAGTGCTCCTTCCACTGTGTGAATTCCAGGGATTGAGCTCAGGGCATCAGGCTTGGCAGCAAGTGTCTTTACCCACTGACACATCTCACTGGCCCTGACTATCAACTCTAAATGCATAATATAAAATACAGTGTGTAGGAGCCAGCCATGATATGAACAGATTGCCCAAAGGAAGTTCTTTACTTCCAACCATTATCACCTGCCAGAGTAGGACTCAGCCATCATAAGTTTAATGGAGGCCTGAGTCTCAGTAGTTTGGCCTGAAGCAATACCTGGTTGCACGAAGAACCATAAACTAAGATTACCTGAGCACCACCCAAGAACAGACCATCCAAAGGAAATGCCTAACGTTCCAACCACTGTAGATAGGATCACCTGCCAGGACACACTCAACAGGACACCCCTAGACAAATGCCAGCCAATCAGGGGTCCTGAACCTCAGAAACTCCACACCCCCACCTTTACTACTATAAAAACCCAACTCTAACTAAGCTCAGGGCTCTCCGTTTATTCCAATAAACGTTGGACATGAGGAGAGACCGAGTTTGCAAACTTGCATAAAATAAAGGCTTTTTGCTTTTACATATGGGACTCGGTCTGCTTGTTGGCTTTTGGGGGATTTCATGGATTTGGGCATAACACAGAGGATTGTGTGTGTGTGTGTGTGTGTGTGTGTGTGTGTGTGTAGTAAGCAATCATCAAACTACAAAAATGTGACACAATAATTTACCTGCTCCATTAAATAATTGGTCTAATGATAAACAATAAAATAGTAGGTCTTAGAATGGTTTAGTTATGAAGTGTGAACACACACACACACACACACACACAAAGGCATTCAAATAGCAGTGGGCTGGGGACATGGCTCATGAAGACCTGAGTTTGGATCCCCAGCATTCACATAAAAGCTAGGCATGGTGGTGAACATCTGTAACCACACCACTGGGTTGGCAAAAGAAGGGGTTGCTGGTCATCTAGTCTACCCAATAGTTGAGCTCCACATTCAGTGGGAGATTCTGTCACAAGAAAAAGAAAAAAAAAGGTAGAAAGAGATTGAGGAAGACAATGAATCTTAACATCTGGCCTCTACATATATACTCATGAGCAAGCACACCCATATACGTGCACATATAACACACATGCACGCACATACATGCATGCACACACATACACACAATCAACAACTCTAATGCATTTAAAAGAAACTTGGGATATCTTTTGCTATCAAAGCCATAGGTCCTGCAAATACTGCTGTTGTGTGTGACCTACCTTTACAATTGGGAAATGAATAGAAATAGAGATATGGTCTTTCTTTTATTTTATCTTTTGTCCCTATCCTGATCTGGTCCATGGGCCTGAGGCTGGGAAACCGTCTTATGAAAGCATCCTTTTGCCTCAGAACTTCTCAGCCATTTATCTGCCATAGTAAGGTAAGAGGTGGCCTTAAGCAAGCCACTTTCTGCCTCTGCTGTCAGCCTCCCCTGCTGTGGGTGGGGGACTGTGCAGCAGCCCCCAGGCCAGGGCACGGAAGAATGATGTAATTCCCACAAAATGCTTAGCATTGACTCTGCCACAACAGTTCTGAAAAACAGACTAGTAATAGCTGCAGATCATTTGTTCCTCTTCATTTGCTGAAAAGATTCAACATGGTTGGTTTTGGAAGGTGGAATTGGGGGAGGGGGGCCTGTTTTGTTTGCTTTTCTATAGGAGGAAAGGCATTGCTGTAAGCACGTGGGGAGGAATAACACACACCCTCAGGATTTCTGCAGACAGGTGCACAAAGAGCACGGAGAAAAACAAAACCTAGCTATTGCATGTTAGATTTTTGTTCATCTTCACTGCCCTGAAAAAATGTTATTTTACTTCTGAATGATACATAATTAATTATACATATTAATGGAATAATATAATATTTTGATATGTATGTGCACAGTATATAATGATTATGCCAAGGTAATTAAACATGCCTATCATGTCAAACAGTTGTCTTCTCTTTGTTTTGAGGATTATTTAATAGCCTTTCTCCCAGTTATTTTGAAATATGTAATAAATTATTGCTAACCTTTATCAGCTGAAAAGTTATTTTGTGGTAGCAGTTGGGGCTGTGGCTTTTGCCAGTAACTTAAGACAGCCATATAAAAAGCAAGGGAGGACTGGAGAGATGGTTCAACAGTTAAGAGCCCTTGCTGGTCTTCAAGAGGACCAGGGTTTGATATCCAGCACGCACAATCATGTCTAACTCCAGTCCCAGGGAATCCAGTGCCCTCTTTTGGCCTCAGCTGGTACTGCACACATACATGAACAGACATATATGCAGGCAAAACACTCAAACATATAAAAGAAATTAAAAATTTTTTGAGAAGCAAGTGAACTTGAACAGAAAAACCACAGCAAATAGAACAGTTGGTATAGAATTAGAACAGGAGTGGGATCCAGCTTCCTAAAGCTAACATGAATCACTTGGTGATCCCTGAAGTACAGACCATGGGCCAGAGGGAAGGTTGGAGTTGGGATTTGTCTGATTGTTGAAGTACAGACCATAGGTCAGAGTGAAGGTTGGGGCCTGGGATTCTGCCTGATTGCTGAAGTTCAGACCATGGGCCAGAGGGAAGGTTGGGGCTGGGATTTGTCTGATTGCTGAAGTTCAGACCATGGGTCAGAGGGATGGCTAGGGGCTGGGATTTGTCTGATTGTTGAAGTACAGACCATGGGCAGAGGGATGGCTAGCGGCTGGGATTCTGTCTGATTGTTGAAGTGAGGACCCCAGCTCAGCAGATCGGCTTGGGGCTGGGATCCCTTTCATGAGCTCCAGGATGACACTGTGTTGCCGTCCATGAAGTGCACTCTGAGTAGCAACAGTGCATGAAGTGCACTCTGAGTAGCAACAGTGCAAGCGCTGCCGGGGTACCAAATGAAGTTTCACTTTGATAAAGGATAATGCTTTTGAATTTTAGTCTGTATCTACTCAACTCCTTTCCAGGTCATTTTTTCAGATCTTTAAACAGCCAATCATATCAGTATCTGTAAATAATAACTTTGTATCATTGATTTCAATAGATATATCTTATATTTTACATGTCATGAATATATACATGACATGTAATAAGAACATTCCTTTTCCTAGGATAGCTTCTGGTGTCAAGTGTTCTGGCTACTTCTTTAGACACTGGACTATTTAGGTTTTTTACTTTCTCTTGAATCAAATTTAATGTCACACTCTGTATATGAGCAAAGTATGGTGGCTGTCTCTTGCCCTGGCTGTTTCCTACCATCTGCCTGCTTCCTGGCTGTAATGATGTAAACTTGTGTTCCACAGGGCCCTCCCCACAATAACAGATTGAAATCTCTGAAACTGTGAGCCAGATTTGCGAAACAAATCTTTCCTGTTTCCAAGTTGTTTGTGTCAGGCATTCTATTACAGCCATCAGGAAGCTAACACAGACGTTTAGAAAGAAACAAATCCTGAAGACACAGACCCCATCACAGCAGACATAATGCCCAAGGCATCTGAAGCTGACGGTGCATGAAAGGCAACCAGAGAAGTCACTGAAAAATCTAGACTCCAGCTCAGCCCCTAACCAGACTTGCCCCTCCATTAGCAACTTGGCCAAAGAGCTATGTTCGTATTTAAACATAACTTCAAATTACCCCAATCTCTACTGTCTTATATATTATGGCCAACATCCAAGAAAATTATGAGGTACCCAAGAAAGAAAAATGACCTACCGTCATGAAACAAAGTCATAAAGGCAAACTGATAGGTGCCCCAGATGTTGCAACTGTCAGATAGGAAATGAAAAATAACTGATTAATAGGTTATAGGCTATAGTGGTAACGTGGGCAATATTTATAACTATATGGACAATGTCAGCAAAGAGATATACGAGGAAGGACTGAATGGGACTGGGGGGCTTAGTTCAGTGGCAGAGTGTATGCTTAGTAAACATACAGAGGTGGGTTTGCTCCCTGCGAACTGAAAAATGAAGGAGAAGGAAGAAGAAAGAGGGAGGAAAGATGAAAGGATATAATGGCGATGGTAACAGAGATGACAGATCTCTCGTCAGTCAACACATTAACAGACAACACAGCCAAAGAAGCCATTGGCAAGCTGGAAAACAGGCGAATAGAAATAACTATTCTATTATTATTAGAAATAACTAGTGAAATACAAAAGAAAAGAGGCCGTGAGATGCTGTGATACAGGGGATTTGGTGACACTGGAGTTCCAAGAGTAAAAGACACTAGCCAGGTGTGGTGATGCATGCCTGAGACAGAGGCAGGAGGGTCTTTGTGAGATGGAAGCCAGCGTGGTCTACATAGCAAGCCCAGGACAGCCAGGATTTAAATTACAATTCTCCAAATCTCAGGAGTAATCAATCAGTCAGGATAAACACACCCTCCATTTCCATCTATCATACTAGAAAGGCTGAAAATGAAAGGTAAAGGGACCGGGCACAGTGGTTCATGCCTATAGTTCCTGTACTGGTGGGGTGGGGGGAGTAGGGGGAGAAGGAAGAGGGTCAGAAGTTCAGGGTCAGCCTCAGCGACACTGTGAGAAAAAGGCAAAAGGTGTTAAAAGTTAAAAATAAAAAAGATGAAGCAGAATCGTTTCCTTCAAGGCAACCAAAGTAGGGGGTGGAACTCAGGGTAACAGAGGACTGAAAATGAGAATTGCAGACCCCTCCACTGCGGTACAGGGGCAGGAGAGGCTCCTCTAACGTACCGGGAAGACAAACCACAGCCAAGGTTTTTATATACAGTGAAGGCATTTTTCAAAAGCAATCAATAAACAGGGACGTTTTCAGACAGACAAAGATTTACTACGAGAGGGAGAGAAAGTAGAAATGAATAGTTTTTTCCTCCTTCACAAGAGTGTAGAAGAATCTGGCTAAAAGCTAGCAAGTAGTTTTTGTTGTTTGGATCATGAAACAAATGTATTACTCTGTGATTATTTCTTTGAAATCTCAATTGAAAGTCGAAAGTGACATATATCCAAAACGCAGACACGTGTCCTGTGCAATGCTAAAAGCCAAATACTTCCTGTGCACTCCTCGGCATCTCCACAAATGTTACCAGTTTCACTGCCAGCGGCAAGGCGATTGAGACTTAAGGTCTGAAGCCACTTACCGAACTTTTTGTTTGTTTTTAAAATAGTACTTCTCTTTACATTGACCAAGTTGACCTTGAACGCCTAGGCTCAAGCCACCTTCAGTTTCTCAAGCACCTGGACTGTACCCGTGCGTCACCACACCTGGCTACCGTCTTACTCGACCAGCTGGGTTGCTTAGCAGCTACGCTTTGAGTTTTGCAATCTAAGAGAGGAACAGGTTAGGGAGAATGCTCAGGAGCTAAGGCACCAGAGATTGGATGCCCAGAACCCGTGGATGAACCAATTGGGTGTGACAGCCATCTGTAACATCAGCATGTGATAGGTGGAGACCAACTCTCCATGGCAAGCTGACTAGCCATGCTAGAACTGATGAGTTCATGTGGAGAGATGAAGACACAAGACACCCAATGTCAACATTGACCTCTACATGCAAGTACATACACCCCTACATATGTGCTCACACAGAAGCAAATATGCATATATACATGCATGCACTACATGCACACACACACACACACATATATCACAGAGAGAGAGAGAGAGAGAGAGAGAGAGAGAGAGAGAGAGAGAGAGAGCATAATGAAGATCCCTGATGTCACTGTCCCCAACTTTACACGGACATGCATCTAAATGTCGTGTTTTAACATGTCATGTAAGACAGTGGTGACACTGGGTGCAGAGTATGTGAAGTAGTCTTCCGTGTCTAAATCATCTCCCAAGGTCAAAGCCATCCCTGACTGTTAAAGTTATCCCTCTCTCTCTTTCATCTATAAATGATTTATGTCATCATTTATCCATACCATTATCAGAAAAACTATCAATTTTCACTTTGAAAATTTGCAGATCCATTGGTTATCCAATACAAAGTGGTCATCCCTGAAACCATATATACACAAGCAACCAAAACAGACTTAGCAGGTTGTATTCATATACTTATATGTGTGTAACAATAATATGCAAAGAAAAAGGGACCATAAATTTGAAAGGAAGTGGAGGGACATATAAGAGGGGCTGGAGGGAAGAAAGGGAAGGGGGAGGTGATGTAATTTTATTTTAATTTAAACTAAAAAAAAAAAGAAGAAGAAGAAGAAGAAAATGAGTAAATTTCAGGTTTGGGGGTATGGCTATAACCCCAGAGCCTGGAGGAGGGGCAAACAATCGATTCCAGCCAGTGTAGGTGAATCAGTGAGCTCCAAGCTCAGTGAGACTGTTTCAAAACATTAAGGTGGAGAGCAACTAAAGAAGAAATCTGATGTTGCACATGCAAATGATCTCTCTCTCTCTCTTTCTCTTTCTCCCTTTCCCTCTCCCCCTCCTCCACTGGAATAGGAGGGACCAGGTAGTAACTAAGCATGCTTCCTGGTCCCTGCGTTTTCGCATCCCAGTGATGAAAGCCGAGGTCCCCACTTACTGTAGCCCATCAGGGTGAATGCCCCTATGAGCATGATCCCAGTCTGCAGAGCATCTGTGTAGATAACAGCAGCCAGACCACCTGCAGGGAGGAGCACAGGTTAGGGCCAGGTCACGTGGGAGGATTACTCTGGGCTGGAGGGGAGCCTGGAAGGTGGAGATGCCATAAATTCTCAGGATTGGGGGCTGGAGAGATGGCTCAGCGGTTAAGAGCACTGGCTGCTCTTCCAGAGGTCCTGAGTTCGATTCCCAGCAACCACATGGTGTCTCACAACCATCTGTAATGAGATCTGGCGCCCTCTTCTGGCATGCGGGCATACATAGAGGCAGAATGTTGTATATATAATAAATAATCTTTAAAAAAAAAAATTCTCAGGATTGAGGAGTTGCCCAGACGGCTGCCTCAGCTGGTCCCCGTGCCCGTGAACATTTCACACCACTGCTTTGTTACGCCTTCGTGGGGAGCTGAGGTTGATGTCTCTATTTCTGTGGTGTGGGCCTGGCTGTGATCAAAGGAATAAATAGGGTGGACACGCTTGCGTGTGGCTCCCTTAAGGAGTGGTGAATTTTTGCTGCCCTGAGAACAGAATGCTTTAAGAAGCCTCAGGAACTGTATACCACATGCCTGGAATCCTAGCATTTGAAGAGTGGAGGCAGGAGAGTCAGGAGTTCTGTGCTTGCTCATGGCCAGGTTAGGAAACATAAGACCATGTCTTAAAACTATAGAAGCCATGATAAGCTAAATATGAACAGATCACCCAAAGGAAGTTCTTCACTTCCAACCATTATCACCTGCCTGAGTAGGACTCAGCCACTGATAAATTTGTTAGAGGCCTGAGTCTCAGTAGTTTACCCTGAAGCAATACCTGGTTGCAGGAAAAACCACAAACTGAGATTACCTGAGCACCACCCAAGAACAGACCATCCAAAGGAAATGCCTAACGTTCCAACCATTGTAGATAGGATCACTGCCAGCACACTCACCAGGACACCCCTAGACAAATGTCAGCCAATCAGGGGCCCTGAACCTCACTCAGAAACCCCTCACCCCCACCTTTACTACTATAAAAAACCAACTCAACTGAGCTCGAGGCTCTCCGTTTATTCCAATAAACGTTGGACATGCGGAGAGACTGAGTTTGCAAACTTGCATAAAATAAAGGCTTTTTGCTTTTACATATGGGACTCAGTCTCCTTGTTGGCTTTTGGGGGACTTCGCGGATTTGGGCAGAACAAAAATGAGTCTAAGGCGGCTGGAAGGAACTCAGAAGAAGAGTACTTGCCAAGCCTTAGATTCAGTCCCCAGCCCCACTTAACTCAAAGGAAGGGAATCTGCTCCCCACAGCCCAAGCTAACCATCCACCACACGAGGGAGGCCATCTCTTTCAGCCAGCTGCTCCAGCTGCTCCAGCTGCTCCAGCTGCTCCAGCTGCCACTGAATTACAGCTCCACAAAGCCAGATAAAACCATCAAATCAGCCATCCAGGCAACCCACAGACTACCGGAATTAGCAAGCCAATGTTTAAGCCCCTCACTGTGTAGGAGTTTTGTTACAGGGCATGTGGCTTACTTGTTACACAGCAGTTCCTCACTGATACAGGAAGTGGATCTGGACTACAGGCCTAACTCTGAATGTTTCCCTTTTTTATTAAAAGAAATTAGATTAACATGCCAAATATGAGGTTTCATTACAGAATATTCAAACAGAATTAGTTCTGAATTCTCCTCTCCCTCTTCTCCCACATCACCATGGCCCCCTTTCGCCACAGCTTCATTTCTGCTTTCACATCACACGTGCCCCGTCGCCCTCTCCCTTGCTTCAGGGTTTCCTCTCCCCTATTTGCGGGTGCACTTACCCGTGTGACACAGCGTGTACACGGAGGTCAGAAGACAGCCTGAGGGACTCGGCCTCTTCTCCCACCATGTGGGGTCCAGGAGTTGGACTCACTCTGACAGGCTTGGTGGTCAGCACCTTTACCCCCGGAGCCATCTCTCTGGCCCAACACCCTTATTTTTAAGGCTGGAGGAAGAATGTGAGTTCTAGGTATCCAGAATACCACCTAGGCTTCTTTGAATCCTTCAAAGAGGATTCTCTTGAACTTGCCCTCCCAAAAAACCTTTGTGGTGTTTGCAAGGTCATCAACACGGACAGAGTACTAGGCCCAGCCTCTCTCCAGTGTCCCCCTCTGTAAGGGAAAGGAGTGTTGACCTGTTACCTGATATAAACGTGTTTACGTGAGGGCAACTGCTACGCAGTTAAGAAAAACATGTAGGCCGGGCGGTGGTGGCACACACCTTTAATCCCAGCACTCGGGAGGCAGAGGCAGGTGGATCTCTGTGAGTTCCAGGACAGCCTGCTCTACAAAGTGACCAGCCAGGGCTGTTACACAGAGAAACCCTGTCTCAAAAAAAAGAAAGAAAGAAAGAAAGAAAGAAAGAAAGAAAGAAAGAAAGAAAGAAAGAAAGAAAGAGAGAGAGAGAAAGAGAGGGAGGAAGGAAGGAAGGAATAAAGAGAGGAAGGAAGGAAGGAAGGAAGGAAGGAAGGAAGGAAGGAAGGAAGGAAGGAAGGAAGGAAGGAAGGGAGGGAGGGAGGGAGGGAGAAAGACAAACATGAAGAAGGGTTTGGTACCCTTAATGTCCCCTTCCTGGTTGGCAGTAATGGAGCCCTCTCTCAAGTAATGGGGGACCTGGTTAACAATCCCACCCTAGTTCTCCGATGTTCCCTCAAGTGAGCTAGAAGTCATAAAAGTCCACCGTTTGGTACCACTGAGCCCATCTTATTTCTATACCAATACTTACTGAATCCTGCCTACTTACCAAGTACCGTGGCACAATTAAACATTTTGTTTAATTGGCCACTGAATATCTGGCGAGCATGCTATCAGGTTCTGGTGCCCACCAAGTGGCAATGCTCCTGCCCTCATACAAACTCCAGCCTCACAGAGGAGACCGACTCCTCCAAACAAGGAACTCGAAGATGGACTGGCCGTGGCAATTAGTTCACTCTCTCCTCCTGCTCTGAGTGCATGGCTTCCAGTGGGCTTTCTGTATTAGGGGCCTCTGCGGGTGTTGGATTACGTCCCTTCCCTGATATTGCCCCAGAGCTCGGTCCCTTCCCTGCCTCCTAGCTGGCTCCTCATCAGAGCCATTGCAGTTATGTTCTGAGGAAACCCTTCTCGCAGCACCGCCTGGAGTTCAGTGGACACAGGGCACATTGTCATTGCCACTGACCCCCCTGCTGTTCCATGGCTGGGGAAAAGGTGCTTTCATTTCATGGGCTTTACAGTTGTCTTTCCCTCTGCTTGGGGTTCTCTGCACTTCTCATGCTATTTAAATTTAGCTGAAAGATTGCCTTTGGGAGCCCTTGACTGAGTGCTTTATGTTTTTAAAAAACTTTCCTTTTATTGGTCCCCAGCTCCATGGTCACCCTTGATAGCTTTTTATCAAGTATAATAATATATTCTGACATTACCAATTGATTTCCTTGTTCATTTGTTTTCTCATAGCCAGGGGAGAAAGAGAGAGAGAGAGAGAGAGAGAGAGAGAGAGAGAGAGAGAGAGAGAGAGAGAGAGAGAGAGAGAAAGGGAGAGAGAATGCATGTGTGCACACAAGAATTTTGGGTTTGTTATTAATTTGGTTTTGGTAGTTTTCTTTGGTTGTTCTTAAGAAACGGGGTCTCTTTGTATAGCTTAGGCTGGCCTAGAACTCAACATTCTCCTGCCTCAGGACCCAAGTTCTGGGATTATAGGCATGAGCTAACATACCCAGCTTTATAGTTGAGACTTTGTCTTTCTGGTTCCTTTCCATCCTGTTGTCTATGGTGCCTGGCACATAGTAGGTGATCCACACACGTGAATATGTGTATATGCATGTACATTTGTGGAATGAATTATACCAAGAGGAGGCAGAGAAGGGCAAAGCCAGAGTAAACAGGTGACTATTAAAAAAAAACAAAAACAAAAACCCAGCTACTTGAAAGCCCGCTATGCATCAAGCACTTTCTTGGTCACAAATCTAAGAGAAAAAAAAAATAAAGCTGCCTAAACTTAGGCTTCAAAATCGGCTGTTCATTGCCCAGCTTCGGATCATACATGTAGACTCACATGCTTAGCACTTAGTAGGTTTTCAACTAGTTCTTTTGGAACACAAGAATAGGAAAACATTGTGTAGCTGTGGGATGTTTTGCTTTTTTGTTGAAACAGGGTCTCCATTGCCCAAGCTGGCCTCAAACACAGAATCCTCCTGCCTCAGCCTCCTGAGTATTGGGATGATGGGCATGAACCACCTTGTCTGGCTTATTTGTGGTGTATTTGGATACTTCCTTTTCTTATTAAGTAGGCCTCTTTCCTTTGGATAATAGCTAACAAAATGTCATCATTCAGGGTAGTGGGATGAGATCCTTAGCACACTAGAATACCAGAAGGTGTGCCAGAACAAGATAGGTGGCCCACAGCCCTGCCCATCAGCTCTGAGCATCACGCATGTCCCATGATACCTGCAACAGTGTACAGAGCTGTGATTGCCAGGAGCCCCACAATGGCCAGGTACAGATCCAGGTGCAGGGACTGCTGAATGAAGATGGCACCTGCATACATGTCTACCTGTAGGATTAGAAATCGGTGGGTGAAGGAAGGTGGCATGAATGAGAAGTCAATGGGTGAATGAATGGGTGGATGAACTAGAGAATGGATGGATATGGAGGAGGCAGTGGGTGGATACATGGACCACGGAATGGGTGGGTGGATTGAGGCAGAAGTGGGTGGATACATAGACCACGGAATGGATGGGTGGATTGAGGCAGCAGTGGATGGAAGATGGGTAACGACAGCAACAGCAACTCCCCAGGAACAGGCTCTCTCCCAGACTCTGACAAATACAGAAGAGCCACACACATTTATTTCCTCATCCATCTCATCCTAAACCGGGGGGCTCAAAATGAAGCCCCATGGGCAACTAAGTTTGAGATGCCTGCCCTGTACTCTAGCAACAACCTCATGATCTTCCTGCTTCTTCTGTGGGTCTTTCTGCCCCTTCTCCACACTGCAACCTTCATGCTCCACCCAGGATGACATCACCCTTCTCTCATTAAAGCTCTTGTGTGACTTTCACCTCATCCACAACAGAGCTGGATGAGAGCTAACCCCAATCCTTCAAAGTTGGCAGGCTTAACTTCATAGTCTTTATTCACTCTGTATTTCTAGGGCTCTGGGCTTTCAGAAACAGTCTATCTCCCAACATAATATGTTTTGAAGCATCTTCCAGCTTTGACTGGTGGTGGTCCAGCCATCTGGAATGGCAGCACCCCTATTTCCAACTAGTGGATTCCTCCTAGGATGACACTCACCCCTTACCGGACTATAAGTAAGCATCCTAGGAGTACCTTGAGTCTGCAGCTAGGACAGTCAGTTGCTGCTGTTTGTCTTAGGTGGAATCTCTTCTGTCCCTACTCCATGTGGGACAAGATCATTGCCACCCCCAGAGCCAAGCCTAGTGAGCAGCCCATGCCTGGAAGTTCCAGTGCACCTGCTCTTTGTCACCTTCCTGAAGATCAGCCCATCCAAAGGTCAGGGTAAGGCAGGCCCAGGCCTCCTTAAAACATCTGATTAATATCTTACCACTCCCTGATCTGGAGGATGGTTACAGTCCTACCCAAGAGCAGCGGAGTGAGAGTGGTTTTTGGATCTCTATTCAGTGACCCTACCATCATGCTGAGATGTCACCAAGCCAGCTTCGGCAGGCATCCAGAAGAATTCCTTGCCTCTGCCTCTCCTTCCTATGTGCTTGTTCTGCCCAACTTACCCTCCCTCCCTCTACTTCCAACATCAAACCTGCCCCAGGGGAGGAGAAGCAGATATGGAGGAAACCCTCACAGTACACTACAGTCAGCTTCTCACTGTGCTGCAGGAGGGTGGCCGGGCCATGCGTCCACCTTACCGAGATCTTGGTGAAGATGTAGATGAACAGATAGAGCACAGCCAGGGTGATGGAGATCCTCCTGCCCCCGAATCGTCTCCTGAGGTATTCCGGCATCGTGGTTACCTAGGAGTTAAAACAGCTTTATGGAACTCAGCTGACTTTGGGCATTTGCCTCCTCAGCCTGGCCACCAGCCCTGCCCACCTCCTCCATCTCCACAAATTCAGAAGGATGGAGCATAATCTTGGGCCTCTCCACAGGAGACTTAAGGAGGAAGAAGACTTGGAGACTTGGGAAGGGGGCAGACTGGGTTCTATACAGGGCTGTGCACCTAACCTAACTATTGTTTCAGGTTTATTTATTTATTAGTGTGTGTGTGTGTGTGTGTGTTTGTGTGTGTGTGTGTGTGTGTGATGAGTGCACAAGGGTGGAAGTCGGAGGACAGCTTGCACGAGTTGACTCTCCTTCCACCATATAGGTCTGGGGATCAAACTCAGGTTGTTAGGTTTGGCAGCAAGCACCTTTCCTGGCTGAGCCACTTCACCCCCCGACCCCAACTACTGTGTTTATAAACATGAGGCATTCTGTTCTCCATCCTAGTTTTGCTGTATGCTGGATTTAACTTAGTTTTCTCTATTTAAGTGAACTTATCTTTTTACCTAAATAACTTTATCCCCCCCAAAAAAAGATACATTTTTTTAAAAAAGCAGTTCTGGGAATTGAATTCTGGGCCTCTTGCATGTTAGGTAAGTGTTCTTCCCGTGAGCTAACTTCAACCCCTTGAAACTTTAAATTACTACTATGAGTGGGAAGTCAGTACCAAATTTAAGGGAACCGGAAAAATGAATATAGGGAAGACTAGAACAATGAGGTATGCCGTCTGTTCTCTTTTAGCCACTTCCTGTTGCTGTGAGCTGCTCCTGGGGCCAGAGATGAGCCATCCTTGAGCAGACGGATGTACAGCTTTAGTTGGACACAGCAGGGTATCAGGAGGAGGAGGGGACAACAACAGCAAGCGATTGTAAGGGGACACGTTAGGGCAATCTAGGGTGGGGAATTGGAGGAGGATATATGGTATATGATCATAACATGTCCTATACATACATGAAATTGTCAAAGAACAATGTTTTTGTGTTAAAAGAAAGGAGCGAGAGAGAACGTTGCTGAAGTGCTCAGGGTATCCAAGCTGCACATGAGACTTTGCCCTCTCTGTCCCCTGATAAGCTGAAACACGCACAGTGATTGCATGTCAGTTAAGGGCAAAATAAAACTCACTTCAAAACTTAAGGGGCAAAACCCACCAAGCAAGGTGGTATATGCTTGTAACCCCAGCATTCAGGAGGCTGAGGCTGGAGGATTGAGGGTTTAAGGTTGTACAGCAAGACCCTGTTGCCAAAAAATAAGAATAAAAACAAAACAAAACACAACCCTGAAAGGCCTCGGAAAGAGGAGTTTCATTCCGTGGTGCAGCATAGTTGGCCCCAGAAATAGCACTGGAATCACTGCAGGAATCTCCATCTGCTCATCCTCTCCCTTTGGAATTCTGGGACTAGAATACGCAGAAGGAAGAGCATCTTCATCCAGAGACCGTGCCTGCATGTGGGGAAGGGAGTCTGAAGCACAAACCGTCACTCCATATGGGCTGCTTCAGGGATAGAAATGCTGCTAAGAACCGTGATTTGGGTTGCAGTTTTTGAAGGAGATGCATGTTCTCTCTCAGCCACTCTGGGACCTCCGACCAGCAGATGTTCTCCCACAGGTCCCAGGTGTCAGATGGGGAAGGATGGGATAATGATACTCGTGGGGCGTATTTCTTCATCTGGAAAGGCTGTTTCGACTCATAGCATCTTCCAGAAGCTCACATATGGAAGGCTTGGTCCCACTTGATGGACCCATTCAGAGAAGTGATTGGATCCTGAGGGCTCTGACCTAGCAATGAATTAATCCCCTGATGGGTTCCTAACTTAATGATATTATCGGAAGGTGGTAGAAGCTAGGAAGAAGACCTGTTTGGAGGGGTAGGTCACTGAAGACCTGCCTTGTCACCAGCCCCTTTCTGTCTCTCTGCTTCCTGGGGGCCATGAAGTGAGCCACATTCCCCACCATCTTTCCCCTCCATGATGTTTCTGCCTGCCATGGATCTAAAAGGAAGGGAGCCTGCTAACAAGAGATTGAAACCTCTGGAATTGTTAATCACAGGTATTATGTTACAGTGATGAAAAACGATTAATACGGGCTGAGTGGCCAGACCTGCTTCAAGAACAAGTCCTTGCAGCGATCTCAGCATTCTGGAGACTGAGGCAGGAGGATTATCAGTTTGAAGCCAGCCTGGGCTACCTGGTAAAAACCTGACTCAAAAAAGTTAAACTAGTAACTTAATAGTAAAATCTGACTGAATGTTCTAGTGTTTCGAGTGAGATAAGTTAAATGTTGATGCATGTTTGAATTTTTCGTATTAAAATATTGGCAAAAAATAAAGATAGCAATAGATATTTTGACAGGTTTAATAAAGCTTCTCTATTCATCTCTTCTCCTCCAAAGGCAAGTTGGGATTCTGACTCCCACAGATGTCCTGCATAAGTCCTCTGATTTGCTCCAAGGTAATCTCAGCAGGAAGTTTCCAGAAGTATTTTACAGGGAGCTCTGACACTGTCAGGAATAATGCAAGCCTTGTGCACTGTGGGACTTGAGACTTAATCAGGGTGTACCTTGGGTGCTCCAGTCCATTCAGATAAAAGTACCAAAAAAGACACTCTGAACAACCACTATCTAATCTACCAATGACAAGACAACTGCCATCTGGGCTCGGCTCCTGAGCTAGACTCCTCTCATTGGTTCTCACTATCAGTTGACCCTGGATAGCTGCTACGGGAAGTTTCTAGATATTAAAAGACAGGGGAAGAGGAGGAAGAGGAGGAGGAAGAAGGAACCAAAGGAGAGCTTGCTTCATTCACACCTACACAAAAAGCTTTCCGATCTCGAAGGTAGCCTTTGTGCTAAAGTGCAAGCCATTCAGGAGATAGGCCAGTGAGACAGAAAGTCTAGACCGCATACTACTCCAACTACAGACTCAAACCATAGCTGGCTTCAGCGAGGAAGGCCCAAGAGATCACGGAGGGACCATCCCTCTTGCTGGTGCTGACTGGGTGGGCAGAAGAAATAGATAGAGCAGCCAGATAAGGTAGCGCACACGCAGGAATGTCACAAATTCAAGGTCAGCTTGGGCCACGTCCCAAGAGCTAACTAAAACAAGATAAGTTGAACAAAAGACACCCACCCTTAGAGATTACCACTCCAGCTCCCAGGGCTCTGGCTGATAACGACTCTGCGTGACACACACACTCTCCCTTGATGGTGGAGGCTTTGGAGGGGGAATCCCAGAAACTGTGTCCTCTCTCCAGATCAGATCCGGTCTGCCCCTCATCCATGCCCATGGGAACTCCCTCACTACTCTGTGACATCAGTGTCACCTGCATGAAGCTTAATACATGGCTTTTCACTGGATGGTCACACAGAGGAAATGACAGAGGGCACCATGGTTGCTTGGTAGCATCTGAGGGCTAGGGCTCAATCTCCATGTTCATAAGCAAAGCTAGTCTCTAAGGATGCAAGTATTTGACACTGTCCTCTAACATGGGGAGGTTTCAGTCTGTAAAGCGCAGTGGCATTGAAGGGCTGGGGAGGTCTCAGTGGGCTGGGGAGGTCTCAGTTTATGAGGACCAGAGTCCAATCCTCAGAACCCATGTAAAAACTGGGTGTTGCCGCACACTTAGCAATCCCAGTACTTGGGAGGCAGAGGCAGGGTCCTGGCCAGTAAGCCTAGTCGAATTGGTGAGCCCCAGATCCCAGTGAGAATTCCTCTCTTAAAAAACAATGCCTAAGGCTGAATTCTAGCCCAGATATATGTGTATACCATGTACACCACATACGTATACATGAAGAGATAATAAATAATGAAGAGATAATAAATTCTCAGTGGATAACAGCAAATGGGGAAGTTCAGAAAAATATATTTGACCTTGGAGTAGGTAAAGATTTTTGTTTTTGTTATTATATGAGAGAAGATTTATATACTTTATAGGCCAGACTAGCCTGGAACTCATGGCAATCCTCCAGCCTCAACCTTCTGAATCTTACTATAACAGGCATGAACCATCCACACCTAGCTAGGAAAAGACATTTAAGCAAGACATTGAAATGAAAGGTGATAAATGAGACCATGGTAAGACTGAAATCTGTTTATGGAGAAACTCCAGTAATTAAGTGAAAGACTAGGTGTAACAAGATAGAATGCCTCCCTGACCTGTGAAAGGCCAGGGTCCACCCCTGGCACACGCACACAAACACACACACACACAAAGGGGAGCAGCGAAAAAGACAAGCCTTGGAATAGAAAAGATATTTGTAACTCCTAAGTACCCCAACAGCTTATTTCTAGAACTGACTTTGTAAACTCCAGAATTTATAAATCAATGAAACAAGTGGTACAGCTTAAAAACATAAAACTGGGCAAAAGTTCTAGATGACTCTCTGGTGGCTTTCCTTCACTCAAGGTGATCAGTTCGTGAAGGCTCACAGTTTCATCTGGCCTCACGTGCCCATGATGTTGTCCTTGATGCTGTTCAGCCCTGTCCCTTTAGACCTGAGGCAGCACCACGATGGGAGCCTATAGCCTAGAAAGGTGCTTTCTTCACTTCCAAGAAGTAAAAGAGAAGCAAAGGAAGAGACAATGGCCCCACAGTCCTCTCCAAGGGCTCCACCTCTTAAATCCCTCCTCTAGTGGCTCCTCACTGGAGATCCAGGGTAACACTTTGACCTCCAGGGGACAGTCCAGGCCCAGACTGTGTCTAAAAGCTGCTCCTTCAGAGATGAGTTTTAAATGACCAGAAGGTCATTTGAATTGACAATTAAAAGTTCAGAGTGTTGTAGTTAGGAATTCTTACGAGTGGCTCACGACCACCTGTCACTCCAACTCCAGGGATCTGACTCCTTCTGGCCTCCATGGGCACTGTATACACACACACACACACACACACACACACACACACACACACGTGCAGGCACTCACACACAGCTCACAGAGTTTTAACATCAGGCAATACCAAAGTGTTGGCAAGGATGTTAAGTTCCGGACAACATGGGCTCCCAAACACTTCAAGGGGTGGGGAGTGAAACTGCCCTGGGAGAAGGGTTGGCAGCCTCATGTAAACCTAAGATAAGCCTGGTGGCTCCCCTCACTGAAGATTCTCACCCTCGGCATGTGTTTTTGTGCACTAAGACTTGTGTAAGCCGGGTGTAGAAGCTACCTGCTATCCCAGTACTCAGGAGGCTGAGGCAGGAGGATTGTAAGTGGAAGGCCAGCCTGAGCAAGACCTCGTCTCAAAATAACTTGTAAGAAGGTATCATTAAGCAGCATTGTCCCTCACAGCCCAATAGAACAAACTAAAAGCCCACATGTGGCAGAACGGTTAATCACAGGAGCTGGAGCCAACCTACCCAACGGTGGCGAGGGCAGCAGATTCCCATCTCACCTCTCTCTGTAGCTGAGGATGGCTAGCTACCCACATCCCAGTTCCACCCACACACAGCTTTAAGGCGCTACATCAGCCGCATGAAGCTCCACTCTGCAGGGCGTATAATCAAAGCTGTGAGTGGCTACGACCCAAGCGGGAAAATAGCATCTGGAAGAGAGGTTCACATCCGGATATGGGTGTTCATTTTACAACAGTTTGCTAAGCGACACGCTTGTGCTTTATGCCTTTACTGTATGTTTGCTATGGGCTGCCACGCCTGCCTTGAGTTCCAGTAAAAGCAAACTGGACGGTGGCCTATGCTCTCAATACCGTGGCACTTTACCCAGCATGGGCTCAAGCCCTCCTTTGCGTACTTGAAAGAAGCTGCCCAAAGGATGTCTAAAAAAAAAATCCCCAGGAATTTGATTTTATTTTTTCTTATTTTGTGGTGCTGAGCATGGAACCCAGGGCCTCATCTGTCTGGGCTACTAAGGTACCATTGGCCTGCACCAAAGTCCCAATTTCGTCTTGTTATAGAACAGTACGAGAGTTGCTCAGCTCTGTTTACATTGTCCCTTTTCCTGGCCTCGTGTGTACCATGGAAAGGATGTCCTGCCTTCATTGGAAGGCACTGTGGCTATTGACGGGTTCTCCACTACAAACAGCTACAGCATCCTGAGTTTTCTCAGATCTTTGTGGCTTTTCTCAACCTCACCCCATGCCCCCTAGCCAACCCCTCAGCAGGTGACATTGTTTTCTACTGGCCAGAAAAGATGGGATCCATCAGCTGAGAACACCTGTCAATCCCCTTCAACCCTGATGAGCAACTTGCATCTCACCACCCCCTTTCCTGCCCCCAGTCTGTCAGTTAAAACCCATCGCTTAGCAGTAGGTAAAGGTGCCTGCAGCCCAAGTCTGACAACCCGAGTTTGATCCCCAGAACCCATGGAAAGAGAGAACCAGTTCTTTTTTTATTTTTAATTAGGAGTAAAGATCCTTTTATTTTATTTAAAGATTTATTTATTTATTTATTAAGTATACAGTGGTCTGCCTGCATATGTCCCTGCAGGCCAGAAGAGGGCACCATATTTTATTACAGATGGTTGTGAGCCACCATGTGGTTGCTGGGAATTGAACTCAGGACCTTTGGAAGTGTAGCCAGTGCTCTTAACCTCTGAGCCATCTCTCCAGCCCCCAGAACCAGTTCTTGAAAGTTGTCCTCACAAATTCTACGGTACACGTGCATTCATACTTAGTCACACACACACACACACACACACACACACACACACGCATTCACGCTCATCACTCCCAGTCCTGTGTTGGAATACCTGAGATATTTTGTGTATGCACCCTATTTTACCTATTTTGCAAGAGTTCATGAGCAGACCCAGGACCCCTTGCTCTTTCAAGCCTCCTTTAGACTCTTGATAACCTCCCCAGGGGAATCCCTCTGTCCCTACATTACCACTTTTTAACTTTACATAATTTCTAATGCCCAAACTCCTCCCATTTTGCCTATTTCTGAATTTACATATTATGAAGTTAAAGTCAGTTATTGCTCGCTCAGTGTGTGGTTATGATGCCATGTGACCTGACAGAGATGAAGGCCTCAGGAACATGATTGACAAGCAGCTGACGGTGGTATTAGAAAGCCTTTGCAAACTGCTTTCCACCAAGTCTAGGCTAGGGGTGTGGCTTGGTGTTAGCAGTCCCGATTCCATCCCCAGCAGACAAACACACACACACAGAAATACGTAGATTTCTTGTTTGTGCAACACTATGTAGACATTCCATCTCAGTCAGAAATAGCTTTTATAGATTTGAGTGTAAAAGGAAAGCTAAAAGCAACATGTTATGACTTATGCATGTAAAGGATTGTAAGACTTATTTTTGTGTTCTGACATTGAAAAGATGTTTTTGAGGCCAGTCTCTGAGTACCCCGTGTGTGCTGAGGATATTGGGTACCAGTCAGATCTGTGTGGGATGGGGTTCCTTTGTTCCTTCTCACCTGTTCAACATCTGTCCCCAGGGCTAGGAGACTTAATGGCTGTCTGATGGCTATCCACAGGAGGGAGGGGATGCGGGCTGGCCTTCCCAAGGATGTTCCCATGCCATATTGCCCCCCCTCCCTTCACACTCACCTGACCAGCAATGTAGATGGGAAGGAAGATCCAGGCTAGCATCAGCACAGAAAACAAGCCCTGCTCAAAAGAACACAGTCAGAGCAGCTCTGCCCACATGATGGAGCCCTTCCCCTGTGTCTTGAGTTGGTCTAGCCTACACTACACCCCTGAATTAGTCACCTCCTCCCTGAGTGGCTCACTTTTCCTGACCTTTATGTATTTCTGTGTTTAAAATAACAAGAGGTTAACAGCATAGGGCAGAGTGCCTGAGGTCTCAGCTTCTTGGAGGATGAGATGGGGGTCATTTGAGCCAAGGAATTTGAGACCAGTCTGAGCAACATAGTGAGACCCTTAAAAAACAAAACAAAAACCCCAAAACAGAAAATGGAAATAAAAGACTTGGGGACGTTTAATTCTGTCTCCTAAACACAACATTGTCCTCTTTGGTCAATTCTCCATCCCTTCTCTTCCCCTGCAGTAGTGGGCTATACCAAAGGGGAGCTGAGGATTCTGGGAGAGTTACCACAGGTCTCAAGAGCCATCTTCCTCCCTTATGAATTAGACATAAGAGGGCCTCACTACATTGCTTCAGGAGAATTGGCCCAATGGTACTGAAGGAGCAATTAACCTATGCCAGCATCTCCTCTGCACCCTTCATTCACAATTAGGAGTTCAATCAATCCTCACATAGGGATGCTACATGGCAGGGGCCCATGATTACTCCCTAATGTATCCAGGAAGTCCAGGGAAGTCAAGTAGCTTGACCAAGGTCACTGTGCTTACAAGCACGAAGGCTGAGGCCACCTAGTTCTAGCCTGGAGGTGACTCCTACCATGTGAGACTTTATGTGACAAAGGTGTCTGTAAAAACTTTAAAAGTACTCATGATTATGAATGGAAACCACCTGCAGGAGAAGCTACTCTGAGATGCCTGATATGACATCTCCATGTCTCTAGGGACATGAAGGACACATCCCACTGAACATTTTGTTCCAGTCATGGTCAGCTGACACTTAAAATACACAGCTCTGCCTTCTATCACCTGCCATTTTCTACTTCTCCGAGGAAGCGTCCTGAGCCTTCACCTCTTGATTTTTGGGGTTGTGGCCCTATGGGTCCCCACCAAGCAGATACAGAGAGATCCAATAAGTTTTGTTGGGTAGGATTAGCCATTTAAACCTCCTGTTGGCTTAACTAAAAATGCCATTTCACTTTTAAAAGGCCAAGCATTCCCACACCTCCCCCAAGGTTTACTGCAAAAAGGGGAGATGTCTGTATCATGGCAGAACTCACGTTAAGCTCATAGGCAGCAACAGAAATGCCCACAGCAGCACCGGACCCTGCTAGGCCAATGAAGTGTCCACTTCCAACATTGCTGGCGAACAAGGATGCACCCACCTGTGGGGAGATAAATGGGAAAGGTCCTGGAGCTGGGGTTGGGAGCCTGCGCTCCCCAGGGCAGGTGTTGAACAGGACAGCAAGGGTTAAGTATAGTGATATTCTGTTTATGATCTAACAGATAAGACTTGCCTGAAGATCAGAGTGCAAAGCTAGCCACACTAGTCAGCCACACAAGCCGGGAAGTGGTAGCGCACACCTTTAATCCCAGCAGCCACAGTAGTTAGCCATAGAGGCTGGGTGGTGGTGGTGCAGGCCTTTCATCCCAGTACTAGAGAGGAATGTAAGGTGGGATGAGGCAGGAACTCACTCTCTTTTTCAGTCTGAAGATTTCATAAAGGTAAGATCTCTAGTGATTGGTGGCTTTGCTTTTCTGGTCTTCAGCTTGAACCCCAATATCTGCCTCTGGGTTTTTATTAATCATGCTACACTTGAACTCAGGCAGTGCAGCAGTCTACCCTAGCCGTGGTGATGGTACAGTGATGAACTTGAGATGTAATTAGAGATAAAACATTTTCCAGGGATACTGTCAGGGAGGCAGAAGCTCTTCCCATGTTAGCCTGGACCTAGAGAAGGTGAACAGTCTGGAGTGGTGTTTTCCATGAAGTTGAAATTGTTTGTCTATTGAGATCTTACAGTAGGAGAATGATGTGGGATTCCCCTCTGTATAGTGTGAATATGTTTTATTACCATTGGTTAATAAAAAAGCTGTTTCAGCCAATAGCTTAGCAGAGTAAAGCCAGGCAGGAAATCTGAACAGAGATGTATAGATAGAGTAGGTGGAGTCAAGATGTCATGTAGTTGCCTAAGGAGAAAGATTCAGCAGCCTGAACCTTACCCAGTAAGCCACAGCCTCATGGTGATACACATATTAATAGAAATGGGTTAATTTAAGATGTAAGAGTTAATTAATAAGAAGCCTGAACTAATAGGCCAAACGGTGTTGTACTTAATATAGTTTCTGTGTGATTATTTGGGTCTGGGTGGCCTGGAAATGAACAAGCAGTCTCTGTTTACAAATGGTGCCCAATGTGGGTCAACTATATCCACATAAAAACTAAGAGGTCTTGGGAAGGAATTCTAGACACAAAAGAACAGAGTTAAGCATAGCTTCTTGGTAGCCACATTTTTTAAAGATAGACGCTGTTTGCTGTCAGTGAACAGAGGTATGGCTCCTTTAAGATGGGCATCAAAAAGGTGGTTTATAGAGTTTGTTAGCCATTTGGGTAAGAAACTGCTTTTGCCCAGACTGCTTGATGGTATGCTGTATGAACTGGACATGCAGGACCCACAGAAAAATGACTGCTAAACTTGCCTAAAGAAGGTGAGACAGTCCTTCAGGGTTCCTGCTTCATGAAAGAGACTGCCAGACAATCTGCAGAACACAGAAGAAAGTAACTGACAAACTGCCAATATAAACAAAGCAGTCTTTCAAATTTCCTGATTCGTGGAAAAATCTACCAGCTGCTGTAGGCTGAAGATGGGTGCCCCAATGTTACAGAAAAACTTTGGGTGACTGACCAAACAGCCAAATGTCTCTGTCAATTCTAGAGTTTTGGAGGTTGCTTACAATGCACTTCCTGTTTACTTAGGTAATATTATATCCTTCTGGGGTCTTTGAAGAGTTGACAACAGATAGTTATAGTTTTCCTTAATTATAATAAAAGATAAATTAGATATAAAACTTTAGATTCACAAAGAAATTCTTGCTTTATGCCTGTCTTGTTATATGTAATTTTACTATGTTAAAGTTAAAACCTTCCTTTTTATTTAGACAGAAAAGGGGAGATGATGTGGGATTCCCCTTTGTATACTGTGAATATATTTTATTGCCATTGGTTAATAAAGAAGCTGTTTCAGCCAATGGCTTAGCAGAGTAAAGCCAGGCAGGAAATCTGAATAGAGGTAGAGAGAGAAAGAATAGGCAGAGTCAAGGAGATGCCATATAGCTGCCTAAGGAGAAAGATTCAGCAGACAGAACCTTACCCAGTAAGTCACAACCTTGTGGCGATACACAGATTAATAGAAATGGGTTAATTTAAGATGTAAGGGTTAGTTAATAAGACTGAGCTAATAGGCTAAACAGTGTTATAATTAATATAGTTTCTGTGTGATTATTTGGGTCTGGGCAGCTGGGAAATGAACAAGCAGTCTCCGTTTACAGGAGAGAAGCCAAGGCAGATAAGTGACAGATGATGGATGGATTGAGGGATGGATAGATGAAGAGTGATGATAGATCAATAGATGGTAGATGGATATTTTGAGAAACTAGGTCATCAAGTTGTGGTAATATTGATAAACTGGGCCTCTGCAACCATCCTAGAGGTGCGCTGATGGGTTCTTTTTGTGTAAATAAATTTGAATTGGAGCAAGATTTTCTTTAGCTTTCACTCTAACCTGAAGACAATATGGAGCAAAACAATGCCAGGGCTTGAAGAGTCTTTGAGGAATGACTTCAAAACATATACATATATATATATATTCTTTTTTTGCAGTGCTGGATTAGGAACCATAGCCTTGTGTGCACTAGGCAAATGTCTACCACAGAACTCCTCCCAGCCTGCCAAGTGAGGAATGAAACCAGAGACCACTTACAGGCCACCACACCATGTCACCTCCAGCCAGGAAGTAGCCTTTCACTGTGTCCCTTTTGGTCTTCACCGTGGACTGCAAGGAAGGAGAGGGCTGGTGAGGAGAACGCCAGTGCTCAAGCATCCGAAGATGGCAGGGACCATGAATGGGGAGGCCACGGAGTGAGATTCATTTTGTGTAACTGAAACTTCGATGTGAATGTCTTAAGGCAGACCTCATCTCTGGCCAGTGCAGCCCTGCCAGTCCCCACGTCACATGTTTTAGTTGTTGCTGCTGGTGTTGTTTTGTTTGTTTGGTTTTTTTTTTTGTTTTGGTTTGGTTTGGTTTGGTGAGACAGGGTTTCTCTGTAGCTTTGGAGTCTGTCATGGAACTTGCTTTGAAGACCAGGCTGGCCTCAAACTCAGAGATCCACCCGCCTCTGCCTCCCAAGTGCTGGGATTATAGGTGTGCGCCACCACCGCCCCACTCACATGTTTGTGATAACCTACAGGATCCTCTAGACGTCTGAGCTGCAGATCTGAGGCTTGCCAGTGGCAGCTCAAAATGAATTTCATTGTTTTTAGTATTCTAGAAAATGTTTCCGTGAGGTCTTTCACAGATACACTTAAAATAATTACATTTTGAATAAATGTAATTTATTTAAATAATTAAATAAATTTAAATATTTAACAACTGCCATGAAAAATTACAGCTGTGAATTACATTTTTTGTTTTAAATTTTGAGATGAGTTTGCAATGTAGCACTGGCTGACCTGGAATTCACTATGTAGAGCAGGCTGGCATAACGCGGTGATCCGCCTGCCTCTGCCTCCTGAGTGCTGCTATTAAAGATGTGTGCCATGCACAGCCAACAGCAGCTTCTTTTAATCCTCACCCACTCCTATGAGGTTGCTGTTTTGGGACTGGTATCACAGTTGAAGAGGATGCGGCTCAAATTCAGTCTATCTTGGCTGCCAGTACTCAGAGGTAGGAATCTGTAAATACCAAAATGCCTCTCTCACAGGTCTGGAGAGCTTGGGGTCAAGGGTCAAGGTGCCAGCAGGTTCAACCTCCGGAGAGGAACTGTCCCTCTAGATGAAGCCTTCTCTCATGTTGTGGGAGAGAAGAGGGGTACAGAAAGGACTGGCTGTGCCCATCTCTTGTCTAAGGCCGCCACCCTCCTGACAGCCACTCCCTGACGTCTGCCTCTCACAGCCAATACACAATGTTAAATTCTAACATGAGGGGTTTGTGTAGCCAGACTTGGCCTCAGACTCCTGTGTAGCTGAAGGTGACCTTGAACTTCTGATCCTTGTGGTTTGCATCTCCAAGGGTCAGCACTATAGTTGTGCATCACTGTGCCCAGTTTATGCTGCACCAGGGACCGAACCTCGGGCCTTACACATGCTAGGTACACAGTCTACCAACTGAACTAGCCCATTAGTAATTCTTTTCTATCTAAAATTTTTAATTACAGTTATTAAGGTATTCATTTGTGTTTGTATGTGTGTATATATGCACACATTACTATGTGTGAACACATACTTGCCATGGCAGATGTGTGGAAATTGGAAGACAGTTTGTGGAAGTCAGCTCTCTCCTTCCACTATGTGAGTTCTGGGGATCAAACTCAGGTTGCCAAACTTGGCAGCAAATTTCTTTACCCATTGGTCCATCTTAGCAGATCCTACAAGTGATTTCTTTTCTTTTGTTTTTTCAAGACAGGGTTTCTCTGTGTAACAGCCTGGCTGTCCTGGAACTTACTTTATAGACCAAGCTGGCCTTGAACTCAGAGATCTGCCTGCCTCTAGGATTTGAAAGCGTGTGCCACCACACCCAGTGACTCCATAAGTATTTCTTAAGCACTCTCCCTGGAAGGGTGTCCAGCCTCATTCACTGTAAGTGAATGTTAGCAATGTCTTGAGATATCCTTTCCCCGTGTCAGGCTGGCAAAAATGAAATCAATGTATTGCTACTAAAAGTGAACAGGCTGGCATACATCACTGTTGAGTGTGCAGACTAACACTAGCCCAAGGAAGGCAATGCTAGTGGCGGGAGGATCACAAGTTTGAAGCTAGACTGGGCTACGTAGCAAGACGTTGTCTGCAAAGTACATATAATTTGTTCTGATTTGCTTTTAAACCTGGAAGAGTACATTAGTGAACAGTATGTCAAATGCTCACAAGTTAATAATAGTGGTCACCTATGAAGGGAATGGTCACAGTGGGACTTTATATGATATTTATTAAACTATTATTAATTTTGAACCATGTGACCATAGCCATATTACCATAAAAATGAACATATATGCATGTATATATATACATATAACATGCATATATGTGTGTGTATATATATGTATATACATATATATATGAGAGAGCATAAGCTTCAAAGTAAAGGAAATGCAGATTCTATCTTCAAGTCTCATAATTTAGTATTAGATTAAAGAATCTAAATTCTGGCTGGGTGGTGGTGGCTCAGGAGGCAGAGGCAGGCAGACCTCTGTGAGTTCAAGGCCAGCCTGGTCTGCAAGAGCTAGTTCCAGGATGGGCTCCAAAGCTACAGAGAAACCCTGTCTCAAAACAAACAAACAAACAAACAAAAATCTAAATTCTTTGGATCTAGGTAGGTTTCTATTGTTTGTAAAATGATATAAGATCTTCCTTGAGGTGGGGCTGGAGAGATGGCTCAGCTGTTAAGAGCACTGACAGCTCTTCCAGAGGTCCTGAGTTCAATTCCCAGTACCCACATGGTAACTCACCACCATCTGTCATGAGATCTGGTGCTCTCTTCTGGCCTACAGGCATACATGCAGGCAAAACACTGTATGTATAATAAATAAAATTTTTTTTTAAAAAAAAAAAGATCTTCCTTGAGGGGCTGGAGAGACAACTAAGTGGTTAAAAGTGCATATGGTTCTTTCAGAGGACCAGAGTTTGGTTCCCAGCACACACATCAGGAGATCCACAACCCTCTGTAACTCAGGGAACCCCACACTCTCTTCTGTGGGTACAATCAAACATGCACATATGCATAGAGTAAGAAAAATGCTGGTTTTCTAAAAAGAGATCTTCCTTGCAAATTACATGAAATAAGTGAACATGCATTGACCTATTGACCAACACAGTCAATACACAGTGCATTTAAGAAAAAAATTCCAGAACCTCTCGTATTCTAACCAAGTGCTCTACCCTTGACTTGTACTCCAGTCACTCTGCATATTTTGGGGGATTTTTTTTTATTGTATATCCCTGACTGGTCTGAAACTTGTTATAGAGACCAGGCTGGCCTTGAACTCACAGAGATCACTGGCCTCCACATATTTCAAGTTCTAATTGCTGTAGTTCATTTCTTCCTCTCTCAGTATCTTGTTTTCCCAAAGGATAGGGTTTACTTTGGAGTTTTGACCAGATATTCCCTCCACGCCCCATCTCTCACCTCATCTCCTGGCTTACCCATAATCCAACAGCCAGGACAAAGAGGAAGTACAGAACCAGGACAGCGATGTCCCCAGGCTCCAGACTCTTCTGAGGGAAAGCCTCGAGGGCATCAGACTGTGGAGGCTGAGGGCTGAGGGTGCCACTCTCCATGGTGCTGAACGAACCTCCCAGTCCTGGGGAGAGCAAAGCAGTGTTAGATTCCAGATCCCAGAGTCCCTTCTCTCGCTCCCTCTGTGGCTTCCCCCAGGGAGCAGCAGCAGCAACTACAAAGACCTACCTGGATGGAGGTGTGGTGGAGCCAGCTTCAGGAAGTCAGGTTCATCCCCTCCCATGACCATCCAACCACCCTTCCACCCACCTAGTAAACACAAAGAAGGTGCTCACATTGCTACAGTTGATTCGTTTGTTTGTTTTTGCTAACGATTCAACTACTTGCTCGGCAAAATATAAAGAACAAACAATTCAAAGAGTACAGACAACACTAGGCATGTTAGCAATCCCAGAACTCTAGAGACTGAGCCAAAAGGATTACGGGGTGTGAGGTTAACCTGGGCTAAATAGCACGATGCTGTTAAAAAGAGAATAGGATACATAAAGTCCCAGCATGCTTTTTGTCCTAGTCTGATTTCTGTTGCTGTGGCAAACACCATGACCAAAAGCAACTTGGAAAAGAGTTTATTTTGTCTTTCATGCTACAGTCCATCACTGAGGAAAGAAAAGTCAGACGCTCAATGCAGGAACAGAAGCAAAGACCATGGAGGAACACTGCTTACTGGCTTGCTCCTTCCCAGGCTCATGTCATGCTACCTTTGTTATACAGTCCGGGCCCTACCTCCCAGGAATGGCACTGCCCACAGCAGACTGGCCTTCCCAGACCGATTAGCAAATAAGAAAATGTCTTGTACGACCACAGGCTAATCCGATGGAGGTAATTCCTCAATTGAGTTTCTCTCTTTCCAGGTATCTTAGTTTGCTTTCTGCAGCTGTAATAAACAATTTAGGCAAATGCAACTTGATAAGTTAAGGGTTTATTTGGCTTACACTTCCATGTCACAGTCCATCACCGAGGAAAGTCAGGGTCAGGAGCTCATGCAAGGACCTGGAGGCAGGAGTTGTTACAGAGGCCATAAGGGGTGCTGCTTCCCGGCTTGCTCAGACTTCTTATACCACCCAGGACCGCTTACCTAGGGGTGGCATTGTCCATAGTGGTCTGAACCCTTCCACATCAACCATTAGTCAGGAAAATGTCCCACAAACTTGCCCCAGGGCCAATCTGATGAAGACAATGCCTCGGCTGAAAGTCCTTCTTCCTACATGTGTCTAAATTTGTGTTGAAAAGACAAAAAAGAAGAAAAAAACTAGTCTGCACACTCTACTACTTGGTAAGCATGTGGCCTACAGTGAGTAACATGGGAAGAATTAGCCAGACACAGCAGTCTTGTTCTAACACTGCATCTGCCTATTAATTGCAAGCATTTTGGGGAGGGGGGTGTTGTAGACCAGGCTGGCCTCGAACTCACAAAGATCCACCTGTCTCTGCCTCCTGAGTGTTGGAATTAAAGGCATGTGCCACCACCGCTCTGCATAATTGCACACATTTAATATACACCCATACAGCACCTGCGGCCTGCTTGGACTCCTTCTAAGTGTTTTCTACCCTGCAAAACGAACACTTTCGTTATCATCCTCATTTTGTAGAAGGAGTTAGAAATGTTCAGTAGCTTGCCCAGGTAACAGCTCAAGTGAAAGGATTCAGATTTGAACCTGAATAACCTTGCTCCAGAATCCATGCTTTCAACTACTATTAGAAACCATTTCTCTGCCAGGCAGTGGTGGCGCACACCTTTAATCCCAGCACTCGGGAGGCAGAGGCAGGCGGATCTCTGTGAGCTCGAGTCCAGCCTGGTCTACAAGAGCTAGTTCCAGGACAGGCTCCAAAGCTATAGAGAAACCCTGTCTCGAAAAACCAAAAAAAAAAAAAAAAAAAAAAAAAGGAAACCATTTCTCTGGAGATTGCTCATTCATGGACATTTTAAGAGAGTTCTGTGACAGTCAGAATAATGACCCCAAAGGTATGTACATTTAATCTCTAGAACCTGTGATCATGTGGTGTTCACAGAGAGAAATAAGACTGCTACCCAGCCGACCTTAAAATAGGCTAGCGTCTAATGCAATCACAAATGACACTGAATCAGAGGGGCCAGAGAGGTGACAGCCTTCGAAGTGTGCAGTTTGGCATTGCTGGCCTTGGACATGGGATGATGGGGCCCTGAACCAAGGGATGCAAGGTGGCTTCTAGAAGCTGACAAAGCAAATGAGCAGACTGGCCCAGGGTCTCTAGAAAGAACTCAGCTCCGCTGAGGCCTGTGTATGTGGTGGAGGGTGTGCAAGTCATATATGTGTGCCTGTATGTGGTAGAAGGTGTGCAGGCTGTGGATGGGCCTGTGTGTGTGCCTCTGCACAGACCTGGGGGGAGGGGGATGCAGAGGTAAGCATTAGGTGTCTTCATTTTGGGGCTCTCAACATTATTTTTTGAGATAAAGTCTCTCATTGAACGTGGAGCTCACCCAGTGCCTAGACTGGCAACCCAGAAAGCCCCAGGGATCTGCCTGTCTCCGACCTTCTCAGAGCTTACAGATATTACATGCATTACAGGCGCGCACCACACAGCTTTATAGAGGGGCACTGGGGATCTGAACCCAGGTCCTCATAGTTGCACATCATGTACTTTACCCACTGAGCTGTCTCCCTAGTCATTTGCTGACAACTAGATTTGAGCCTAATAAGGCCCCTCTAGCACTTTGAACTCTAGGACTCAAGATAATAAGCGTGGACTGTGTTAGCCACTAAGTCTGGGATAATAGGCGACAGCAACAATAAGAAACCAGAAAAATCCCTTAGGTGGTTCTAACTGGGGCATGGGCATAATTATTCCACTCCCTGTCAGCTGTGGGGTAAAGAGTGGCCAGCCCTGACAGTTCCTGGTGTGCAGCCCAGTACTGGAACAAATCTCCCAGAGACAGCGACGATCTATGACAAATGAACTCAGACAAACCATATCTTTAAAGAATCCAAGCTCTCGCCCAAGCAGTGACGGCATGCACCTTTAATCCCAGCACTCAGGAAGCAGAGGCAGGCAGATCTTTGTGAGTTCAAGGCCAACCTGGTCTACAGAGTGAGTTCCAGGACAGCCAGGGCTAGGTACAGAGAAACCCTGTCTCGAAGAAACAAACGAACAGATAAAATGTTAAGAATTTAAGCTCAGGGGCTGGGGTTGGTCATCTGGTAAAGTGCTTTCCACATGAGTGTGAGGGTCTGAGTTTGATCCTCAGTACCCCAGAGAAACACATAACAAAACAAAAAACTGGGCTTAGCGATCTGATCTTGTCATTTAGGCTCTTGGGAGGCAGAGACAGGAGGATCTCCGGGGCTCGCTGGCCAGTCAGGCTAACCTAATTGTGAGACACAGGTCCCAGTGAGATGCCATCTCAAAAAAAGCAAGGGGTGTGGTCCTCGCAGAAAGACTTCTGGAGTTGATTCAATTTGACTTCTAGCATCCAATTGCATGTGCACACAAGTGCACCTACTTGCTTACATGAACTTGTATATGCACCAAAGAGAGGAGGGAGGGAGGGGGGAAGAAGGAAGGAAGGGAAGGAGGAAGGGAAAGAGAGAATGAAAGAAAGGAAGAAAGAAAGGAAGGAAGGAAGAAAGAAAGAAAGGGAGGAAGAAAGAAAACAAATTTACAACTGAGCTATTGCTATCACTATGGTAACCATGCTTCTAATTTAAGAAAGAATCTTAGGAAAAATATTTTAGAAGATATTATGAATATTAAAAACAAGTACATGGCTGAGTATGGTGGCCAACACCTTTAATCCCAACAGTTGGGAGACAGAAGCAGAAGGATCTCTGCGAGTTCGAGGACAGCCTGGTCTATGTAGTGAATTCCAGTAAAGCCAGGACTATGTAAAGTGACCCTATCTCAGAGAAAACAAACAAACAAAAAAACCAAAATTGGGCCAGGCGGTGGTGGCACACGCCTTTAATCCCAGCACTTGGGAGGCAGAGGCAGGTGGATCTCTGTGAATTCAAGGCCAGCCTGGTCTACAAGAATTAGTTCCAGGACAGGCTCCAAAGCTGCGGAGAAACCTTGTCTCGAAAAAACAAACAAACAAGCAAAAACCCAAAACAAGTACACACGAATCTCTCATAAATTGGAGAAGTTTCTAGGTATTGCAAGCATGTCTTTTGTTCTAGGTATTGCAAGCATGTCTTTTGCCCCCATGACTGTGTGGGATGTCTGGAAACCTTAGCTATGTAGTAGTTCAGGGCATTGTAACGCGTGTTGCAACTGGTCTCTACATACTATGTGTCTAGTGGTATAAACTGTCACAATCAAAATGCTCTCACATCCTGAAAGACCAATAGCCCAGTGCGCACCTTTGCTCCAGGCTAAAGAATGTCATCAAAGAGTTTTTAATAAAGAAGTGGGGGGCCTGGAAAAGTGGCTCAGTGGTGGAGCGCTTGCCTAGTGTGCGCGAGGCCCTAGGTTCCATTCCCAGCACTGCAGTATAATGCTGATGGTAATATTAAGGCCATGATGTAAGCAGTTGAGAGTGAAGAGATACATCGCCCAGGCAGAGCCATGGGCTCTTCCTGCTCACCTTCCTGCCCACCTCTGGCTGCTACTTAAGCTTATCTCTTTACCCTCAACTGCTGCCGTAACAAAACACCTTAGCCTGAATACATTTTTAAAGGTTGATTTTATGTGTACATACTTGTGCCTGAGTGTATGTATGTGCACCATTTGCATGCCGCCGTCTGCAGGGCCGGAAGAAGGTGCCGGAGCTGTTGGAAGTGGAATTACAGGTGGTGGGGAGCTGCCTGATAGGAGTGGTGGGAACTGAACCCAGGTGCTTTGCTAGAGCAGCAAGGGCTCTGGACGACTGAGTCATCTCTCCAGCCCCCAGAAAAAGTTCTCAATGGCATGACTCTGTTGACCACAGTTCTAGAGACCTAGGAGCCCATGATCAAGGTGATGACTGATTTGCTGTCTGGCGAAGGCTGATCTTCTTTAAATGATGCCTTTTCTGCCTCCTCCCAGGGTGGAAAGAGCAAGCAGCCTCCAGCAAGCGTCTCTTATAAGGAAACCAATCCCGTTTGTGAGGGTTTTGCTATATGACCTAAGCATCGGCCCCATCCCTTATCACTATAGATAGCAATGGGGCTTGGGCTGAGACCTATGAACTCTTAAGGAGACACACACACTCTAACCACAGCGCAGGGAGAGGAGTAGAGAAATTATTGGGAATTTGCTGATAAGACTTGGTGATAGGGTAAAGTGGGATAAGGAAACTGGGTCCTGCTTCTGCTAGGAGCTGCCCAGAGCCCAGGTCACCCGAGCAGGATACACCTGGACTTTAGAGCTGGCTTTCTCTTTCTCAGTGCTATTGACTTTTTAGGTGGTTTGCTTGTTTTGCTTTGACTTTTAGAATGGGTCTAAGCACCTCAGCAGGGTGTTCTTGGTCCTTAGAGCTGGCTTTCTCTTTCTCAGTGCTCTTGGCTTTTTGAGTGGTTTGTTTTGCTTTTAGAATGGATCCTGCTATATAGTGCAGCCTGAATTACTATGTAGCCCAGGCTGGCTCTGAACCTGCCGTAATCCTGCATCAGCATGGCCCAGCCTGCTATTGACATTTTAGACTGGCTGGTTTATTTATGTGTTGTATGTGCCTGTATTACATCTGTGTGTACATGTGTCTACTCATGTGTGGAGTTCCAGGCCTTTGTAGGAATGTCTGGTTTGTCATGAGGGTGCTGGGAACCGAACATGGATCTTCTGGAAGAACAGTAGATACTTATACTTGCTGAGTCATCTCTCCAGTTCCCAAATTCCATTTTCTTTATATCATCCAGATTCACCCTCAGATCGTGTCCATGTCCTCCCCGACCCACCCACTCCGCCCGCCCGCCCGCATCCTTTTTGAGACCTGAACCCCCAACCACTCCCTCCAAAGTAGGTCTCCGGTGAGAATCCATACAGGAGATGCTGCCTCCAGGGTGTTCCAGGCCCTGCAAGGCCCCTCTCGACCAGCCTTGACAGTCTCTCCCTAGGAAGAATCTTGCTTTTAGTCCTGATGCAGTGATTGTCCCAGCTTTCCAGACCTGGGCCCGGAGGCCCTCTCAAAGGAAGAGAAGACAAGAGCAAGTGCTGATATACGCTCTTATGGCGAAGAAGGAAGCAAGAAGGGGAGGAGGAAAGGCCCCTGGAAAGATGGGCATTGTGTCTCATGTCCTAACATGTCTCATGTCCTAACATGTAAGGAGGGAGCAGGCAAATGCCCATCCTGCTCTGCCCTTGCCTGAGGCCCAGCCAGGTCAGGAATTTATGATCCCTGGCCCCTGAGGAATGGGATGATGATATCTGAGCCATGGTATTGTGTGAACCAGAGACAGGATTTAGAGTGGGGGTGGGGTTTTATAGGTTCCAGCTCGGAGAGACTCTGGAGGCTTGGAGAGGAGGGAGCTCCAAGGACTTTGGGTGCTATCTCAAGGGTCAAAACCCCGTAGGTAGAATATGTTCTCTCTGACTTCAAAGGTGAGGAAGCTGTGGGTCCTAGAGACAAAGCATCCTGTCTGAGGTCACACAGCTCATGAGTGGACCTGGAACTCAGCTCAGCTGATCGGCTGCTTCAAAAACAGGGAAAGCATAGGATGTAGCTATAGGTTAGGATAGTTGCTATACCTTGGAAAGGGGTAGATGGATCTAGAAAATAGGTCTGGAAAGGAAGGGAAGCTAGAAGGAGGAGGGACAGCAGCCTTTTGCTCTGAGCCTCAGGGCCATCCCTGTCCCCAGCTCCACCCCTAGGCCCCTTCCTGCGCATTGCCTGCCAGGCACTGAGGGGGCCTGTAGATAAACAAGTCTTTCATCACTGCAGGGGAGGCTGGCACAGCTTCTAAGTGATTCAGAGACCTTGGAGCTAGGAGACTGCATCTTCATGGTGGGGACAGGAGATGGACCAGATGCTAGGAACCCAGAGCTGCCGTGCATGCCTGCAGCTTTCTTGACATTCAGCACACAGCTGTGTGACCTCACTGTGACTAGCATAGGTGCAAAGTATGTCACACACTCTCTGTGTGTCCTCTCATTTCACCCTCCTAGTCACACCTTCAGCTCACAGGTGAGAAACAAGACATCAAGATGCCAAAGTGAGCTGGGTCAGACCCTGGATGTGCCACAGTCAAGGCCATACGTGCTACTGGAATGGCGAATGTTGGGTAGATGGTCATTGTGTCTCTAGGCAACTGTCTGTCTTGCTCCCCTGCCCTCCGACCTTTCTCTCCTGTCCCTCCTTTCCTCCCTTTAGCTCTGGCTCTTTTCCCACAAACGCTCATTAGGTACCACCACGTGTCTTCTTTGTGCTAAGAATTGGTACTCAGTAAAGATTTGTCAAGCCCCAGCTATGTTATGCCATGTTATGCGCTGGGCATACAGTAAGGTATTTAAAGTGTTTTATTTACTTACTTTACGTGTGTGTGCCCGCCTGGATGCATGTATGTGCATATGTGCACCATGTAAGTGCATGAGGTCAGGAGGGAGTGCTAGATCCTCTGGCACCAGGGTTATAGGATGTTATGAGCCACTGTGTGGCACCAGGAACAGAACCCAAGTCCTCTGGAAGAGCAACAAGGACTCTTAATCACTTGAGCCATCCCTCTAGCCCCTCAGTAAGACATATAGTGGGTACCAGCTGTGTGCCAGGCCCTCTGCTAGGCCCTGGAAGTTCAATGGAACATTCATTAGATATTATCTTTGTGCCAGGCTCTATGTAGTGAGCTCTATCAGACTTTGGGGGCACAGCAGAGCAAGTATTTATTAGGTACTAGCTGTGTGCCAAGTTCTCAACATCTAGGGAGGCAACCTTGCTCCCATCCCCATGACTTTTCCCCGCAGTCCCTTGCCATGCTGTGGCTACCCAGAACCGCTCAGTACAATGGCCTCCGCTCAGCACCTTCTGTGCAGAGCACCATGGTTGCAGATCCCAGCCTGCCTTAGAGGGCCAAGTGACGGTGGGCCCCGAGGCTCTCTTCTCAGAGCCCCAGCCAGCTCCCTTCTTGAGGGGTGGGGTGAGGGCAGAGAGTCCTGACAAAGGCGTTCTTTGCAAACAGAACAGGCTGCCCTCGAGGTTGCCTAGTGGCCAGAGCACAAAAGGAAGCTCAGTTAAACAGGGACAGCTCCCACCCTTCCCTTCTGGGCCCTTTTACACAGTGATTGTGCTTGGGAGATGTGAAAATTTTCCACACCACAGTGCAAGGGCCAGCAGAACCAAAGCAGGCAAGCAGGCTGACGGGCCAGGGCCACAGGTAGCCATCTGTATTCGCTCCTTTTTGTTCTGTCTCAGTGTGGCCCCTCTGTGTGCCTGCTGAGGAGGGTCACATTTTAAAATATATATATATATATATAACTTATGTGTGTTTCAAACTTTTCATGATGGGTGAAAAAGAAGTGTTACCAATGACCTAGTGCTTGCAGCTCCCTTGTATGTTAGAGACACTCCTGACATGAAGTGTCAAGCTTCATACTTCTGCCAAGGTACTGGCAAGTTTCCCAGAAAGGAAAAAAAAAAAAAAAAAGACAACAGGGGAGTCAGGAAGTGGTTCCCTTCCACCAAGGAAAAAATGACAGCTACCATCTAGTTACAAATTTTAACTATGGGCCAAGACTCACTGGGAAATAGATGTGTCATTGTAATCCAGCTATGCAGACTTCAGGACCTCAGCACCCTGGCTCGGATCTCACCTCTGCTTCCTCTAGCTGTGATCTAGAGCAATAATCTCTCCCCAAGGCTGTTTCCCCAACTATAGAATGAGAACACACTTGGGTATCCATGTCACAGTAAACAAACAAGCTGTGCCACCTCATTGGGAAGAGGATGTTTGTTCACAGCCTTCAAATGCCAGCAGTGAGGAAGAAGGAAGAGCGTGGACTTAGCCGTCAGGGAGACCTGGCCACTTATGAGTGAATATCACTTGTAAACCCAGCTTTACTAGGTCAGGCCTCTGATTGGCCCCCAACGCACAGGTAAAGCCAAGGCCTCACCTGAGGTCATGCCCCTGGTAAATGACTCAACTAGGCCCTAGCCTGGGTTTAACTCCTTGACTTCTACCCACCATAAGATAGGAACCCCTGGCAGGAGAATCCCAGATGTGACACCAAGCCTTGATCTGGGGCCACTCATACCCTCCTTCCTGCTCCTCAGCAGCCACGGCTATGGAGGTAGGAACCTGTCACTTCAAAGCCACAGGCTGGCCTTTTGACTGGCCTGGTCTGGGGAAGTTGGTGGTAGACCAGCCTAGCTACAGGGAGCAGTGCCACTGCAAGGCCAAGAAGAATGAGATGGCCTAGGGCTACCACAGGAAGGGGCTTACCGGCCTCTGTGGCTTCTGACCTCTTGATGCTTGGCATAGGATTGTAGAAAGGGCTGACAGGTAGACTCTGAGACTTTGTGCTGGCTCATCCCAGCCCATTAGGAAAAACCACAGCTCTGCTGGTGAAGGAAGAATTTCTAAGCATGGCAGAGCATTGTTCCCTGATGGGCCACAGAGGGTGACAGATGGGTGTGCAGGGGAACTAGATGAGTCTTCTCCATTCACCTATCCCACTCAGTCATGGCTCTGCCTGAAGTAGTAGAGTAGAAGTCACAGGACATGGTCATACAAATGCCAACATGGCATCTCACAGAAATGCCTACAGATATTCAAAGTTAGCATGCACCAGCCAGAGACCAAACTCTTCATCAGGAACACAGGTGCCTCTGCCACTCTGGCCATGTCACTAGCCACTCACACCTGAAAAGCCCAAAGTATCCTTAAGTCACGTCCATCCGTGGATCCAATCATCCACCATCTTATTAATCCATCTTTCATGTGTTTACCCACTCGAGAATCTATCTGTCCGTCCATCCATCCATTCACCCACCTGCCCATTCATCCATCTGTCCACCTATCCACACATCCATGCTTCCATCTGTACGACCCGCCATCCATTCAACAAGTGACATGAGTATTGGTGTGCCAAGCACTGTGCCCAAGAACCAAAGATATCATGGCACACAGACATCCATCAAATAATTTATCGTGTCTTTCTCAACTTCCTGAATCTATCCAACTCCGGCACTATTCTCTTCTACTTCCAAAACAAACCTTGAATCTGTTCATTTTACTTAAATCACCATCATCCCAGCCACCTTCACTCTGGTCCAGCCCAGAGCAAGGAGTTACCCTCTTCCTACCCACGGCTAATTTAGATTCCTTTTAACCTCTCCCTTCTATGGAAGCCAAAGAGGTATTTGAACATAAATCAGATCACTTGCTTGCTTCTGTCTATTCCTTGAAAGTTATCTATGACCTCAGGATCCTCGGCTACCCGTTCACTCTGACTGATACGCTTTCCCCCTACCTCCACATTATTTAGATGCCAACTGCCTTCTTCTGGCCTCTGTGAGGTCCCCAAGTTATTTCCTTTCATACCAAATGTGATTTGACTCTGTGGTTTAATGAAGCATGGCCCATGATCTGTAGAAGTCTCCTGTACTTCCTTGTCTCACAGTACTGTAAACACTAGGAAGGCAGGGATGATTCGTCTGTCTCATCTTGTGCCCCCAAAGCAGACACTCCATAAACTCCAGTCTTGCAAACAAATATCCCAACAAGGGCAGCATTTCTCCAAGTCAGAGGTCCAGACCCACCTATCAGCCATTTCCCAGAGCTGACCAGCTCATAGCCACGGGGGCTGGGTCTCAGCTTTGCCCTATGCGCTGTCCCTGGAGCAAGTTATTCAATGGCCTTAGGGTATGTCTGTGTACCCACCCTCCCTGGCAGCTGTGCAGTTGGAAGAGATCCCAGAAGTGCAGGTGGGCGTGCAGGTGGGCCATGGCTTCGTCTTTGCTCATTATCAGCAGTAGTGCATCCTTCCAGCCCAGCTTCCTATGACCCCTGCAGCTCTTTCCCCTACCTTAGCTCTCTGGAGCCCACTCTGCCACACCTGGTGGCTGGGCCAGGCTGACTTCCAAATCCTCATCTGACAGATAAGGCATCCAAGGCTCCCAGTCCTCAATGTCCCTGAACTTGGTGACATGGAAGAACTGAGGGCCCCTGGCCTTTGCTACTGATACCCCAAACCACCTTCTGTAGGTCAGGAGCAAACGAACCTTCTCTGACTCCCATGAAGTTCACAGGTGGAACCTCTGTCAGAGTGGTTGTCCAGTCCTTGGACCTGAAGGGCTTCCCTCCCAGTTTGGAGAGTGGGTGTCTTGGGGAGAAGGGATCTTACCTTCTTCTGGATGCAGACTGGCGCCCTAGGCTCTTAGGGACTTCAGAAGCAGAAAACAGTGACTGGGAGAAGGGAGACCCCTAGGATTTCCTGTGCTTTGCAGCAGAGAGTGGCAGAGGACAGCAGGGGCTCTGCCTCCTTGCCTGTTGCTGAGAAAGGTTCCACACAGGTCAAACTCCAAACTCCAGCCTCGGCGGCAGCAGCAGTTTTAAAAGAAGCCTGGATGATCTCCTCAGAACCCTTGAACTCTGAGCAGGCCCCTGCGAGGGAAGGGGCCTGCCCTGCTCTCACTGGGCCTTGGCCAGTGCCCTCACCTGGCAGGGGGCCCATGGCCTGGAGAGGCAGGGGAGACTGGAGCCTGGGCACTGGACTGTCTTTCTCACCCACTCTCCCGCCTCCCCTCCACTCTGGGAGTAGGCAGCCTTAGGACAGCTGGAGGAGGAGGGGGAGGAGGGGGTGCAGGAGACAAAAGGGACATGCCCAGAAGGACTTTTCCAGCCCCAACCACTGACAGTAGCAGTCAGTGCGGCAGTAACTGCTTTTTCATCTCTTCAGACCAAAGCAGGGCAGGCACACGGCATCTAGACAAAGTGCTGAGCACTGAGCCACAGACAAAGCACACATAGCAGGCAGTACTCCAGGGTAGTCAGGAGAAGAGCTGCAAGGTTTCCAGCTGCTCAGGCCTGCAAACGCTTTCATTTAATTTCTAGCATTTGCAGATTGCTATGCTTCATCTTCACTGTTGGTGTAACTGGATTAAAAATCACCTAGGAGAGACCTGTCCGTATGTCTGCCTGGATGTTTCCAGAGAGGTGTAAATGGGGAAACCTACCCTGAAGGTGGGCAGCACCGTCCTATGGGATGAGTTAAAAAGAAAGCAGGAGAGGAGGGTTGTGCAAGCTTTGACCTGACTTTGCATCCCCAGCTTCCATGTAAAGAACTGGGCATCAAGGGCAAATATGTAATCCCAGCACTAGGAAGTGGAGACAGGCAGATCCCAGGGCTCACTGGCCAGCCTGTCTATAAATCAATGAGTTTCAGGTTTAGTGACTCTGCCTCAAAAAATAAGGTAGTAGAAGGGTGTAGTGGTGCCCGCCTTTAATCCCAGCACTGGGAAGACAGAGGCAGGCAGATCTCTGTGGGTTTGAAGCCAGTCTGGTCTACACAGTGAGTTCTAGGACAGCCAGGGCTATATAGTGAGACCCTGTAGCCATGACATCATCATGTAGCCAATGACAGAGGAAGGCACTTGACTTCAACTTCTGGCTTCTATACATGTATGAGGGTGAGTGTATCCACACATATTGCACCCACACACATTGCACAACACACACACACACACACAAGTGAGCCGAGCACATTCATTCATCCTTTTCTGCCTCTTGACTGTGGGTACAACATGACTTCATGACTTGCCCCTCACGCTGCTGCCGCTTTGTAGCCAGATGACTTCATCACTGCAGTTTGGTTTGCTTTTGTCAGCTACGTTTGTCATAGTAACCCAAAGCACAGCTCAAGACTCCATCCTGAGTGTCCCACCTTTCTAGAGTAATACAAAGAGCTGGCCACAGCAGGCCTACCTCACAAGACAGTCACGGCTGGAGTGCAGTTGTGGCTACATTCTCTCTGTGCCTGCCCTGGCATAGAGTAGCCTGCAGGCAAGAGAAGCACAAGCTTGTGTCTGTCCACACCAGGTTCTATTCTAAGTGCTTGGTGTGCATGTGTGTGTGTGTGTGTGTGTGTGTGTGTGTGTGTGTGTGTATTTCCAACAGACTCCGAGGAAGATCCTGTTAGTATGCCCATTTTCCTGGCCCAGGAGCTTGGTAGGGAAAGGTGAGTATCCAGCTAATACAAATGGCAGAGCTAAGGTGTAAATGCAGACCAAGGAATTCTAGAGTCTTAAGAGGGCAGAGGCAGCGGCTTGGAGGTGTATGCAGCTGGACAGGGGGGACCTGGCATTGTGTGTTGGTCCTGAGAGCAGAGCCTGCCAGAAAGAGAGATTTTCTTTTTTTCTTTTTTTTTTAAAAATATTTATTTATTTATTATGTACCCAATATTCTGTCTGCATGTATGCCTGCAGGCCAGAAAGGGCACCAGACCTCATTACAGATGGTTGTGAGCCACCATGTGGTTGCTGGGAATTGAACTCAGGACCTTTGGAAGAGCAGGCAATGCTCTTAACCACTGAGCCATCTCTCCCAGAAAGAGAGATTTTCAAAAGGAGCCGCTGAGACTGGAATTCAGGGACCTATGATCTGTGGCTGGAGGACACAGCACCGGGGACAGAAGTGGGTTGTTGTGGGTGACATATTGCAGCCCTAATCCAGTTCTCATTTCTTTTAGTACATTTGGGGATGGGGGATGCTGGGACAGGTTCCAGGAGCTTTCAGGGGAAGCCTGCATATCTAGCAAAGCAGGACACTGGGAACTGCCACCAACTGCAGAGAATGCACCCCCATGGGAGGGAGCCACTCCTCAATGGTGTCACAATTTAGGAAGCTTTTTGTAAGGTTCTACAAAGATCATGATTGTCATATGTGAGGTCCAGGGGTGGGTGACCCATTCAGCTATAGCTGTCACCTCTGACAGCTGCTCTGACTGCCAAGTTTCACTGCCTTTACCCAGTGGTTAAGAATAGGTTAGAATGATGTAGCTATTTAACAGAACTATTTGGGTTTGCGATCTGCACCCCCTCCCTGTTTCTGGGGCTTTTATTAATTTTTGGTTCACTTTATGTTTTTCAGTTAATAGCTTTCACTGAGGCTATTCCCATACATGTGTATGCTGTGCTTTCATTCACCAGCCCCCATCATCTTCCTCAGTCTCCCCCTCCCATTGTACACCCTTCCCCCTCCCTGCATGCCCCATATACTTCCTTCCGTTTTAAAAATTAAGATCGCCCACAAAGTGATGGGCTGCACAATGGCATTCTCACACCTGTGCCATTGTGCTCATCCAAGCCATCCTCTGCCTCCCTCTAGCTGGTTCTTTTCCTTCTCCCAGATCTGTAACATGTGCCCTTTTTCTTCCCTCTGCTTCTATTAAAAAGCTGTTCTCAAGATCCCCCTCTCCAGTTTCTAGGACCCCCCCCACATATATATAAATTTAAATCTATGTCCTGCATACGAGAAAAACCCTGTGTGTGCGGTACCTGTCTTCCTTTGCCTCTGTAACCCACTCTCACTCCTCCTTCCCACTTGAATGAACGTGTCCATACCCCAGATGGCTCCTTCTGCTTCCTTGTCATGTACATAGGCACATATTTTTCCAGTCTGAATTGCACTTATGAGAAAAAAAAACAAACATGGCTATTTGTCTTTCTGAGTCTGGCTTATTATACTTAATGCCCAGGTATGTTACCTACAAAACTATCCAGATGTCCCTCCCAGGTGGGCATATCTCCTGTGACACAGTGGTCCCACCCCTAGATACCCCTCAAGAGCAGTGATAACTCACCTCCTGAAAACACCCATGCACAGGAGAGGTAGCGGCAAAGCAGGAAAGTGACACATGTCCTGGGATAGGAAAGCAGGAAGCAGCTCAGGCACCTTGGGGTACCGTTCGAAACAGCTGCATAGGGGGATCCCACTGGGCTGCGTGGGGCCCACGGCAGAACACTTGCCTAGCAAGTGCCGGGCCCTGCATTTCATTCCCAGCACAGCAAAACAAACACAGCAAACCAAGAGCAAGCAGCTGCAGACTCACAAAGTCAGCAGTGAGTTTCACAAACAAAAGAGCACACACCTGATACCCCAGGGACAGGGAGCTCAAAGGCCGGAAAGATCACAGTGCAGGATGGAAGACAGTGGGAGAATGGAGTGGCTGAGAGCAGAGCTTGGAGCACTCTCTCCACTGGTGGAGGAGAGAGAGTGTGTGTGAGTGTCTGTGTGTGTCTGTGTCTGTGTGATCCTCACATGTCTTCTTTAGTCATTCTCCATCTTATTTTTGAGACATGGTCTGTATTAGTCAGAGTTCTCTAGAGTCACAGAACTTATGGAATGAATCTCTATATATATCTGTATCATCTATATCTATCTATAGATAGATAGAGAGAGACAGAGAGAGAGGGAGAGAGAGGGAGAGAGAGAGAGAGAGAGAGAGAGAGAGAGAGAGAGAGAGAGGAATTTAATAGAATTTATTAGAATGACTTACAGGCTTCAGTCCAACAATGGCCAGTTGTGAATGGAAAGTCCAAGAATCTAGAAGCTGTCTGGTCCCACGAGGCTGTGTCTCAGCTGGAATGGCTGTGCTGACGAGGCAAGGACAAACAGGCAAAGCACAAATCCTTCCTTCTTCCAACGTCCTTCTATAGGATTCCAGCAGAAGGTGTGGCCCAGATTAAAGGTGTGCTTTACAGCCTCAAGGTCTGGATTAAAGGTGTATTCCCCTGCCACCCACCCCTAACCCACCCCCGGCTCAAGGTCTGTATTAAAGGCCTGTGTCTTCCAGATCAAAGATTCAGATAAAAGGCCTGTTGTCTCCTCGCCTCAAGATCTGGATCACAGGTGTGCCCTCCATTTCTGGATTATAGTTCATTCCAGATAGTCAAATTGACAACCAAGAACAGCCAGCACAGAGTGAGCCAGGAACTTATCAGTTCAGCTGGCCGGCTGGCTGGTGAGCTTCAGGGATCCACCTATTCCTGCCCCCGCCCCCTGCCCCCAGTACTGAGGTCTCCGGTGCATTCCACCATTAGAAACCACTGAGTAGGTTGAGATTCACGCATCTTACCGTATCTAAAATTCTCCTTTACAAATGGGAGCAAGGCTGGAGAGATGACTCAGTGCTAGAGCAGGTACTACTTTTCCAGAGGACTGGAGTTCTGTTCCCAGCACCCGCGTCAGGCTGCTCGATGGGGATCTGATACCTCTGGTCTCTATGGTAACCTGCACATACCTATACACATACACAGGCACAGACACACCACTAAAAACAATAAAAAGGTTTTTAGGTGGCAGCAACTGTGTGAATAAGCCCGGCCGCTGTGATTTCTGGAAAGGTTGGTGGCAGCTCAGGTCCTTTTCAAGTTCTTTCCTCCCAGGGATTTGCTACTACTTAAGAACATGGGTCTCGAGGAACCAGAGTTCCTGATTTTTCAAGAGAAATTCCAAAGTCTAGATGAGTGGTTCTCAACCTTCCTACTGCTGTGACCTTTTAATACAGTTCCTCACATTGTAACGACCCCCCCACCACAAAATTATTTCAATGCTATTTTATAACTAATTTTGCTACTGCTATGAATTATAATGTAAATAAATACCTGATATGTGATCCCTGGTGGAGTCGTGACCCACAGGTTGAGAACCATTGGTCTGGATTTTCTTTCTTTTTCTTTTTATGGACTCTCTTCATTGATATAGTTCAGTGTCTAACTCAAAGTCAAAACAGTGTGCTTGTCATGGGTGTGCTGGCTCTCCCTGTACCTCTGAGCCTCCTGGTCTCTCAGTCCAAGGCTGAGCTCTGCATGAGCTTGTGATTCCTTCTCGAAATATCTGAAGCTTCCACATCCTCTTCTTTCTCTATTTCTTCTTCCGATGCTGGGGTTAGAACCCAGGTCCTTGTGCATGCTTAGAAAGCATTCTATCCATGTATCCTGGGCTATGGATACAGTACATCTACAATCTTTTTTTTAAAAAAAGCAATATCTTTAATTTTCAACATTTTTTGTTTTATTAATTATTTATTATGTATACAATGTTCTGTCTGCATGTATGCCTGCTCGCCAGAAGAGGGCACCAGCTCTCATAGATGGCTGTGAGCCACCATGTGGTTGCTGGGAATCGAACTCAGGACCTCTGGAAGAGCAGCCAGCACCCCCAACCTCTGAGCCATCTCTCCAGCCCCATCTACAATCTTTAAAAATACTCTCACTGGGCTGGGAGATGGCTCAATGTGTACAGCTGCTTATGGCTCAAATATGAGGGACAGAGTTCAAATCCCCAGCACCCATACCAAAGCTAGGCATAGCTGCATGTGTCTATAACTCCAGGATTAAAAGGAGGCAGAGACAGATGGATCCCAAGAGCTCATTGACCATCCAGGCTAGCTGAAACGGTGAGTCTCCAGTTTAATGAGAGAGTCTGTCTTAAGGTGGAGAGCAATAGAGGAAGATAACCACATCCAGAGAAAGACAACCACATCTTCCTCTGGACCTCCACATGTGCACACTCACGTGCAGGCAACACACACACACACACAAAGAAAGGAAGGAAGGAAGGAAGGAAGGAAGGAAGGAAGGAAGGAAGGAAGGAAAGAAAGAAAAAATCCACTTACAAAAATCCACTTACAACCATCCCACAGTGCTTTCTCCCGACATTGCTGTCTCTTGCCGCTGGCAAAGCCAGCCAAGTTGATACAGACCAGCTTCCCCAGAAGTCCCAGCTGGGGGTAAAACATAGGACATTTTCAGCTTAGTAACTGTGAGCTCCTCTGTTGGATGTCGTGAGATGGATGCTTAAGAGACCCACTTTGCAGGTTCAAGCTTCAAAACACTCCCTTGCAAACAGGGGTCCACAGTGTAGCAGGTGTCCAAAGGTGGGATAATGTAATGGTGAGAAAGACGCTCTATGTGAAGAGCCTGCCAAGGGGTAAGCCTTTGCTCTTTCACTCTCCCTGATTGGCCAAGAATTCCAAGGCTTATTCTTTCTCTTCAGAGGGGAAAAGTAATACTCTTTCCTCTCTGGTTTTAAACCCAGGCTGGTGCCGGTGGAAGCTGTTGGCTCACAACCTTCATTTGCTTCTTGTTGTTGCTATAACTCGTTTTCAGAGCCTGGATAACTTACGAAGCATAAAGACTTATTGTGCTCATGGTTCTGGGGTTTCAAGATCTCACAGACCTCGTGCCTTGATCTACAGCAGCTGCAGGTGAATGAGTTCAGAGCCTAAGAGCAAATGTCTAAAGTATCCAGTGTTTTCCCATCTGAAAAGCTGTATGATAATAGTACCTACATATTCCATCATGTAGATGCCATGAGATGCTACCTATAACATTCTTCCCAGCCCCAAGGGGTCATGTCTTTCTCATCTAATTTCATCATTAACTCAGGAGCGTTCTATGTAGTTCTGTAGGAAGTTTTCCTATTCCACAGCTGTTCTCAAATAATCACTCAGAAGCTTAATATTAATTACAAATGCTTGGCCAATAGCTCAGACTCTTAAAGGAGCCATGCCTCTGCTCGTTGCCAGCGAACAGAGCTCACCTGAGAAAATGCTGCTGCCATGAAGCAGTGCTTGACTCTGTTCTTTCGTGTGTTTAGAATCCTTTTCTAAACTCTCTCATGTTTTACGTGGATGTATGTGGCCCCACATTAGGCACCATATGTAGGCAGGATTTTCCTGTCCTGCAGCCACTCTCAAAGGCTTAATATTAATTACAAATGCCTGGCCAATAGCTCAGGCTTATTACTAGCTGATTCTTACATTTAAACTAGCCCATATTTCTTATCTATGCTCTGTCATGTGACCCAAAGCCTGTTATCTTATTTCTACGCGTCCTTCTTCCTCAGCAGGTGGCTGGAATTTCCCTGACTCCACCCTTCTTCCTCCCATCATTCTCCTAGTTTGGTAGTCCCACCTATAATTCCTGCCTGGCTACCAGCCAATCAGCTTTTTATTAAACCAATCCAAGTAACAAATCTTCACAGTGTACCTCAGGATTATCCCACAGCCGAGTTCTCCAGTGGCTGTGGGAATCCAGACATCTTCTATGAAGTCAGGTCTTAAGGAAATTTGCAGAATTTCCAATGTTGTTGTTATTGTGCTATGAGGGATACTGAGTCAGGGGGATCAGATGTTCAAAGCCAGCTTGGGTTACATAATAACAGAAAAGAAAAAAAGAGAGAGAAAATTTGCAAACACTAGGGACAGTGAAGCTTTTTTGTTGAGACTTTGGGGGAACAGGACTGATTTGAACAAACATGCAGGGAGGTTACTCTTAGGATCAATAAATATTTAAAATAGTTTTGTAAGTGTCTAATAAACTCTGGAACTAGTTTACCTAACAAAAGCTCCTATGTGTAAGGGTAACTCAGGACCAGAACATTTGACTGCAAAAGCTCTTTGAAGTCTTTCAAAGTGAGGGGTTCCCCAGGCCAAAAGCTCTGAGAACCACTGTACCTTTGTAACTGGCCCAAGCCCGCATCCATCCTGCGCACACTGGCAGGCATCCTGCCTAAACCCAGAGGCACGTGGTATGTGTGAAAATGTGACACAGCTCAGTCTGTGACATGTCTGTTGTGTGAGTACCAGAAAGAACCTGAGTTCAACCCCCAGCACCCACATAAAAGCCAGAGGCCTATAATCCCTGTACTGGAGGGTGGGACAGAGACTGAAGGATGCAAGGCCTTGCTGGCTAGACAGGCTAGCCAAATTGGCAAGCTCCAGGTCTAGTAGGAGACCCTGTCTCAAAGAGTAAGGTGGAAAGGGATGGAGGTCCTGACATGGACTGCAGGGCTTCACATGTGCGCACACACTCACATACACACAAACAACAGTGTCTTTTGACTAGGGCAGACGCTGGAATGCCTGTAAGAGCCGTAGGGGCTGCATTAATGAAGGTGCTGCGCAGGCCTTCTCTGTTGAGAGACCCTGTGGCTCAGCTGGTGTATGGCCGCTCAAACTTGCTGCACTTCTGTAAAAGGAGGAATCAACAACACTGGTGTAGCTGAGACCTTGAGAGAATGCAAGCCAATTGCTGAGCTTTGCTCTGTGAGAAACAAACACGCCTTTTTTTCTGCTTATTAAATTACTTTCATGATCATTTTTAGTACTGTTGGCTCATAACTAGGTTCTTCCCCTGAACCTTTTAGGTACAATCGTGACAATTCAAAACACCTGGCTCTAGGCCTGTTACCACACCCCATAGGAAGCTGGGCTCAGGCTGAGATGGCAGATATGGAACCCTCAGCCACACTCTGGGAAGCGTCACTTGCCTGCATGGCGCCTGTTGACACTACAGTCATACACAGTGTGTGCCTTCTCTGCCCTTGGCCGGAAGAAGCAGGTTGTTGCAAATGTTTGTAGGTCATAAGTTATAGCATAGCCCTCTAATGTTATTTTTGTGTTAGTTTTGAGCCAGAGTCTCACTAAGTTGTCCAGTCCAGCCTGGAACTTGCAATGTTGCCCAAGCTGGCCTTGAACATGTCATCCTCCTGACTTAGCCTCCTGATGACTGGTGTACATCACCACACCAGCCAGCACTAGTGCCCTCTGAATGCTACAGTCCTCACCATTACAACAGCCTACATCCCATAACAAGCAGTAAGAAGTGGGTTCTCAACAGTTCTCCCCTTGCCGACAGCAGAAGGCAGGTCTGCTAGGGGCTTAAGTCCTCTGAGGCTGCAGCTTCCTCGGACTCCAACAAACTACTGCTTTCTGAAAGTGCCAAGCTGCTGGCGGGCTACTAGCACTTGGCTTAACCCTGCCTGGACCTCAGTGGGGAGAGCCCACCTGCGCACCCCTCCTGTCCCCACAAAAAAAATCATTGCTGGAGTTCTTTGGCGTGTGACACCCCTTTCTCGCTGGCATTTGTCTCAAATGGTCTCCTGCTGCCTGTGGGAGGAACTGCACATGGCCATGCTATGAGGTTGCTACCCCACGGGTACAATTTCTACTTTTGAGCAGTGAAAAGTTAATATAGTTCTAAGAGAAGAATCTCTGCGTCTGTCTGCTCTTTCAAAAAAAAAGTTTTAGAAAAATCAACAATAACATTGTTTTGCCTACAGGCAATGGGGACATTGCATCATTGTCTTAAGTATCTGTATTAGTTGGCACAGGTGAGTGAGCTACTCAGTTCAAACAAGTTTGAACAAAAAGGTTGGCGCACACGGCTCCGAATTCAAAGCTACGGGTGCCGCAGATTCCAGGCACTTAGATGGCGGCCTCCGTGTTGCCTCTGAGGCTGGGCTTCGTCTTATCTTCTCTCTCTAGCTAAGAGAACCACTCGGTTCTGGAAAAGCTCCGACGACTTCCTCAAAAGTTCAAGGCCAGTAGGAAGCCGAGATTCCTTAACAGATTTGACTACAGGCCAACTCCCTTGACTAGACTTTCATTGGTTCCCATTGGGTCATATGCTCAACTATGCACCCATCATAGCAGAGAGACCGAATGTGCTTCCTCTGAGCATCCTTCCTAGAAGGAAACCAGTTCGGAGTTTCTAGAAATGGGAAGGTGTGCTATACAGACGAGTCAACAGACCCACCACCTCTCCTTGCTGGCTTTGATAAGTATTAACTGGAAAGTGTGGTCCGGTGTAGCTTTAACCTGCTCCCTGTGTGTAGCTCCATCCTTCCGATCCTTGACATCAGTAGATCTGAGGTAGGGGCTGCTGTTTGTCTTTTATCATCTTACCATGACCTCTTTCCAATTATACAACCATGCCCCGACACCAAACTGCACCTGGCCTCACCCGCCGCCGTCCCCCCCCCTCCGAATATGCTTTCTAAGACTTGGCGACTGTCATTGGAGGGAAAGTGTGACTCAATGATATTTTCCCCCAAAATAAAAAAAAATTATATTTTCCCCCAAAATAAAACAAAAACAAAAACGACACCCTATTGTCATCTCCATAAATGTACTTCATTGTCTGGTGTTTGAGCATTCCAGTTTCTGGGTGCACTGTGGTTTATTTAACTGCTGGCATGCTTCTTTGGGCAGTGCCATCTTCTCCAGAAACAGAGCTGGGGGCGTGGCAGTGACAAGGACAATAAGCCATAGCCTCAATGTGTAGTGCTTTGCCCCGTGGAATGCACTGACCCTTGATGTGGAACTTGGAGCCCAGGCTGTCCAGCACCCCAGTGACTGACTCCCTTCCCACTGTGATGGGACAGTGATAGAGTGTTTCCTTGATCTCGGTGCATGAAGTAAACCCTCCAGGATGGAGAGGAGTAAGGCATTTCTGGACCATTCACAGCGGGCAACCAGAGACAGAGTGATTGCAGCGGTCCAGTTCTCTGTGGATGAATCTACTCCTTTTGACGATTCCGATGGGGACCTACACCCTAAGCTTGTGTAGTCCACCAGCCACAGCAGTAGCACCCTCTGGCTATATCCCTGACTTTGCAAGCCAAGCCCTGCATTTAAGCAAAATCTCCTAGTGGGTCCGTGGACAGTAAAGGAGTGAGGCAGTCTGCTTTCCTGAGAGTGTGTCAGCCAGGTCAGAGATGTGAGAAATTGTTGCGCTCTCCAAGGTGGAGGTGTATGAGTGCTGGTCAAGTAGGATCACGTGGGAAAGTCCCCTGAGGCTTCTTCTAAACAAGGTTGATGACGTCTTTTTTTTTCAGAAGACAGCATCTCGGTGCGCCCCCCTGTGGCTGCTTCTCCCATTTACAGACAAAGTGGGTCCCGGAGAGAAAAATCTTGCAACTGGTTCCTTAGTCACAGGAAAGAACCACAGCACACGTCACCCACATTTGCCCGCGCTCACACACATATCAATCAGTTAGTACCCCCTTTTCAAGGTAAAGCAATAAAAATAGAAAACAAGACCAGAAAGATGCCTCCGTAAAGGCTCCTGTCACCAAGCCGGATGACCAGAGTACAATCCTCCACCCCTACGTGGAAGGAGAAGACTGATTTCTTCAAGCTGTTCCAAGTCACACAGACGCAGTACATAGATAAATAAATAAATTAATTAATTAACTAGTTAATTAAAAGGGCCAAGTGAAATAATAAGTGGTTCTCTGGAGGCTGACAACCACACAAGTCTGGAGGATTCACATACTGACAAAACCATCACTACAAGGTGACAGCCACTGTCCCTTCTAGTGTCTGAATGCTGCCACTCTCCCAAGCCTCACCCCCCGACCACAACCCCTGATTTTTGTCTGACATCTTTACAGATGCATCCGTGTATCTATCATATATGCTCTGTACACATTGGATGTTGCTTGCTTCCCTTGGCGTAATGATTTTGGCACTTGTTCCTGTTGCTTGGATCAACAGGGCTATGCTACAGTTTGTTCCTCAGCTGTTCTACTAACGGACATTTGGATTGGCTTCTCTGCGGTCAGAGTGCCATGAGCAATAGTAGACATACCTAGGTAGACACATCTTTTCTCTCGGTAATGACTAGGGAGGGGAGCTGATGTGGGATGTCCTTCTGTATATGTGTTGCTTTTATTGGTTAATGAATGAAGCTGTTTTGGCCAATGGCTTAGCAGAGTAAGGCCAGGCAGGAAATCTGAACAGAGATATAGAGAGAGAGTAGGCGGAGTCAAGCAGATGCCAGCCAGCCACTGAGGAAACAAGACATGTAGAAAATGAGGTAACACCAAAGCCATGTGGCAATACATACACTAATAGAAATGGATTAATTTAAGATGTAAGAGCTAGCTAGAAATATGCCTGAGCAGTCAGCCAAGCAGTGTTGTAATTAATATAGCTTCTGTGTGATTATTTGGGTCTGGGTAGCCAGGAAATGTTAAGCACTGTCTTTGTCTACAGGAAGCAGTTGGAACCTGTGGTCGGTATGTGTTTATTCAGAAACAGCCAAGCTGTCCCCAAGTCGTTGTGTCTGTCTGCCCAGTGGGACATGAGTTGCACACAGAGGGACTTTAGTCTGTTCTGAAGTCACATAGAAGTCCTAGCTCTGTTGCATCCCACCTCACCACTAGGTGGCTTTGGAATCTGCAGTTTAAACTTCCAAAGGCCCTGGTTGGTGCAGCTTTGGGGTGGCTTGGTATTCTGACTGAGATCCTGCCATGGACTTGCTGTGTGCCTCAGTTGCTGTCCTATTGCTGCTAAAGACACCATGACCAAGGCAATGTATAAAAGAGTTATTTGTGCTCACAGTTAGAGAGGGTTATAGTCTGCCTCAGTTAGGGTTTCTACTGCTATGAAGAGACGCCACAACCACAGAAACTCTTATAAAGGAAAACATTTCATTGAGGTGGAAGCTTACAGCTTCAGAGGTTTAGTCCATTATCATCATGGCAGGGAGCATGGCAGCATGCAGGCAGACATGGTGCTGGCTACATCTTGATCAGAAGGCAACAGGAAATGGTCTATGACACTGAGTGAAACTTAATCAAAAGAGATCCCAAAGCCTGCCGCCACAGTGACACACTTCTGTTGTGGGATATTTGCACACCATAAGTGTATTTCTGTAACTGGTATAATAAAAAGCTGAATGGCCAATAGCTAGGCAGGAGGTATAGATGGGGTTTCTGGAGAGAGAAAGGAAGAGGAATCTAGGTGCACAGGAGAAGCCAGGAGACACTGAGAGGAAACAGGAGGTGCAAGATAGAAGAGAGGTAACGCCACATGAAAGAGTGCAGATATAAATGTAAATATAATATATATTAAATTTAATATAAATGGGTTGAGTTATAAGAGCGAGTTAGGAACAAGCCTAAGCTATAGGCCGAGCTTTCATAGTTAATAAGTCTCCGTGTCGTTATTTGAGAGTTGGTTGTCAGGAGTAGAAAAAGACTCACTTCCTTCAACAAAGCCACACCTCCCAATAGTGCCACTGATGAGCTTACAGGGGCCAACTACGTTCTATCTACCACACAGTTCATGGCCATCACAATGGGGAGCATGACAGTGGGCAGGAAGACATGGCTCTGGGTGTGAAATGGGCCCATGGCAGCTGAGAGCTCACATCTGATCCACAAGCATGAAGCAGAGAGAGCTAACTGGGGATAGTGTGGGTTTTGGAAACGTCCAGGCCTGTCCCAGTGACACATCGCTTCCAACTAGGCCACACCCTCTCATCCTTCAAACAGCTCCAGCGACTGGGGACCAAGTATTCAAATCCATTCTCTTCCAGACCACCACACCATGCCTGCCATGAATTCTGTCAGGACTGTGCCTCTTCGAACTTGCAAACTGTGAGCTGCTTCTCACCAGCAGGCCTTCACAACCCACTTTGCCTTGACTTTGATCACCAAGTTTTTGACCAGATGTGGGAAACTCAGGAATTCATGCGTTTCTTAAACAGAAGAGAAATTTGAACAAACTTTCTGGTTTCAATTGCTCTTGGTTGACATTAAAAATCACTAATTTGTGGCTGGGGATACAGCCAGTCTGTAGTGTTTGCCTTGTAAGCCTAAGGCCCCCTAAATCAAAAGGGGGAAAATATATGTGTGTGTGTTTGTGTATGTGTGTGTTTATGTGCATGTGTGTGTTTGTGTGTATGTGTCTATGTTTATGTGTTCTGGAATATTCTTTTACACTGTGTGAAGATGTTGTCACTGTGATTGGTTTGATAAGAGCTGAATAGCCATTAGTTAGGCAGGAAGAGATTAGGTGGGACTTCTGGGGACAGAGAGCTGTGGAAAGAAGAAAGATGAGGTCACCAGAGGACATGGAGAGGAAACATGAGGTACAAGATGGAAGAAAGGCAAAAAGCCACTAGGCAAGAACATAGATTCATATGAATGGGTTAATTTAAATTATAAGAGCTAGTGAGACAAGCCTAAGTTATAGGCTGAGCTTTCATAATCAATAATAAGTCTCTGTTATTGTGTTTTATGAGCTGGGGCCCAAATAAAATTCCACCTACATGTGGTGTCAACCATGGGGGCATGTATCTCCACATAGGACCTGAAAGGGCTTAAAAAGAAAAGTTCCAAAAACACAAACACAGAGCCAGATGTGGTTTTCTAGTTCTGCAGTCTCTCAGGCAGGCTGCATTGTGCAGAGACAGGTCTCCTGGCCACTGCCTGTGGGCTTGAGTCACCAGTGCACAATGAGCTGAGCTACATAGTGGGTTTAAGGTTTGACTCGTGGTCAGAGAATGCTGCAGGCACACAGTAAAGCAAGGTCCAGACAGGAAATAAAAGTAGACAGTCATAGAAAAAAATAGCTTAAAAATAATAAAGTCTCCAAAGACAGAGTAAAGTAATATTAAAAAGTCACTTAAGGATGGAAAATATAAATTATATCACAGGGAGTTTGTACCTTATATGGAGCGTTGTTAATTTTGAATTTTTAAAATGCCAGTAAACAGGAAACAACAGCTGCTGAGAGACATTGGAGTGTGGAAAGGACAGCTGAATTAAACCAGCCTATATGCTTTATGGGTGTCTTAGCTTCAGAATGGAAGTTCAGAATGAAAAGTGTTGGCGGGAGAGGTTGTGCTTTTGTTTCCACAGGAAGTGAAAAGCTGTGGATTCCTTCAAAATTAATAGAGATCAGATTTGACCAGGGAAGTCCTCCTGAGGATCTTGGCTACAGACATGAGAGGAACCCAAGAAAGACTACAGGTGGGGCTGGAGAGATGGCTCAGTGGTTAAGAGCAACGCCTGCTTGTCTAAAGATCCTGAGTTCAATTCCCAGCAACCACATGGTGGCTCACAACCATCTGTAATGAGATCTGGTGCCCTCTTCTGGCCTGCAGGCACACATGCAGAATACTAAGAATACTGTATGTATAATAAATAAATAAATCTTAAAAAAAAAAAGACTACAGGTCAGGTGACATGTAAGCTAACACCTGAATGGGAACAGCTGGAAGATATGAGATATGATAAATCTTGTTGACTACAGAGTCCTCATGACTTATTATTACATGCCATATGGTGTGGATAGAGATTTATATTACAATTTAGTTATGCAGTCCAAACAAACTTATAAAGTTGACAGATGCCTTTTACCTGTTCAAACATAGAACAAAAAGTCATCTTTAATTGATTTGTGCACACCGCACATTCTATACTTGTGTTAATGCAGATATGCATGTCACCTTTGAAAGTTTACATGTTTCCAGAGCAAGGGACAAGACACCAATGGAAACAGGTAACCCAGATGATCCAGCCTCTCAGATGTCTCTGTTGCAGTTTCCTCAGAGTTCTGCATTTAGAACAGTTTCAAGGCTGCTGGCTGAGATGGCCCAGCCTTAGACTATTTTACCCAGTACTACATATAAGCCTTGTACTTTCCCATTGCACCGAGACTGGACAACAGATTTATGGGTAGTACTTGACCATTATCCTAATTTTGTCAGGGTCCCTCAAAGGTACTGTTTCCTCCCAGACAACAGGAAGCAGTCTAGAGGACATGATGCCCACATTCCCAAGAGGTGGGGTGGGTGATTTTTAGTCATTTGGTGGATTATGGATATTTGTCATCATTTGGTGGGGGTTGGTTACCAATTGTTACTGGTCATAATCAGGGATAAAGCTAAACAAAGGAGATTAGATTCAGGAATCTCTTTCTGAGGGGAAAAAAGGGGGATATAGTATAGAAATGATGGGATAAAAGGGTGGATTGTTGATTATACTTTTGAAAAACCACTAATCTCAAATATTCTACATTGATACAAATTTTTATATTGATACAAATTTAAGGTTATTTTTTAAAGGCTTCTTTTTTTTAAAGATTTATTTATTTATTATGTATACAACATTCCTTCCATGTATGCTTGCATGCCAGAAGAGGGCACCAGATCTCATTATAGATGGCTGTGAGCCACCATGTGGTTGCTGGGAATTGAACTCAGGACAATTGAACAGTCAGTGCTCTTAACCTCTGAGCCATCTCTCCAGCCCCTTAAGGTTATTTTTGTTATACTGTATATATATAGTTTCTATTCTTATTTAAGGTATTGTACCTATGCATCTCATTTAAAAATGTAAAGTTTGAGTACTTGAAAGCTATTTAGGATAATAAAGAAATATAAGCTAATAGTCATCTATAACAATCAAACTTATAGTCACAATAGGTATGTTTTCAAGGTCATACAAAGATATATTTTAGATAGGTGATCTTCAAACACTTCGAAGACCTACAGAATATGTCATTTAAAATGTCTTAATAACATAAGGCTTGTCATAACAGTAAGACACATTTGCTCCTGGCAGTACCACTTTACTACAAAAAGAGATGATGAGCATCAAAGTACCTCCATACAGAGTTTGCTTTCTTTGTGGAAAAAGATAAAAAGCAAGATGGAAGAAAGATAAAAAGCAATGAGGCAAAACATAGAATAATACAAATGGGTTAATTTAAGTTATAAGAGCTAGTGGGACAAGCCTAAGTTATAGGCTGAGATTTCATAAGATATGATAAATCTTGTTGACTACAGAGTCCTCATGACTTATTATTACATGCCTCTGTGTCATTTTCTTGTGAGCTGGCAGCCCAAATAAAAATCAATGTACATGTGTTTGTGTGTGTCTTCATGTGCCTATGTGAACTGTGTGACATAGTCTCCTGCCAGCTCTGATATAGATAGCATCTCTCATATTGGGCTATGATGATGGCTTAACCCAGATTACTTTTCAGGGACCTGAAGATCACTCTTGTCAAGTTCACTAACCCTTGTTTTGGGCCTTCACAGGTGACTGGTAGGTGACATTTTAACTTCACAGGTCCTAAAACTCTACCCCTGGGATATGCTGATGCTGCTATTTTCTAAACAGGGGTCCCGTGAAGAGCTGTGGGGGATGGTGCATGCACAGAGCCCAGGCTATCTCCAGTCACCTTTGCCCACACCTCCAATTACCAGCTTCTCTATTCTGTGCACACACAAGGGGGAGAAGAAGCATTGGAGAGTTGGGTCTCCTGCTTCCATGTTTGGCTACCTGGCCAACAAATGCTTGCAAAACCTGTTTCAGTTACTGGAATACTGCATAGCAAGCAAAGTTAGCCTGGCTCAAGTGGCATTATTGGGGTTGTGGGGAGCACATTGTTCCTCTTGCTTTTTAACTAGCACTGGTGACATCTTCAGCAATTCTCCAGGAGCAAGCACAGCCATGTTTCCACCTGAGAGCAGGACTTCTTATTTCCATTTCATTTATTCATTAAAGAATGTTTATGTGTGTGTCTACCATGTGCAAGTATGCATGCTCCTCCACAGGGTTTCTCACTGAACCTGGAATTTGATCTTTTCAGCCAAGCTGGTGGCCACTGAATCCAGTGAGCCTCCTGACTCCATGCCCTGTACTGCCACACCCACAGCGGTGTCACCTGTGTGACAACGATGCCTCTGGTCCGGAGGACACAGGCTGGGGGGTTCGTGCTGTTCATGGTTCCTTAGCAATCAGCTCAGGTCATGAACTTGAACTCAAGATTATATACTCACCGCTATCATAGATGGTTAGCTGCCTCTGCTATTCTTTCCTGATAATGTTCTTTGTTATACTGGCCAAAACGTATAATTTTACCAGAGAACCCCTTGATGTTCCTGGGATTGATAATTCTGAGAATGATACTAATACAGTGCTCAAGAGGCCTCCAGTGTTTCAAGCCCTTGTGCAAATACTGGGGGAATATTATAGATGAGTTATAGCAGCAAGAACTTTTCCTAAATAGGACTGATGATTTGGGGAAAACATAGGTTAAGATCCAGATGTTGTTAGGAAACCCCCATTCTGGGAATAAAGAAACTAGGGTGGGAACTACCCAGGAGTACAACTGAGTCACCAGATGACCCCATTCCATACACAGAAAGTTATGAGGATGATAATCATAAGTATGTGATATACGAGGGACAAAAGCAGAATTATTTAGCTCTACTATTTATGAATAGGCTTGCTAGATCCTAACCCCCATGGTGTTTGCTACACAAGAAAGGACAAAGAAGTATATTGCAGCAGGTGCAGAGAATTAGGCATATTTGGTCACTAGAGGAGATAAAGAAAGGGTGAGAAAAAAGAAGGGCCATGATAGCAAGTGTGAGACAGAAACTTTCTATTCCTAAATAAAATAAAACCACTTGTCTGAAGTTTATGTTCCCAAGGACAAGAGTTCCCCTTCTAAGGACGTGTTATGTCTAACACCTGCTCATCGCTGATGTGACTAAAAGAAGCTTTCATACTGTGCCAAGTAATGATACGTGACCTTCTGGTTTGTTCTTTGTTTGAATACTATATAATGACAACATGAATTCAGTAAAGTTGCAGCAGATTCCAACCACTGCCTTGTGTGCTGTGTCCGTCTGTCATTCACCTAACTTGTGCCTTCCTGGTACCAAGACCCTGATTTTCCCACGGTCTGAGAGGCTCCCCTGAGCCGGTCCGTGGCACTGTACCACCGGGGTTAGAGTTGCATGTGGTCAAGCCTGGCTTTATTTACACAGTTGCTAGGGATTTGAACTCGGGTCCTCACGCTCGCACAGGAAGCTCTCGGCCTCACTGTGCCATCTCCCCCTCCCCAGACAAACCTTTTACAAGAAAAATAAAGTCTGTGAATAAGGTTGGGGTGTAGTTTGGTGACAGAGCCCAGCGTGTGTAAAGCCCTGAGCTCCATCTTTAGCATCTAAGAAAATAACAACGAATCTTTTACATAAACTCCACGTAGTCAATTTTGTCCCACATGGGTTTAACACAAATTTACTGAAAAGCTTTTGGTGTTCAGAGCTTTAGGACAGCACACATGTGGCCTCATATCACGTGTCTCCAGCAGAGGAAGCAGAGACTTTGAACAATGAAGCGCCCATCACAATGTCACATACGTGCTGTGCCTCTGTTTGCAATCTCGGGTACTGAGGGGTGGGGAGAACAGGTCCCCCACCCTTCTCTTGGAAAGCTGATGTTCTGCACAAAACTACGCAGGAATGTTTACAGAAGCTCTGTCCTTAACAGCGTCAGAGGGGAAGGAACACAGGTGAAGAGGAGGCTGCAGTGTACTGAAGACAGCTAGCAGGGCATGAAAAAGAACTGGGTACCGATGCTGCAACTCGCACGAACTTCTTGAAAGAAGCCAGACCTAGCAGCCTACGTATCGGAAGAGTCTAGTTATAGAAACATCCAGAATAGGCAGGCAAAGTGACCGCCTCCTGACAGCACTCAGGAGGCAGAGGCAGGAGAATCAAGAACTACAAACCAGCCCAGCATACATAGCGACACAGTGCGGAGGCAGGGTGTTGGGGTGGCTCAGGTCTACAGCGCTCATGACTCAGGGTTCCACTCCCGCCCTCCAGCCATCCAACTGGGATGTCTAGAGCAGGGAAGGGACAGTTTGTGGAGGATGTAGGGGGAGACCTGGTAAACGCAGTGGTAAACCGGCCGTAAGCTCGTCGGTGATGCCAGCTGGATTCTGAGCACACTTAACACTGGCAATCTAACCTGGAAGCCAGCACCGCTGAGCACAATCAGCAGCCTCTGAAAATTATGCGACACGAATTCTGCCAGTGAAACAGTTAAGTTATTTCTAATAAATGTTCTTGGAGTAGGGCGCTGGGCTTTTGCTTGTATTGTTCATTTGTTTTTGTGTTTTGGTTTTTTGTGTTTTGAGACAGGGTTTCTTTTTGTAGTCCTGGCTGTCCTGGAACTAGCTCTATAGACCAGGTTGGCCTCAAACTCACCAAGATCCGCCTGCCTCTGCCTCCTGAGTACTGGGATTAAAGGTGTGCGCCACCCCTCCTACTGTGTGTGCGTGGGAGGGGGGTCTTCCTGTTGACCATGAGGAATATGCTGATGTGCTTTCAGAGGCTGGTGAGTGTAAAATTTGCAGGTAGACTATGGGCAGGCTGGCGATCCCGAGAAGGCTGATTGCCGTTCCGTCACTGGCCGTCTGCTTGCTGGAGGTCAGTCACTGTTTGGTTCTATGGAATCTTTCTCCTGATTTTTGTGAGGCTTCCTCCTCCTCCCCCTGACTTCTGCCTTTCAGAATTCTGTTCTGGCCTCTTCCCAGTACAGGCCCTCTGCCTCTCTTCTGAATGGTCTAGCTGCTTCTTCCAAGGGTACCCACGAGCACTTGAGCAGTTCTTGGCCCCGCCTCTTTCCCTACTTCCTTCACTCACACAGCCCTCCCACCTAGCTTCCTCCACCCCAGAGCTTCCTGCTCTTGTGTGGTGCCGCTCCGCCACTCCGCTCTTCTCATCCCCCCCCCCCCCTTGCTTGCCTGCTGCCTTGGTCTAGATTTTGTTGCTGCCACAGAATATCTGAAGCTGGGTAACTTATTTAAAAAAAAAAAAGAAATTAGAAGTTTACTTAGCTCACGGTTCTGGAGGCTGAGAACTCCAAGAACGCGGTGTTGATGTGCATTTGGCGTCTGGCAAGGGTCTTCTTTCAGTGTTTTGACACCGTGGAGACAGAGCAAGCTTTCTGGAGAGAGCTTGCATTTATAACAAAGCCACCCTCTATAGCCCATTAAGCCATTAATCCATGGATGGATTGATACATTTTTTTTCACCTTCCAAGGCTCTTTGTCCAAGCACCATTAACATATGAGAATGAGTATCAAGTTTCTAACATGTGAATTGCAAGGATTGGGAGATCAGAGAACAGAGGGTCAGGGCGCCTCAGCAGCCGCCCACCTTTTCTACCCAGGGCGCCCACCTTTTCTACCCAGGGCATTAAGAGCGGTCTCTAACCAGAGCAGGGTGCCTCTCTGTAAGGCCAGCACTCAAGAAGCTGTGGCCTGAGGATGGTGTGTAGGAGGTTAGCCTGGGGCTGCACAGTAAGAACCTCTCTCAAAAGTACGAAAAGGAAAACAAACAAACCCAAGTCCCTGACCTTATCCCTTTAATTTCCTGTGTTCAGGGTGGGGGTCCTTTCCGGAAGGTGCAGGTTACCTTGTGAGTAAGTGGGTGCCTCTTAGATCTTGCTGGCTGTAGCTCCCCCCAGTCTCTTAAACAGGGAGCTGTGTTGGGGCCAGGAAAGTTGCCAGGGAACCTGAAGCCAAATAGAGAAGAAAGGGCTAGAAGCCCTGAGGGCATGAACAGGTGTCCAAGCCAGTGGGAGTCTACTATAGGAACAGATCACACAGGACCTCCATGCAATGGTAAGATCGGGGCACATATGGAAGACCTGGCAGCTAGGAGTTCTGCTGTGAGTCATTCTCATCGCCTTTGGAGCCGATGGATGGCATGCTGGCCCTGGCAGGGATGCACTGGGTTTGTCTGAAACAGCATGGCACTGAGGATGTGGACAGCTGGCAAGTGATGAACCACCGCTGCTGCCCTCGACACTGTGGGCTTTCTCGGAGGCTGCCCTGATGCATGCTAAGTTTAGTAGCATTTAAGTTCTCATCGCTGGTGGGGGAGGCAGCTCACTCCTCTCTCCATTAACAGAGTCTACAGACTACATTTAAGCCAAACGTCCCAGAATGGATGGAGACAAAATTCGTCTAGCTGAGAGGAACTGAAGTCCCATGAGGGGTTCCCTAAGGTAGTGCCAGAGCCTATGGTGCAGCCAGGAGGCAGCCATCTGTGCATTTGAGATTAGAGTGGTTCAGGCAAGCAGAGCAAATGTTCTGAGGCAGGAGGGAAGAGGTTGCCGCAGATACCAGGAGACAAGCTTGGGGGTCCTGGCCTCTGAGCTGGGCTGAGGGAGGGACTGGTTCTCCCCAGTTGCTGCAGACAGTCATTGGAGGGTTGCAATCATGGGAGGGACGGGACTGAGCTCAAGGAAGAAGGTCAGATGCCGTCTTGACTTGGTGGTGGCTCTGTGGGCAGGTGAGCAAGCCTCTGTGTCTGAATCCGTGTGCTTAGCCCTGGCAACTTTCTGTATGAAAATTGCTTATAAAAGTAAGAAGATGAATGTTAAGCAGAAACAGAGGGCTGTCACAGCAGAGGATTGGCGGCAGAGGGGCGGAGAGGATGACATGGGCCTGTCGGAAGCTCTTGAGGGGAAAACAGCTGGGATTGATGGTGGTGCAAATGGCCTGCTGAGATTGTCACTCCAGAGAGTCCCGTATCCAAAGACTCATCAGCCAAGAACCAGAGGCAGCTCCCAGGACCTGGCATGTGGCAAGAGCTTTTCCCTGGTCTGCTCCCTCACTCTGGACACTCAGGGTTGCAGTTAAGAGCTTTTATTAATTTTTTCAAAGATTTACTCTTATTTATGGGTGTGCGTGAGTGCCTGCATGTGTATATGTGCACCATGTGCTTGCCTGGTGACCTTAAAGGTCACAAGTGAGTGTACATTCCCCAGGGAACATAGTTACAGATGGTTGTGAGCTGCCATGTGGGTGCGGGGAACTGAACCTGGGTCCTCTGCAAGAGCAGCCAATTCTCCTAACTGCTCCAGCCCCACTTAAGCAGTTTCGAAAGCTTGGTTCACTTCCAAAGCAAGACTCAGTTTAACAATATTTATTTGGGGCCTGGAGAGATGGATCAGTGATTAAGAACACTGGCTGCTCTTCCAGAGGACCCAGGTTCAATTCCCAGCACCCACATGGCAGCTCACAACCACCTGTAACTCTAGTCCCCTGGGACCTGACTCCCTCTCTGGCCTCCTTGGGTCTGCTTGTATGTAGTGCACAGGCACACATTCAGGCAAGACACCCATACATATAAAACTAAAAGAGAAAAATTTATTTTTATTTTTTCCCAGTGCCTTGAACATGCTAGGCAAAGTGATCTGCTTCTCAACTGCATCTCAGATGGAGTGTGTGTGTGGTATATGAGTGTGTGGTGTACGAGTGTGTGTGTATGGGTGTGTGTGGTGTACGAGTGTGTGGTGTCTGAGTGTGTGTGTATGGGTGTGTGTGGTGTACGAGTGTGTGGTGTCTATGGGTGTGTGTGGTGTACGAGTGTGTGGTGTCTGAGTGTGTGTATATGGGTGTCTGAGTGTGTGGCGTATGTGTGTGTGGCGCGTGAGTGTGTAGTGTATGAGTGTGGGTAGTATATGTGTGGTGTGGCACATGAGTGGGCAGTGTTTGAGTGTGTACGTATAGGTGTGTGTGCATGTGTGGCTGTGAAGTTCAGAGGTCAATTTTTGGTGTCTCCCTTTGTCACTACCTGGCTCCTTTTTTCTATTATTTTGTGTGTGTGGATGAGGCGGGGGTGGCACTCGTGTGGAGGTCAGAAGACTACTTTGTGGCCTTGGTCACCCCCTGACACCTTTATGTGATCTCCAGAAACTGAACAATGAACAATGAGGTCATCAGTTTTTGCAGCAAGGGCTTTTATTTATTTTATTTTTTCTGTTTAAACCTAATGAGCCATTTGTCATTTGTCAGCCTCCTTCTCTTTATTTCTTGAGACAGAGCCTCTCACTGAGCCTTGAGCGCACTAATTCTGCTAGACTGGCTTACTGGGCAAGTCCCTAGGATTCCCTGCCTCTGCCATTCAGTGCTGGGATTACTTGAGCACACTGCCCCACCCCACTTTTTAGGTGTGTACCGGGGACCTGAACTCCACCCTTCATGCTCACACAGCAAGCAGCGGACCCACTAAGCCATCTCCTCAGCCCCCAGTTCACATTTTTTAATTGAAATTTATATTTGTTGATCCACATGCAACTGGAAGAAATAAAGGATCTCAATGACTCTAGATTACATCTGTCACTGTATAATGTCACAACTAGAAGTCGCCACCCACCCAGCTGGTCTGCTGACCTCATCCAGACGTTCACAGGTATGTGTGTGTGTCCTCACAGTTGAGGCGACATTGTCTACATTGTTTATGCTGCAGTATCAACTCAGGACACCAAGCATTCTATTACCTCTGAGACCTGTCACAGAACCAACAACTGGGCTGCTGGTGGCATGTCAGTAATGTGGGAAATAAGGTTGGGCTGGGGATACGCCTTGCAGGAATTGGCAGACAAAAGGCTAGAACCTAGGTGATGGCTCATAGAGCTAAGAAAGCTTTGAAACCTTGTGCCCTATGAAACGAGGCATGGAACCTCACACAGGCGCTCCTCACAGGCAGGCAGCACTGAGAAGCATGGCTCCTGTCCAAGAGCCCTGGCCCAGTCCCTCCCCAGCCACGCTTCCTTTTACTGTTCCCTGGTGCCCCTCCTGGCCGGTCTTGCTCTCAGGTGCTCTTTGGCCAGGTGTGGCTGTTGTGGCATGCCATCTAGGTACCTGCTCAGAGGACAAGCCTTAAAAGGTACTGTAGGTTTTTTTCCCCCTGGATCTCCTATGTCAGGTATCATCAACTTTCCTTTGCAAAGACATCGTTTTTTGTTTTGTTTCTTTTTTTTTTTTTTTTTAACAACCAAACTCATTAAAATCTAGGCAACTGGGATTGGAGCCATGGCGCAACAGTTAAGAGCACTGGCTGTTCCTGCAGAGGACTTGGGTCAATCCCCAGCATCCACACAGTATCTCACACCATGTTTAACTCCAGTTCCAGGGAGCATCCACAAGCACCAGATACGTGTGCACATGGTGCACAAATAAAATACACAAACAGGCAAAACGCCCATACGTAAAGTAGTACGTTTAAAAAAATCCAAAGCAAACCAAAAATCTGGATGACTTGAGGAAACAACCCAGAGGCCCCCACACTGCATACCTGGCTACAGACTGCTCCATCCAGTGCCCCTTCACATGGCTTTCCTATCCGTGGATCAGCTCCACTAGCCAGAACAAGGCATCCTGGGCTTGGCCAGGGATGCAAGCTCAAGGCTGTCAGCTCCCCAACAGTCAGGCAACCTCACCTGTCAGATTTTTTTTTCCTTTGAGAGGGTTTCTCTATATAGTCCTGGCTATTCTCACTCCCAAGTGGGGTTAAAGGTGTGCACCACCACACCTGGCTACAATCAACTTCTTAAAAGTGAGGCAGCACCCTAGGGGGCTTTTTGAAAGACAGTAATGCAACTGCCTACTTAAAGCAGCATTTTTCAGATGAAAACAGCAGCAGAATGCAACATCTGGATGCAGCTGAACCTAAAATTAAAGCTTAACTGAGGCTGGGGTGGGGACAGCGCATGCTGTGCGCCCACAAGGACTTGAGGCCAGTTGCTTAGTGCCCATGAGGGAGAGAGGCATGTCTGTGAGGATGAGGTGGGGAGTGATGGACACATCCAACGCCTTCCTCTGGCATCTATATGAAAACATGGGTGTGTGCACCACACACACACATTAAGTAAATAAAAGCTTAATTAGTCGGTGGAGCTGGCAAGTGGGGCATTCTGAGAAACACGGTTCTCTAGAGCTGTTTCAAGGCTAAGCAGCTGCACTTAGAACCAAGAACATGTGTATTCAGTGCCTTACATGGAGAGAATCCCTCATACCCTCCCTCCCACTGAACTTCTAAATGCTACCCAGAGTCCCACTGGGTCCCAAACCCTAGTCATGTCAGGGCCTCTCAGGTTTGTTTGGATTCTCTAAGAAACACCTTCATAATGTCCCAAACCTAGCAATCAGCAAAAACAGAGCGAAACTTTGTAGCGGGCCAGCAGCTGAATGCACCAGTCTTGCTCGGCATCACCCCCCACTGGTCATCAGAGGCACAGCCCCATCTTTAGACCCCAGGCTTACCCGTGCTCTGACCTGCCAAGGTCTCATTCCCTGACTGTTGCCTTCCAATGTCAACAAGCACTATGACATATGACAGGGAAGGTTACAGGCGAACTCAGTGGATGCTTGGGGGTCTGATCTGGTATCTGCACAATGATCAGCAATGAATTTTGGTTCCGCAGCTAGCAGAGATGGGAGGGGACTGCTTTGCTGGGGGCCAACAATCAGAGGGAAAATGACCTTGTCTGAGGAAGGACTCCCACGTTGGGATACAGCCTGCAGGGCGGCTCAGGGCAGGCTGAGCTAAGAGCACAGCTGGATGGATGGGAGCACATTTCACCAAGTTGACCCCCAAAGGCCACAAGGAGCTTGAGGTCTGTCAGACGGGTCTGTGGGAAGCTATGGCCAAGAAGGAGGTAACTGGGAGAGATTCAGAATGACTCAAGAATGACAAGAGAATAGAGAAGTTATTAAGAATGAGGTAAAAAAAAATGAGGTAAATATCAAAACCACTGAATTTTTTTTAAAACCAAACACTTTATTTCCACATAACAAGCGCAAAAAATTCCCAAACACTTTTAACAATACAATTAACGAAGTTATGAAGTCAGTTATATACTACTCAAAGCCCCAAAAGGTCACTCGGCTTAATGTTCTGAACATCTCCACACATGGTTTTTCAAAGCTACCTTTGGTTTTGGAAAAACCAGCATGGAAGTCAATACACACCGAATGAATGCACTGAACATCTGCTTAGGCTACAGTGTCCGACAATAGCTTACAGCTGGCAAGCTGGAGCGTGATTTGAAGTCATACACTGGAATACAGACACAGTTCTGCCCTGGGCTCCTGCAGCAGGGAGCGAGGGGCACGGCGGTGGCATCCCCACTGTGTGAGAGGTATGAGAGGTTAACACTAGGATGCTGTCAAGTCACTAAGCTTCATGTTCCGAATGGTCCCGCTGAGGCTTGAGATGGGCACAGATGGTGGGGAAGGTGAATCCACAGAAGAGCAACAAGATCCCAAAGATGCTCGGGGGAGGAGGGAGCAAGCTACAGCTTCCACTGTTCTCACATTATCTCAGGGTGATTGTGGAGAAGTTCAGGTAAAATGTTCAAATATTTGCTTAGATTTTTAATCTGCTGCTCTATGAGAAGAACCCTCATGTGCAGCGACTTTGTAACTTTCATTATAAAAAGCCTACAAATAAATTCACAAAAAAGAGACAATTAATGTTGAGCAGCCAAAAAAGTCATGGTTTATTATCTGAAGATTTCATAATTCAACACAACCAAACTGTACATTTACAATCACATCCTATTTGTAAACAGTTAAAAGCCACTGACCTCTTTTGCATCTTAGGACACAAACAGTTAGAATCAAGGCAATGAAATGATGGCATATTCTGTACTGTTAAAAGTTTACCCTTGTTTAGTCTCTCTTCTTTGACTAAGCAAGCATTATAATACCATTTGTGGGCAAAAAAAACAGGAGCTGGGGAGGAAAGAAATTTTAAAATGGTGTGTAACTCGTTAGTTTGCAACAACATTTAAAATTTTTTTTATACAACAAACAACTCTGTAAGCCCAATGTCTTGGTTACAGTATGCATAGTTACTGATCTCGGCTTTAAGGTACAACAGTTAAACATGAACACGGTCACAAGAGAGCAGGGACATGAGAGCCACTGATGGGGTTACAAAAAGTCACCTAGCGATTATCAGCAAACCATCATCACTCACTAATAAAGGACAGCATCTGAAAGCAGACGGCAACTCCAGCTCGAAGCGTTTTTTTTTTCTTTTTCTTTTTTTTCTTTTTTTCTTTTTTTTTGGCAGAGAAAATTCTTGAACAGAGCAATACGTAATATCAGTGCTAAAAGTCAGGGTTTTCTTTTTTCCTATAAGAAACTACAAGATTTTTTGACGGGGAACTGGTTTCCTGAGAACCATGCTCTTTGATTTAGGATAGGGATAGAAAACAGAAGAACATGGCCAAATGCTGCTCTTTTTCCCAGAGATAGAAAGCGTCTTTTAAACCACCCTCCTCTTTTTTTTTTGTCTTTTAAATTTTTTTTAAATGATGGAAGAGTAAACATTTTTTTTTCTCAAAAAACAAACAAAAAATCTGTAAACAAGAAGGTTCACCGTGGGAACCTTCAAAACAACATGGAAAGCCTGTTCAAAGTGCAGGGCCCGTCCTGGGCAGCAGGCGGGCTGCAGGTCACAGCGGTGGCCACAGTTTCTCAAACTGTAGAGCGAAAATTCTTTAGTTTTACGACATGAAAAAACTGGTGCAATACTTTAAGAATCCTACGTCAGTATCTTAACTTGATCTTCTAAACTCCACGATACCACAATAAGGTAGGCAACAGGAGGCATAGTAGAGAGCGCTCGCCTTTAAGAACATCCTTGAGTAAACATTTACACTGGAACAGCTGCCCCCCCCACATTGCCGATTAGACGGAGAGAACATCACTCAGTGCAAAGGTAAAAGCTCATACATCAGCCCAAAAATGTTTGCAAAAAAAAAAAAAAAAAACCAAACAAAACAAATAAAAATAAAAGGTGGGGTGGGGGTGGAAATGAAGGAAAGAAGGAATCTGAAGGCTAAACATGATGAATCCACAAGTGAGCTCAATTCCACACGGTTAGCTGTATGGCGCTATTTGGGAGTGTAAATAGATAGATACCCTTTCACATTATAATATTGGCCTGCATGATTCAAGTATTCAAACTGATATGTTCTGGGGAAAACAAAGTGGAAAATGTGCAGAAAATAGCTGTTCCCACAGGTGGCCCTGGCTGCAGGCGGCGAGCCCAACTTAGTGCTCCTTTCCTTCTCTTCTTGAGGTCACAGTTTGCGTCTATACCTATGCGGTTACATGGACTCTCCACCCCCACCCAGGTGGTCAACAGAAAGAAAAGCATTAATGGGGGATGGGCTGCTAATTCCCCGGGGGTCACTGCTGCTTGGGGGACCCCACAGGCTTGTGGAATAATGTGGGGTCCCCCAGAGGGAAGTGCCGTGAAGGTCTCCACAGTTAGTTCCCGACAGCCCAGCACCATTCCAGTGATTGAGATCGGTCCGGCTGGAGAATGAGTGGGAACAGTCGAGGGAGCCCAGCCGGCTCTGGCTGGACCCGAGAGACTGCCAGCCAGGAGAAGGGGTCAGAGACTGACTTTGTGCAAAGAAGCGACTGATCTCCTCTTCACTGGCAAACTCAGCGAGAATAGTAGTGTTCCCCAGCACACACCTAAAGGAGAGGGCACAAGATGAGAAGACCTTCTGACTGCATGGCTTCACAAGCTTAATTAGCAGTGGGACTTGCTCTGAGGGAAAAAAATCAAGAAGGTGCAGAAGGAACCTGGTCTGCCCCACACCCACAGTGTGTATCCCAGAGAGAATCATGGGGTGTCTAGACCCTATGATTTGTCTCCTGCAGGTAACACAAGCAGTTCTCCACTTCCTTGAGATTTTATTTTCATTTTTTATCTAGGGTCTTGTATTTCCTGCATTGGCCTCCAACTCCTGGGTTCAAGTGATCCCTCCACCTCAGTTTCTCCAGGGCCATGCTGACCAGGTCTATACAGGGATCCTGGGCTGGGTTTCTACTCACAGTTCCCCCAGACCTTCCCTAATAGGAGACTCGGCAACTTACATGTGCAGAGACTTTTGTGCCTTCACTACCTCTTCTTTTGAACTGTAACGGACCAGAGCATTTCCATGTTGGAGGTTCAGATGGAATGTAATCAGTGGACCATGCTGCATGCACAGGGTGCGCAGAGTTGAGCCATCAATCTAGAAAGAGCAGGCTGAGGTTAGGAGCTTCATAGAAAGAGCCTTTGGGAGGTGCCCCGGTCCTTCTAATGCCAGGTTCAGCACCCCTTTCTTATGTCCACTGGGCCTAGAGCTATTTGGCAAGCCACCATGCTCCTGCTCCAGAACAGGACCTAAAGGCCCTGTAGGGGAGTGGGTGGGCGGGTAGCCCAGGGGCTAAGAAAATGCTTAGATGTAGAAGAGCAAGCCAAGGTTTTTGGAGGCACAGCACAATCCCACAAACACGCCTGCAAAGCCCAGGCCACCAGGCCAGCATTACTCAGTCAGCATTGGGTGAGATGGAGGCACCTGCATTTTTGTGGCTCATCTAAATATAACAGCATGAAAACCAGTGGATCAGACCCAAGGCAACTGAGTATCATGCTCGGCCCAGCCTTGGTGACCACTGACAGGCCCTGTCCTGGAACAGCAGAGTGTTCCCATGCTCCCTCCCTCGCCCACTGTGTATACCAGGTGGGTGCCTTCTTACCTGAGGTGTGAGGTTTTTCAAAACAAGCCAATTCGTTATTCTCCCTGAGCTGCTCTCAGCCCAGCTGGAGCCTAACAAAGAGGAAGAATAGTCAGAACTCTATCACTGTGACTATTTAGGACAGACACAGCCCAAGCAAATGACAGTTAATTCCAGTCATCAGGGCTCCCTTCTCTTTTGCCTACCCCTAGTGTAACAAACAGGTGTGGGATGTCAGCTCGCTCTAGTCTGGATCAGGCACTGATCACTACTGTAGGGGGCTCTCTTTGTGAGGCAGATAAGCCACAATGCTTTTCTACCTCTCTGGCATCTTTTCTACCAAATGTTGCTCCTAGAGGCAGGCCTCAGGGAAGTGTCCCTGCATGTACCCTAAGATGTGAAGCTTTAGGGGGACTGAACTGTTTGGTCTTCCTTTGATTGTCTGGGTTACCATGTGAGTACCCCATCTAGCCTTCCTACATGGCCCCATGGCAATCACTTTCATTCTACCAAAAGAACTTTTCAACACAATCAAGAACCACCCATGACTACCTACAGGTATTTCAGAATCATGTCACTGTAGTTTTCCTGGGATAATCTGACCTATGTGTGCTTGAGTTTAAAGATCAAACTCTCAAATGTCTGCTTAAACAGCAAACTTCATGGTCATTCTTGGGTTAGGCCAAGCTACTACCCAAACAAGCCCACTCTCCAAAGCTCATTTGGGCTGTCCTCCATACAGCCTCTCCAATTCATGTTCTATATAGCAGCCTTGCTTTGCAAGCCTGCCATTAGTAGGAAACCAACAGACGCTTAAGATGCCTTCCCAAAGAACTTCTGAAGAAACGCTACTTCCCCACTCACATTACCATTGACACTGGGTAAGCGTTCTTATTTATTTAGACAGGGTCTCATGAACAAATGATACCAACTTCCTCATACTTAATGTTCCTACCCTCACTCCCCTTGTGCTAAGATTTCAGGCATGTATCACCATACAAGTTTGGGTAAACATTCTAAAGGAAACTAGTCAAGACTCCTCAAAAAACTGGAAAACGTGGCAATGAACTACGAAGCCTATTCAAACTCATCCCACCTTCCCAGCTGACAGGGCTGGCACTGCCGCCAGCCAGCAAACAGCTTGTCATCAAGTGCCATAGCAGCAGTGTCCTACCTGGGGTATATCTGGCATCAGAATTTCCCCATCCTCCACCTACACGAAGAGGGGAATTATCCCACGTAGACAAGGGTGGCTTCTGACCAGTCAGCCCCGGAGGTGGGCGGGACGGAGCAGTGATGTTTTTAGGTGGCAAAGGGACTTTCCACAGCTCATGAGCCAGAGAGGTGTTTGTAACTGAACCAGGAGACCACGTCAATTTGGAATCACTATTTCTGGCTATTCAAAGGAGAAAGGAGGAAAAAAGAAAATTTAAAAAAAAAATTGAAGGTGGGATAATGTTAGAAAAAGACAGAATTCATACAATAATGTCCACTGTCCCATGAAAAGTGTGTCAAACAAACGGAAACTATCACAAAACCCTAAATGCAACTAAAGGCCTAAAGGAGAAAAACAAAAAGCCCCAAAGCAGCGACTCCTTCTTCAGGACCTTCATCTGCTACTGTCTCGAGACTATGCAAGCATAGGACTGCTCTCTGAGATCACAAGAGACTACTGAGAGTTCACATCTGCAGCCTCCCAGGCCAACCAGGCTACTCAATAGATGCAAGGTCTGCAGATACATTTTTAGCTCATCATCTACTCCTGGGAGAAGAGCTATAGCAGTCACCCGATTCAGGAAAGTGGTGTGGCAAATGCTTACTGGCTGCTAGGCTCTTTCTCAGTGTCCTCAGAAAGGCAAATGATTTGTCCAGCTAGGGTGCAAATGTAGGCCCTTTCTAGCTTAAAAACAACCAGAACGCGACCCATTCTTGCCCCACTCTTGCTGGCTCAGAGCAGAGCTACAGTGGTGGGTGCGCAGTTTTGGAGCTGAGAGATAACGGTGCCATAAACAACACTGAAAGACTGGGGAGAGGAAGGAGGGCAAACCCTTCAACAACTGTTGAGCACTCAGACCTGAGCTATTACAAAGTGCATGGCCATTAGGTCATGGCTCTTCCAAGTGTGGCTGAAGGAAGTCTGGCCATAGCACAGTGTACCCGAGCAACAGAAGATCCATAGTGAAAACCCAGGACCACAGCCATCTAACTCACTGCAGAGGCCTAGTTCTCCAGGGCACACTCATTCTGGCAGTGCCTACAAATTCCTGTTTCCTGCATTTTGTACAACTATCAATCTGTGAAGGATTGAAAATTAAATAAATGAATGCAGACGGCTATCAGTATGCTTTGGATTAAACTGTACTTTATCACAGGGCTGAGGAGGCTTAGATAACAGAGCTACGTGGTAGATGTGAACTGTTTTACACGACTGCTGAACTGCAAATTTAAAAGGGGAGAAACGATGCTTGCAACACTTCCCTAGGATCACAAACATTCCCAACTACCTGAGAAGACAGAGAAAAAGTAACCATCAGGCTGTTCCTGACAGGGCCCACCTGAAGTGCTTTGTGCTGTACTGCTGAGGGGAACATTGTAGTTGGAGGCACGAATGGATGACCAGGCACTAGTTGAAGGCAGCGTGGTGTTCAAGGATGAGGATGACCCTGCAGAAGAGAGTCCAATTAGCTCCCTAAGTAGGGCATGGTGTTTGAGAAGTTGCAGGATCACAGCATGCCTCAAGATAGAAGCCAACAAGACTTAAGATTAAAGATGGGAACCAAGACAGCAGCTACCTTCCTGCTGATTGTTTCTGCCCTGGCTCAATAGGCATTTCCTTCTTGCTCCCCAAGAATAGAGCAATGACTAGGAGACCCAGGCTCTCCTTCAAGCACTGGGCACTGAAGAGGCTGTTCTTGCTGCTCTTAGCCCGAGACTCTGAATGACAACTTTCTACTGATAAGCCAGGCCACCAAAGTACCCTGTCATACACTACCCAAGAGCCAGGGCTTCTGCCGTCTCCATATCTGGGCTCTGTAGTCTTTCTTCCCATGTTCAACATACCCCTTTCCTCTACTTTAGCTCTAGACTTGACCATCACCTGGTCACTAAGACAATCCTAACTAGCCTCCCATAGAGTCTATTCTACACCTCATTTAGATACATGGGCCCTTCAGCTCTAAACTTTTAGCAGTAGTTCTTCCTTTAATATCAAATTTCATCTTCCCTTTCAACTTTCAGAACATTCTACGCTCAAAGAAGCAGTTTCTATAAGCAAATAATTCTTCTCTAACTCCCTTTAAGCCTGGCCTTGTGTTTCACTATCTTCTGCTGAATTGGCTCTCACTACCTCCAACACAGCTATTTGGTAGATTCTGCCATTTCAGGATGATAGGACTCTTCACTTAGCACTATGATGTGGCAAACACTTGCTATCTTAATAAGTACATATTAGTATAAACTATTGGCACTTTTTCAATTATTTGTGTTTCACTAACTCATTTCATTAATTTTTCTTCTAGTGCAAAGTAACAGACAAAATATTCACATATGCCTAAGGTGAGAAACAGCCCCACGATAGTTACAGGGTAATTTCACCTGACAGCCCTTTAGAAAATACATGAGTTTCACTGTTTGAAGCCTTGAGAGCCCAGGCTGTCTCTCCTGAGGAAAGCATGTAAACATTGTTGAGTATAAGTGAACTGTCCATCTGGTAGTCGCTGACAGCATTATCAGAAAGTAAATGTTTGCATGTCCTTGGTGTTCGCTTACTCAAGCCACAAATCCTCAGCATCTTAAAAGTGGCCACAGTTAATTGCTTTTCTATGTCCCAGTTCCCGTGGATGTGAGGAATGGAAGCCACCTCGAGACGTTCTTATACCATGCTGTGGCACAACTCATGCCCCACGTACCACTGTTCCTGTCCCTGAGGTGATCAACTTCCCGCACAGTATTAATCGAAAGACTGTTTATGACACTGCCAGGAGTGACGTAAGGGTCAGTTTCAGGGTCAATGTTTGGATAACCTTTCCATGGTTCACCAGGGCGAAATTCTGCAAACGGAAATTCAAATTTAGTGCATGGCTTTAAAATCCAAACTAAATACCCAATCATTCCAAAAACCTATGTAACAATGCCTTCTAAAAGGTCAGGCTGGTAACAGGATTATATATACCCCTATATAAACTTTCTTATTTATACAACTGAAATAATTTCTCTAAATTTCTATCTTTATAGCATTGCAGAAACTCAAGCAGGCCAGAGATGCACTTCCAGTGAGCCTTAGTGTCAAGCGAATCCTCTGACACAGCCAGAGAGCAACCACTGACTAGGGGATTTTCTGAGACTCCCACACAGGTCAGTGAACCATGCCATGATTACTACTTGGAGCAGAGGGACCGGAGCATGCAGACAATGTTTGCCTTTTCACTGCATCAGGGCTGCACTTCTGATCATAAAACCAGATTAAACCACTGGTGAAAGCAGACATCACAGAGGCATTATAAGCATTTTACCTGGTGGCCAGTTAACACTGCTAGAGCCGTTAGGCGATTTGGCACGTGGCCAGCCATCTCCTATTGAACCTGGAGGACTGGCTGGTGAAGTACTGCTATTCATAAAGTCATAGGGAACAAATGGAGATTCTTCCAGCCTAAAACCACTTGAAATAGCACCTACAAAGAAAAACATGATGATGAAATGTAAGCAAGCTACACCGGCATAGTCACTTCTTAGTTTTGCAAATGGAGTAAAGCTTCTCATTAGGGATGTAAGCGCCAAACTGCCCAGTTTATTATGTAAAGATGCAAGAAAAAAGAAGCACTCAGTGCTCTGTGACAGACAGCACACCACACCATATGAAGAGTGGGTGGGTAGAAAACCATAGCAGCTCCAGGATATTTCCTGTTCTTTCCTTTCTCTGTGCCCCTCTGCTTATACTTCATTCTGATGAAGACAAAATCTTTCTCCCAAGTGCTAGGTCTCTATCTCTACTAACTTTGTGCTGGAATATATACACACAAAAGAGATAAAGGCCAAAGTTTTGTGTTACTCGGGTTTATTATTTATTTAGTTTATTTTATATGTATGTGTTTCTGTGTGTAGAGTATACGTGAAGTTGAGAGGACAAGTGGGTGGAGTTGGCTCTCTTCCTACCATGTGGTTCTAGATCTGAACTCTGTTTGTACAACTTGGTGGCGAAAACACTTACCCACTAAGCAATCTTACCTCCATACCCACCCCACATTTTTTTTCCCAAGAGAAATCGAAGACTATAATTGATACCATGTTTGCTGGAGTTTTGATCCAAAGATGTGTTCACAGAAATGCTGTCCACTGTAGTCCACTTCCTTAGTCTTGACTGTGGTTCTTTAATACTGTTCATATCCATATTTACATTCAAGTTTGAGTTCAAGCCTTGAAAATAAAATTTAAAAATTATAAAACAGGACAGTTTACTTCCACAATCAAATTTCTACTTTCTAAAAATTATATACAGGAACTGTTTTCAATGCTGCCTCATGTCCTTCAGCAAACACACATATGCAGTCAAATCACAGGCGTCTGGCTCAGTAGGTCCTCTAATGTTCTACAGTCCTGTGCTTTCAAATCACAAGGGCTATACACGTGTAAAACTATTCTTCCATACAAGCTTGATCATTTAAAAACATAGGAGAAAAAAGTTTTAAGGGGACCATATAAAGTTTGTAATTATACCCTAAGTTTAACTATTTTCTCAGAATGTCATGTATACACGTGTAAATGGTCTTAAAATACGGTATTAGGACTGTAGTATAAATTCTTTTAAATCATTCCCAGTTCCATTTTTTGTGGAAAACAAACTTTTGCTCTTAGACCTGTCAATTAGACCAAGAGTTTGCAAATACTCTGCATAAAGGTTCAAAGGGTAGCTTGGAGAATATATGGGCTACATAGCCTTCCCTATGTTACTATGCAAAAGCAGCCACAAACATTATGCTAAAGAAATAACATAGTTCTGTTCCAATAAAACTCTGTGAAACTGGACAGTGGGCCAAATTTTGCTCACAGGCTATAGTGTAGTATCTGTGTAGGGGAAGCAGAATGGAAAGGCCACCTGGAGAAGAAGCACTGCAACTCGCTCTCCACAGCTCCATCTCTGTCAAGTGGAGCCGCTTCCCTTCATCTTCAGCACCTTCTAAAGTACTTAGCACAGTGGTAACTGACATGGGAACTGTTTCTGCTAACAATCCCAAGGACTCTTGCCCTAGCACAGAGTCTATTAAAGAACATCAGAAGAACCAAATTAGAAACCTCCCAGTCAGAGAGAAATACCAGCAGGAACAACATAGACTCCAGCTGTTGTGTACAGCCCAGAATATATGATGAGAATTAAGGTCTTCAGAAGAGCTGGGGTAACAACAACATGGCTCATTTACATGAAACTACTGTTCAGGCAGGGGAGGGATTAGAAAAATAATGAGCTATGCTTAACCAAGAATCCAAACATAGGAACCTGGGGAAGAGAAAACATGCAAGCCTTGAATTTCCTCAGTGAATAAAAGACTGGTGATCTAGGAGAAAACAAGAGACAAGTCTTCCTCATACCTATTTTCTTAATTCAGTACAAACCTAATGGGCTTATTCCCAGTATCTCGCATAAGCAGCACCTGCTTACCATTTCTCTTCCTAGTAACACTGTCGTCAGACTTTCTGTTCCTGCACATCCCAGTCTGAATCTGAAAACAAGTGTGTCCTCTGGTCTATCCTTCTCTCATTAGGAGAACAACTTTCTGAAATACTGTGGTTTTTGTGAACACATAGACTCCATCCCTGAAGCATGAAGATGAGCTTAATCTAGGAGAATGTACAAGTTACTCCCCAATAAGTAGCATCTCTAAGGCCAGCGCTGTGCTGAAGAATATAGTGCTGCAAAGGCAGTGGAGGTGACCTGGGTAGTGGTCAAACAGGAACTCACCTATAGGAAAGTTGCTGAAAGCATTTACTGGCGATGGCCCTTTCTGCAGCTCGGGTGTAGTGTGGGGCATGACATTGTCAAGGAAGGACTTCATGGCTGGCTGATGGAGCGGCTGCTGAGAAGGCGGAGTCTGCTGCTTCACCAGCAGGCTTGGATCAAGTTGACGAGACTGTTGTATCATCTGCTGCTGTATACTAAGAGGTCGACCCTTCAAACAGTAAAATGAGGCAGGAAAATTGTGAGTGTGAATCTTCACAGGTACACACTCGTTATTTCTGAACTCACTTCCTTCCAGGAGGAAGGACACCAATCAAAGTTCTATAGTTACTATGACTTCTGGACAAACAGCAGAATGCACACTTTAGCTGGGTGGTGGTGGCACATGCCTTTAATCCCAGTACTTGGGAGGCAGAGGCAGGCAGATCTCTGTGAGTTTGAGACCAGCCTGGTCTACAAGAGCTAGTTCCAGGACAGGCTCCAAAGCCACAGAGAAACCCTGTCTCAAAACACCAAAAAAAAAAAAAAAAAAAAAGGCACACTTCATTAAATTTTAAATAAAATTCTTTCATTAACCAGTGGAGAGGGCTTTTCTACCTGCTGGTCTTGCTGCTGTCGGTTAGCAGAAGGCACGCTTCTCTGATTCTGCACCCTCTGCTGCTGCGCTAACAATCGCTGAAAGAAGATGGAAAAGGGTTCTCACTGTTTAGCTGTTACAGATTAGAATGTTTAAGGATGACTACGGTCAGTGAAACTATAAGACTATACTACATACCCAAGTCCTGCCTCATGAAGTAAAAACCTCTTCCTTGGAATATCAATCTAGTTTCCAAAAATTCTGCAAAAACCCTGTCTTTAGTTCAATCTATCTTTTGCAATGCTATAGATAGAACCAAGGGCTTTGCATATGTTAACCTCTACCAATGAAACACCCCCCCAACCTCCAGCTTTACTTTAATAGGCTTTTTCCCCCCCTAATCATGCTTCCCTTTCTATATTCCCTTGCTGGGATCTCCCCTGAATAACATTTTGAACTTCCATGCAGGCTCACTCTTCATCTTTTCTGACAGGCTGTCAGCTCTATGCAGGCTATGAACGCAATGCCTCTGTTTACTGCAGTGCCTGCTGCAGAACCCCCTGCATACCAAGCAGATAATAAATACTTACTTGTAACTGGGAGATCTGAGAAAGCTGGTTTAGTTGGGATAGCTGGTTCAGCATGGCTACCTGTTGAGGGCCAAAGAGCGGGTTCAGGCCACCGTTGTTTGGTGCATACTTCAGCAATGAAACTGGAACCTTGAGATCACAATGGTTAAGTTAGTAATGTTGCTGCAATATCCCAGACTAGCTAAGCATACTGTGCAATTTAATCAATTAGGCAGTTAAAAGTAGTGAGCTGCTTTATGAGATGTGACAGTCACTCAAAGTGTGTTTTTCTTAACTAAGAAACAATTCCACATACACTCTTTTAGAGTAGGTCAAAATGACGAAGATAAATCCCAACCATCCTATTTGACTTTGCTGTTGCCCTCCTGAAGAGGTTTTACAGGAAAAAAAGAAAAAAAAAAAAGAAAGAAAAGAAAAAGGGTACATTTTAGATTTAAATAACCATTCTTTAATCCTTCTCTCACACATTTACAACAACAGCCAAATGGCACTTGCAGTATCCCAAGATGTCAATAATTATTATGATGTCCACTGATCATCTCAAACATAACTTTTAATTCATTTGTATAAATGTTTTGCGTGCATGTATTCAGTGAATCATATGCATGCCTGATGCCCAAAGAGGCCAGAAGACGACATCAGATTCCCCAGGAATAGAGTTACAGACAGCTGGGAGCTGCCATGTGGGTAGAAATCAAACTGGGTCCTCTAGAAGAGCAGCCATCACTTCAGCCTCCAAACACAAACTTATTCAAGGTTCTTCCCCAGGAAAGAGGAGAAGAGGAACAGGAGCTTGTTTACCTGAGGGGAGAGTAATGGAGGAGGCACTTGAGCACGGAGATTAGGCTGAGATGAACTGAGAGGTTGTGCTGGAGGCTGCTGCATGCCCCGGGGTTGTGCTGCTGTGTTTCCAACACCAAACATACTGGGATTGCCATTCTAGAAAACAACCAACAGAATAACAAAGTGATTCTTCAGGGAAAGACACTCATTACTATATGATACTACTGTTTAAACACAGCAACTACATATATAAGAGAGACATTACTACTAAGACAGATCATTCAAGAGAAAGCCTACAATGCACATCTAGACTTACCTGTCTAACAGAATTCAAGTTTTGCGTACCCAGCCCTGCTATGGAGCCAAGGGCCTGGTTAGGTAGTGCACTATTTGAAGGGGGAAGCTTCATGCTTTGACTGGACATAAACTGCATGTTTTGGGATTCATCTGCTACAATGCCATCCTGATTGGACAGACAGAAAGATGTGTAACACCAGCCAAGCAAACAAGTAGAAGGGAGAAATCATTGCAGGAACAGAGGAGAAGTCACATGACATTCCAGCACCAACAGGAAACAGGTAGAAAACAGAAGAGATCAAATTAGTGTTAATTCTAGAGCACATAAAAAGAGCCAAACACATATTTCATGGGATTAAGAAGAAAATATACACATAACCTCTATGCTAAACTTATATATAAATGAAATAATAAACCAAAAACCCATTAATAGGAAAGGCACTTGATTGTATTTCTTTTATATTACATACATTTTTTTCCCTAAAATATTATACTATTAAAGGTATGGCTGATTAGTCTCAGAGATTTTAAAAAAGAAAGAAGGAAAGGAAAGGAAAGGAAGGGAAGAAAGAAAGAGAGAGAGAGAGAGAGAGAGAGAGAGAGAGATATTGTACCTTATCAAAATAAGGATTGCGCTCCATGGAAGACTCTTTGGAAATCTGAGGCCGAGAGCCAGGACCTTTCCCGACCGTTCGATTGTAATCACCAATGTTTAGGCTATGTTTATCTATCTCCATTCGCTTGTCTTGTAACATTCCTAATAAATGCAATAAACTATTATCAGCAGGAAGAGAAGCAATTTGTTTCATTTAGAAAAATTTACGTAGAAAGCAAAATGCTCAATTTCCAAAATGAAACAATTTCTGCTTCAATGAACACATATAAAAACTACATTTCTAATGCATAAATTCTGTATGTTACACATAATACATTTCAAACAGAGAGTACTATCTTATGAACTAATTAACTTGAAAAGGGACTGGTAATCAGAAAGCAGTTAAGAATCTCATTTTACAGACTTCTTAAGCAACCAAAGAAATCTTACATCATCTCTTATCCATTTAGTGTTATATGTTTATGTATGTGGTCTTTCTTTGGCCACACCAGTTAGGAAAAACTGGCTAGCTAGGCAGCTCCAGGAATCCTCCTGTACCTGCCTCTCCAGTTGTGGGAATACAGGTGCATGCCAGTATGCCTGGTATCTTTTGTGGGTTCTGAGGAATGAACACCAAGTCCTCATGTTTGTGAAGCAAAAACTTTTCCAACTGAGCATTTTCCCACTCTAAATCTGCTTGATTTTATAAAAAAAAAATTTCCATTAGCAAGTAACAAGATAACAACAAAAACCCCTCCCACTTTGATAAACCACCATCTAGTAAATGCTTAGTATGTGTCGAATGGGACTTAAATGTTTCAGTCTCACTAATTAAATGTTTGTAACTTGCTATATTGCCCCTTGTAAGCAGCTGGGGAAGCGAGAGACGAGAAAGGGCAATGTCTTCACTTCTATAAGATATCAGATATTGTCTGATTAGGCATGGTGGTGCACACCTTTAATTCCAGCTTTCTGGAGACAGAGGCAGGTGGACGGATGTCTGAGTTCAAGGCCAGTCTGGTCTACAGAGTGAGTTCCAGTACAGCCAGAGCTATAATAGTGAAACTCTCTCAAAACAAAAGAAACAAACAAGATATTCTCTGCCTTCTCGTTCTGATTGCTCTGCCATAAGACCGACTGACCTTATCTTTGCTGGACACTGCCAACCTCTAATTTACCTACGGAGAACTCGACAGTGGTTTATTCTAACCACTCCACTGGCTGGCATTTCTTTTCCTCTCCACAAGAGGAATCTCCATCACCTGCTTTACCTTGGATATACACCTGGGTTTTCTTGAGTGTCTCTAACACTCACTCACTACTGGGGTTTCAATGTCACTGTCCCCATTCAAGTGACCCTCCAAATACAAAAGCCTGTATTCTGAATGCTAACTTAACAGATCTACCTCATATTTCTTCACAAAGATTTCATCTCTTAGTTCTACACAGGTTCCTCAATCCTACAATCTCACTCAGTGATTCTCTGCAGATGTTGAGATGTCTATCAGCATCAAAACGCCCTTATTCCAAGCAAGTAAAAAAGTTGGCTTTTTAAATATTTATTTATTTATTATGTATACAATATTCTGTCTGTGTGTATGCCTGCAGGCCAGAAGAGGGCACCAGACCCCATTAAAGACGGTTGTGAGCCACCATGTGGTTGCTGGGAATTGAACTCACGACCTCTGGAAGAGCAGGCAATGCTCTTAACTTCTGAGCCATCCCTCCAGCCCCGTAAAAAAAGTTTTTAAAAGGAAAAATTTCTTTAAACAGAACACCTTTTAAAATGCCATTAATTTCTTAAGATGCATCAAGTATCTTTTTTTTCCCATGTATTAGCATTTTGATACATCAAGTATCTTAATAGTCTACCTTTTGGTACCTGAAAAACCATCCCCTGATCATCAATAATCCCAAGTAACACCCTCTTCAATTCTCCCCTGCAAATGAGAGACACCAGTGCCTACTCTCACTCAAGGCAGACACCTGTCAAACCCGTTACAGAACTGTTAGTAATGGCCAGCTGCTGATATGTCCTTTCATTCCAAACTCACTGCGTTTAACTACTCTATAAAAACACATCTAGATCTAGTTATCCATTTTCTTTTGCCAGTCAGCACTGGGGCTTTGCCAGACGATGTGAGGAGTAAAGAGCACTGCTAGCTTCTTCATGCCTCGTTGGTTGGCAAAACTCTGCGGTCAGCTCCTCATATGCCTCTAAACAGCACTGTAGCAGTATTTGGTGTGCTACCTATGTTACCCTATGTATACCTAGTATTTCCTCTAAACAGCACTGTAGCAGTATTTGGTGTGCTACCTATGTTATCCTATGTATACCTAGTATTTCCCAGCAAGTTCCACAACTACATCATCATTTTTCTGCCTTTCGGCAAGCCATGGTGGTGGCAGATTTGCCTTCATGGGGATAGACACAGCTTCTGCATATGAGCTGTTCTTGTCTTCAAAGCTTCTGCTATCCAGTCTCAGAGAATGCCTTCTTCACTGTCTTGGAATACCTCACAGTACTGTGCCAGGCCATCAGTTCCTTCACAGCAAAAGAAGTGTGGTTGCAGGCTCATGATGTGGAATTACCTGTTATTACCACACAGGGCATCACCTGAAAGTTGTTAGCCAACTGGGTAGAAAAGCTTATTGAAGATTTCAGTGATAATGCCAGTTGGGAGGCAACATCCTCTGAGTATAAATTCTGTTCTCCAGGACATGGTCCGTGGGGCTCAATACGCCAGAAACCACAGGTCTGAGGTAGTGGGTCTTTCAGTGATACCCAAGTCACTTCCAGAACTTCTGCTTCTGCTGTTTAGATCTTGGTCCTGGACAAAGCTTCCAACAAGACAAATCTGGTTCCAATGAAATGTACAAGAAAGCCAGGCACCTGGAGAGTCTGTACCCCAAATGATGTAAGCAAGCAGGCAGGCAAGAAACAGTCTGTGGGCCGGAGCAAACAGCTTTGAATACAGAGTGGACAATAGTGTTCTGACACTGAGTGAAGGCAGTCGAGATATTCTGGAACCCAGGAAGTCTATGAATTGCTTCTTAGTACTTTTCTGCTTACTAAAGGGTTGTGAAAACTTACAACAGTAAAAACAGGCAGTACTTTTGAGGATGGAAATCACTGGGATATAGGTTTGAATGAGCCTGCTAGTTAACCCAGCTACGAATGGGTAAGGAAGGGGTAAGAAATGTAAGAAGGAACCACCAATGTAAAGGATAAGCTATGAGCAACTACATAAAAATGAGGCACAGGCTTAGCAGTCCCACCTTGAAAATCAGAAACTTTCTGTGTGTATGTTGCTCAAAGTATAGGTTTTGGATTACAGATGATCAACTGGTGGTCTGTACAAATATTCTCAAGTCCAAAATTTCAACATTTGAAATGCTTCTCGTCCCACTTGAAACCACCTGCAGTGTGTCTCATGTTTCCAATTAGTTGTGAAATGTGTGAACATTTGTATGGGCTAATCATTTCCTTTCTCTTTCCCATTATGCTTTATTCAAAAGTTACTGAAAGTTAACTTTAATTTAGTATTTAGGCAAGAAACTGGCTTGAGGGTCATTTCCTCAGTGGCACAATGGCTCTTGGGGATTCACACCCTGTCTTCCTCACAAGAAAGCAAGCTGTTGGGCGATGAGTATGGGGTGACAATGGAGTCGCTTCACCACTGTGCTCAAGTTCAAGCGCGCACAGCAGGATGCCTATGGAAGGTGAGGTGTCAAAGGGTCGGGATGAATGGTACCAACTACTGTCTTACTGACTGCCTCTCAGGACCCACTTCCTACAATCAGTATTTCGGGTTGGTTCTCTCTGTAAGGGGAAAATGCATTATTGCCCTTTATATTATTGTTCTCTTTGGGTCTGGCACCAAAGCAAGTGAGGAGTACAAGAAAGACACTACGAGAAGAAAGGGCTGGCCCCAGTTCTAGTATGCTTTCACTTTCTTCTGCAGCCCAGGCCCCAGGGCTCACCTCACCAGAAGCTGGCAGCTGCCACCTGACTCTGCACAGTAGCGCAGTGCTTCCAGCATAACATTTTCCTGAGACTGGTCCTTCCCCTTTCTCTGAGGGAGGATCATGCAATCACGCTGGGGTGGTACCACAACAACACAACTGGCTGGCACAAAGCCAAGAGCTCTATACAAGGTATGGGTGCTCTTCGGGGCACCATCTCAGTCTCTTTGCCTTTTACAGGCAAATCCACTGCTACTCTAACTCCTTGTCAGTTGATAATTTGTAATTTATGCTCATCTTTCCTTCTCCATTTATTGCTCCTCCCCATGCCCGTCTTTCTTCCGCTCTGACTGTACTACCATTTAGTAAGCTGTAAGGGCAAAGTGGAAATCACAAAATCTCCTATGCCTCCCAGAGCCAACAGTTTATAAATAATTATCAACTTCGGGCTGGAGAGATGGCTCAGCGGTTAAGAGCACTGCCTGCTCTTCCAAAGGTCCCGAGTTCAATTCCCAGCAATCACATGGTGGATCACAACCATCTGTAATGAGGTCTGGTGCCCTCTTCTGGCCTGCAGGCATACATGTAGACAGAATATTGTATACATAATAAATAAATATTAAAAAAGAAGCTATGAGTGGCTATTTTCTGAGAGAGAGAAAGACTTGTTTGGTTCATTTAAAAAAATTATCAACTTTTCTTAAGCCTAATCCTAGTCTCCACTGAATTAACCTAGGCATTCCATTGTCTTTCTCAGTGTGTGTGTGTGGGGGGGGGGGAGTAGGAAGGGGGAAAAGAGCACAAGCAACAGGAAATCATAGATATTTATGAAAACACTATAATAATACACATTTGTGAAAAAAAAAACCCACAAAGCCTTTTTAACCCCCTATTTTCAGAATGAAGTAAAAATACGCAAACTCTTGATTAGCCCGATTTAGTTATAAAGCACCTTCCCTCAGTCAGGCTGCACCAGCTACCCAGCCCTCCCTTCCTAAAACCACCACGTTTAGATTGCTTGTCTCAGTCATGGCCTGGCTGGCATTTCTGACTATGGTTTGGGATGTATCTGTCATTTATTTAAGTCTTTTTATGCACCGTCTTCTAATCCAGATGACTAAATCTTCCACCTGAATAGTCTCTTGATGGGACTTTGGGACAGCATAGACTGACAGACACTAGCACTACCTGAGATTCGCACAGTGCTGTGTCCCTTAAAGGAACATCGAAACCCACTCTACTCACATGTGCTCACACAGTGCAGCAACAAGAAGTCTGTGGTTAGCAGCCAGGGCTGCTCTCCTGTACTGGGTGAGGGTACTTTCTGCAAGATCATAACTCAGCTAGGCTTGTCAGTGATAAACACCAACTCAGAATGATTTAATTTTCTCTCACCTCCAGAAAGATCCATCTTATTGCTCTGTACATTTTCTTCTGGTGAGTCTCTCTGAAGTAGGAAAAAGCAACGTGTTAGCAGACTTTACCAAAGAAAACAAGGAGTGAAGAACTTCCCCGTGTTTCATCATCTGAACTGCAAGCAGATCATACTTTTTTTTCTTTTTAAAATTTGTCTGCATTTATGTATGCTTGGCACTTGTCTGGAATTGCCTGTGAAGCCAGAGCAGTTTCCCCGCCCTGGAGCTGGAGTGAAAGGAGCTGTGAACCGCCCCCAGTGGAAGACGGGAACAGACCCCTGGTCCTCTGTGGAGCAGCAAGTGCTCTTAGATGCGGAACTGCCTCTCCAGTCCTATTCTTTTTTTATTTATTATGTTTTAGTGTATTTTTAATGTGCAGAAAATTATAAAATATAAGAATTAAGGACTGGCTAATTTTACTCTTAACTCTGCTCATATTTTAAAGACTTAACGATGAGGAATAGTTGTGAGGAAAATAAAAAAATAAAACTGGGGTAAATTATGAACCACCACTAAAGAGGTTGAGGCTGCTAAGAAAACATACTTACCGAAAAACTGATATTTGAAAACTGTTTGACAAATGGATTTATCCATGCGTCTTCTTGTTTGTTTCCACCTTTCATCATTCCCTTTGTAAAATAAAAGAGTAGAGAAGATGCCATGGCCATCTCTAATTATCTGGACATACTGATGGACTAATCAAACTTCAAGACAATTCCCAACTCTCATTTTTAGCCAATATTTTCTCCTTCAATCAACTCTTACCAGAGTTGTTAGCAATTAAATAAATAAACTCATTTGATTTTCAACTTCCTTTGCTCCAGTCCTCTGGTATAGCTGTAATGTATAGAGGAATCTCTAAAGGCAGGCAGTCAGAAGGAAAAGACAAAAGCAAAGGGCCTTACTGACCCGTGAAGAGAAAAACGGGCCTCTGTGTAATGGAAGACTTTAAAATGGACCGTGCTCTCTGACATATATCATTATTTGGACTTTTGGAATTCTAATACCAAAGTAAAAAATAATAAATAGGTTCTCAAGTTAGTCCTAACAATTTAATCCATAACTTAATCATAATATGAACACTCTACTGAAAAACCAAAGCCCCCCAGCCAAGTACCTGCTAAGTGTTTATATATCATAATGTCTTTAAAATTTTCAATTTGTGTTGCTAAGAACACAATATCCTGAGCAGCATCTGAGCTGCTTTGGTGGGCTACGCAGTACAGATATGACATAGAGAACCAAAGGGCCATAACTGGCAGCAGTCACAGAGGGAAGCTGGAAGCCACAGAGACCTAGGCTTCACATTGATGTGATGACCAAAGGGCCTTCTGGGTATGAATGTCCCTTTCCCAATGCTACTACCTGTTCCTTCTGACTGTGAAACAGAGCACAGCTTCTTAACTCCCCACAAAGGCAGAGCTCTAAAGCAAGCACCTAACCCTCTCCAAAGATTCTGAAGGCATCTCTGGTTCCTGTTCCCCCTTCCACTGCCTCCCATGGTCTGAACAATTGTCAATCTCTGCCCCTTCCATTATTAAATGCATTTCTAACTGTTTCTCCTTGCCACGTGGGATGCTGTAGTAGCCTCCTAAGATCCCTACCTATGGTCCTTCCTCTACTCCAGCTGGTCTTACACACTAACGTTAGACAGCTCTCTTTAAGTTTTTAAAAAGCCACAGAAGTTGCTTTCTACTAAATTTCACTGGCTCCATACTTAGTAAATAATGAAGCTCAAGTATTTGGAATGATAACGCTTTATCTTTCCTTCCTCTAACTATAGAGCCAGCTTTCTTTGTCACTTCTCTTTAGACATTTACTTTTCAGTTCTATCAGGCCACCCCAGGCACCTTTCACATCCCAGCACACACTTGTATGGAGCTCGATAGCCCATGAAGCTCGCCTGATGCCCACCAGAGACTAGGAGCCCCTGAAAGGGCCGCTCTTCAGTGTATTGGAACCCCAGCACCAAGCACAGTACCTGGCACACAGCAGAAGCTAAATAAGAGTTTGCAGTTGCTGTCTAAAGATTTTACTAGTAGAGACAAAGGAGAAAGAGTAAAAAGGCTACACACCCTTTCCCTTCTCCTTTTTTTGCCACTCAGACCCTGTAAGGAAAGACAAAGTCACAAAACAGCATGGTCCAGTGGGAAGAACAAGGTTTTGAATCTCAAGACCTAAACTTAAGTCCTTGCTTTGTCACTTACTAGTTATGCAACTTTGGGCAAGTCACCACCTTTTCCAGTCTCAACTTCCTCCTCAGTATCCTATCTCAGAAGGTTATGAGAATCAAATGATTTATGTAAAACATGTAAAAGCACATCATAAGCTACATGGCCAGGCATCAATAGGCAAATCCAGCCAAATGAAAAAATTATAAAATGAAAATGGCAGGTCCTAGACTTTGAATCCCAGGATTAAAAGGAAATAACCTTGACCTTGAGCTAGGCCAGGTACCCACTAAATATATGACTCATCAAGGTCCTCAAAGACACTCATTCTCAAAAAGGGTGATGAGGACATTTCAGAGTCACTTGTGAGACTGGGTACCTATTTTGAAAGATGTCTGAGGAGACTCTGCCTCCAGCCCCCAACCCCCACTACTACTCCCCAGGACCCAATAGTTCCTAAACCTGGTTCTACATTAGACATATTTGGCAAGCTGGTGCAATTTCCAAAACTTCAGAAGACCTTGGAATATAGAAGACTATGTGTTGAACAAATACAATGCATTTCTCATGTAAAGCCAGGTATGGGAACACAATCTGGAACTGGGACCCTTCCTAGGGATTTTCATCACAGGACCTTAGGGATGAGGAAGGGACAATGATATCAGTGAATAAAGAGAATGGTGACTTTGGGTAAGGGAAAATTGGGACTCTGAGTGAGGAGGTAAAATGAAGATGGAGATGAACTGGCAGTGAGATGGAGAGTCAACATGGAGATTTGCCCTTCTCTTCATCCTCACCACTGCTGGACCACCTGGGGCTGGGGCTGGGGCTGGGGTTGCCCCAAGCAGTACTGGTGGAGTTGAGGAGGAGAGAAATCCCAAGCTGTAGCAGTGGGGAGAAAGGAAGTTCCTGTGGTCTTAAGTTTTTCTAGGTAGCTGCCCATTCAAGAGGCTATACCTAAGTTGGGGGTTGCCTGGACTATACTGACTGCCATAAATGGGCAGAATAGATTAATTTTCTGTGAGTAAGCTACCTTTGAGATTTAAAGTTTCAAGAGCAAAGGTTTTGAAATGTTTACCTTTGATGACATTTTCTTGGTATATGGTGGCCAATTTAAAGATGAGTTAAGCTCTTGAGATGAGTTACTGTTCCACATCCCAATCTCTACATCTTCCTCCTCTTCCCAGCCAGTGGGGCGACTTCCAGGTAATGGCATATCATCACCACACCAGCCATCTTGCATAGATTTGGGCCCTGATTTGTAGATTTGTGATATACAGACAGACTTTAATGAAACAATTCTTCCAAGAGGGCAAACATATATTAAAGTGCAGAGACATTGGAGCTAAACATAACACACCTTCCCAAATACATGCAATAGAAAACGTATGTTTATTTTGCATTGAAAGTTCACTGGAAAGAAAACATCAAATTAAACTTCCCATGTTTTCATAAATCAGAGGGTTTCTTTCTTTCTTTTTTCTTTTCTTCCCCCTTTTCGGTTTTTGAGACAGGGTTTCTCTGTGTAGCTTTGGAACCTGTCCTGGAACTCACTCTGTAGACCAGGCTGGCCTCAAACTCACAGAGATCCGCCTGCCTCTGTCTCCTGAGTGCTAGGCCTAAAAGTGTGTGCACCATCACCACCCGGCAAATCAGAGAGTAACTAAACACAGGCAATGGCAGCTTCTTCATCTTTAAAATGACACAAAGGACAGAGGATGGATGAGGCTCAAAAGAATTAGTTTTGTAAGTTTCTACAAGACTGGTCAAAGACTACTGAAGTCACAGGTAGTATAAGCAATTAATCTACACACACACAGCCCTTGAGGTTCCTACAAGGTATCCTAACCCTAACATGGTAAAAAACAACATTCACTCACCTGTATCTCAGGGTCCTTCCCATTTAAGATTTAATGGCTTGGACATTTGTTATACTATATAAATAAATTATCAATATTTATACAAATTATAAAATATATTTTAGAATTTATTTATAATATATAAATAACTACATATTATAAATATATATATTTAGTTTTTCAGGTTGAATGGCATGAAAGCTAAGTCAGTTTTAAATAATCCAATGAGATAGAAAGAAATTAGATTTGGTGGAGGATATATAAGTCATTAGTAGTTACAGTTTTGAGAAAAATGTATTGAACATCATATAGAATATACCATATCATATAGCTACATCAATGAAAATTTAGGAGCATTAGCTTATTATTTAAATATAGTTAATGAGTTCATCATCAGTACCACTACAAAATGGCTACTAAAGAGCAAAGATAACTTACCAGATTTGCTTAATGATTGTGGACCAACAGAGGTGGAGCCCCACGTGGATGTGCTGGATGCCACAGTAATGGGTTCTCCCCAGCTGGGACCACTGTCTATGGGCTTACCCCAGGCTGAAGTTCCATTATCCACAGTCGTGGCTGGAGTAGAAGGCTCCCCCCAGGGCTCACCCCAACCTTTAGAAAGTATGGGAAAAGAAGTCATCAGCATGCATATAAGGAAGCACAACAAATAAAGGACAAGGAAGTACTTGGTAAACTAGACGAAGAACCTCACAGTCACACACTGAACAATGACACTGTGACAAGATGAGGCACACTTTATATAAAGAACATAAATTATTCTGCACTAATATAATTTAACTGTAAAATGTTTTAACCTTTTCTTTCTGGTGCTAGGGCAGATTCTTTTGAATAATTTAATTACAGGGTTTCCGTTGAGGATGAAGTTAGTTCCTAACTGAACTGAGGTGGCAGGTGTGGTGGGAAGGAAGGGCTTACCAGCCACACTTACTGGAAGGATGCCCTTCACCCAGCACAGCGGCGGAGAACGACTGACTACATGACTACCACTAGGTGAGCAATGTACGTTATACATACTGGCTAACGTTGATTTAAAAGTACACAGGAAAAAAAGTTTACACTATCACGTTGGAAGTTGTCTAAGACCAAAAAAAAGACCACAAAATTTTCGTTTAAAGAATGAAAACAAAGATGCCTGCCCTAAAAGTTAAACATAAATTATCAGACTAGACTCATATTTAAAAACAAGCAAACAAACCACAATTAAGTACCAAAAGAATTCATGAAAACATTGCCATCTCTCTATCCAATGAAACATCACACAACAAAATCCCCATTAAAAAAGGAAATACAGGCCCTGTCACATTTAAAGAAAATGTTGCTATATCAATTTATACAGAAAAGAATTTGCTCAGTATGGGAGGAAAAGTAGGAATATACTAGAAAGATACAGTGCAATGTTTTAGATGAACACACTATATCCACTGTTATCAGAGTAGATGTGGACTTTTAATTTAAAATTTAGATGCCTAATTTAGAAAATTCCTCTAAAGTCTAATACCAAATACCTATAGTACTGTACTCAGTCACTTGGTTAAGCCTTAACTCAGATTGAGATAAGTATATAACATTGCCACTTAACCCCTTCTACATTCCTAACGGAGAACAGAACATGTAAGGTTCACAGCAACATTGCCGAAGTTGTTGCCTGGTGAACATGATGAGTACAGCTGAGAGGGCTCGATGTGCATATCCAAGTGCTCTGTTAAACAAATCTTAAGACAGTATGTCAACACAAAGTTTGCTTCCAGAATACCACTGTATTCCAAAGAGGAACGCTTACCCGAGCCACTGCTTGCCTCCTTGCTTGAGACAGCACTTGCAGATGGCAGCAAACGATGCATCTGTGATTGCTGGTCTGAGCGGCTGCTGCCGTCTGGGATGTTTTTATTCCACATGTTCACATTTTTGTAGTTGTATTTGCTCGGATCTCCCCAAGCTGAAGTTCCATCATCAATCTCCATTTTACGTCGTATAGATTCTGGGGATGGCTCCTCCCAGCCTGTGGGTTCTTCCTCTTTTGTTGGAGCTGGAATAGGTCCTCCTAGCCAGCCTGTACCAGGAGGCTTGCCGGTGGCTGGTGGAATCCCCCATGATCCAACAATGTCTTGTTGCTTGTTCCAATCTGGAGAACTAACTGGTTTTGATGAATCTCCCCAACCTAGAGACTGATTACACTTTGGAGGGTCTGCCCATCCCTGGGAGGAATTCGGTTTAGAAGAGTCATCCCACCCTGATGAATTATTTGGATGTATGTTATTCCCCCATGTAAGAGAACTAGTTTTACCAAGCTCGTTCCAACCAGAAGTGGACCTGTCGCTGTCGCTGCCTCCTGAGCTGGATTTCTTATTAGCCTCACCCCAATGGTTGCTCCTGCAAGTTTCTCCCCAGTTATCACTGGCAGAAATGGACCAACCTTGGTTTGACTTTTGTCCATCACCCCACCCCTGTTTGTTCTTTTGCGAATCATTCCATGCAGACTTCTCTTCTTTGCAATTCCCCCACTGATTGCTCTTAACCATTCCTGTAGCAGCAGAATCATCTTCCCACCCCCCCTGGCAGTTTGAGCCTTTGGAATCTCCCCACCTCAGAGTAGGTTTGGGATCGCCCCACCCTGATACAGATGAGGTATCATTACTATTAGGGCTAGTCTTATCTATACATGCCCCTGAGTTAAAAGTCTGTGTTGCAGAGCTTCCCCAGGCCTCTGTCCCATTGTCAGTTTTTCTTTCCCCTCTCGGTGATGTCTCTGTATCCCAGGCAGTATTCTGCTTAATAGGAGTCTGTCCCCAACCAGAGTTGGATAGGACACGTGGATCTAAGTCAGTTCTGTTTACAATGCTTTGGAGTAATGTGTGCTGATCAATTTTTCTTCTATCTCTACTCTGACTTTCCCCAGTTACTTTGTCTTCAAGGCGTCCAGTGCTCTCTGTACTACCATCGCTCTCCACTGTGCCTCCTGTTTTGGCCCACACACTGTTTTGCTCATTTGTCTGAGATGTGGCAGAACCCTGATCCTCTTCCTCAGTAGATTTCCATCCATTTGTAAACTTCTTACCATTGCCATTTGCACTGTCATTGGAATGCTGATTGCTAGGCAGTTTGTTCCACTCAACACTGGGTAGACTAGAGCCAGTGTTCTGTGCAGGACTTCCCCATCCTCTTCGACTTCCTCCAGAATTCGCACCATTTCCACTTCCCCATGGTGAACTCTGGGAATTTGTTGTCCCAGGCTCCCACACACCTCCCCCTTTATTTGTGGTAACTTGAAAGTTAGTGCCCATAGGCCCATTTACGCCAGGCTGCATTAGAGTTGCATTCACAGTGTCACCATTGGCTTGGCCGTTAGGGCCTGCACATTTGTCACCAGAGTAATTAGAACCATAGGCACCCCATGTAGTACCGTAGGAGCCTCCAGTTTTTGACTCTCCATTGCTAAGGTGAGAAAGGGAAGTGCCATTCATAACTGACGGAGCCTGTATCTGAGGATGATTCATTGTGCTCACACGCCAGGCCCCTGGATTACTGGTAGGCAGTTCATTATTCTGTACTGAACCGGAGTTTGGTAAACTAGAGGTCATAAAGTTAGTAGTGTTATTTGGTCCAGTTGTTTCAGTGGTGATATTCTGAGGTTGACCACTGAATGAAACCTTCTGTGTACCACTTACTTCAGGCTCACAAGTTTCCTGAAGGTTGCCCCAGGTACCATGGGTAGAAGAGCCACTGACTTTAGAGTTGATACTCTGATTGTTAGGCATCTGGCCTATGGTACTACATTGAATATTGATGCCAGAACTCCCACTCCCTACAGGCCCTTTTAGGGCAAGTCCATTGTTTTCTAATACTGGCCAGGCACCATGGTTGCTAGCTGAATTCAAAGTGCTTGGATTTAACCCTCCATTTGATGAAGAACTTACAGTGCCCCAAGCATTCATTCTATTGTTACTACTTTCTGATTTGCTTTCAGGAGCATCCACAGAGACCTGACATGTGCTTATTATGGCTCCATGGGGGAAGCCCCATGGCCCAGAACTACTTCCGTGGCCCACATTATTGCTGCTGCTACCAACCACAAACTTGCTTTGAGAACCGAGTCCAGTGCTGTTCCGAAGGCCATCTTTTTCACCACCTGTATTCCCTGAAGCCATGACAGTGATGTTTCTCTCTGACTCAGAACTGGAGGCAGAATCAGCATCCATACATTCTGAGGCCAACTCAGGATCACTGCCAGGGGCTGAGGGCCATGCTTCTGTTTCCAACAAGTCCTTTACAGCGTTCTTACAGCTTGTGCTACAGTCACTTGGAGAAGACACAGGTCCCCGCTGGCAATTTTCATAATGGGATCCTGAAGTATTATGATTTATATCTAGAATAAAGGAGAAGTACAACTATTTATAAAGTGGTAACCATTTCCAAAATGATCTTATGTAGCCTGAGAAAAATGATGATCCATTACAAATACATGTCGCTCCCCAACATTAGCAAGATGCTCTGCAGTACAGCTGAGGCACTAGTCATCGTCCAGCCACCAATTTTCCATGTTCAGGAATTTCACAGGCAGAACTGTGCTGCTTTGTTCAACACCCTAAGTACTGCATGGAACAGAAAGCCCCATAGGAATACCCACTAAATGTATGATGGGTAAAATCCCAACAAACCAAGAATTTTGGAGTAAGGAAGACTAGGTGGCAGTGATGAATTAAGGCAGTCTAGACTCAGAGACTTGACTTGGGAGAAAATGGACTAGGGAGTAAGGAGTCACATTAATAGTATGATTTGCTACCATGGAAAAATGATTCTGCTTCTACTACTTTCTCTCAAAGCACAAATGCTAAGCAGATAATAAGAGTGGTTAAGAATGGCAAGAAAAGCAACTAGAAATCAACCTGTAAAGTAACCAGTGAGCATAATTCAAGTAAGTACTGCAAAGAGCACAGACTACTGCTCCCTTTTAGAAATACTTTATCAAAAAAGCTATCAGAAGTTGGGTGTTGTCACATCTTTAAGTCCAAACCCTCAGGAGGCAGAGCTCTGTGACTCAGAGATAAACCTAGACTATGTAGAACCTTGTCCTCCTCCCACCGCCAAAAGCAGTCAATTTCATTTGTCTTCTAGTCTCCCTGAGAAGAAATAATTCTATACTGCAACACACAGGAGCAAGAATACCAACCCATGGCCAGCATTCATTGCTACACAGCAGCAGCTCTGCAAACATCTGCACCAAGTCCTTGGCACAATTCTAGAGCACAAGTATTGTCCTTACTTTGCAGGAGAGAAACCAAGGGGCAAAAGTTAAAATACTTATAGAAACTGAATGAGAGAGGCAAGAGATATGCTGGATAGTTTCACGTCAACTTGGCATAAGCTAAGTCATGAGAGGAAGACATCCTCAATTAAGAAAATACCTCCAAGTCAAGTGTGGTTGTGCAAGTCTTTAATCCCAGCACTTAGGCTAGCCTGGTCTACATAGAAACTCTTTCTTGAGAAACAAAAACGAATGTCAACAAAAAATGCCTCCGTAAGACCAGGCTGTAGGCAAGCCTGTACCACATTATCTTAATTAATGATTGATGTAGGAGGGTCTAGCTCACTGTGGGTGGTGTCATCCCTGGGCTGGTGGTCCTGGGTTCTATAAGAAAGCAGGCTGGCCGGGCGGTGGTGGCGCACACCTTTAATCCCACCACTTGGGAGGCAGAGGCAGACTGATCTTTGTGAGTTTGAGGCCAGCCTGGTCTATAAGAGCTAGTTCCAGGACAGGCTCCAATGCTACAGAGAAACCCTGTCTTGAAAAACAAACAAACAAACAAAACCAAAAAAAAAAAAAAAAAGGAAAGCAGGCTGAGCAAGGCGTGGAGACAAAGTCAATAAGCAGCACCCCTCCATGGACTCTGCATCAGCCCCTGCCTTGTTTGAGTTCCTGTCCTGACTTCCTTTGATGAGGAATAGTGATATGGAAGTGTAAGTCAAATAAACCCTTTCCTCCCCAACTTGCTTTTTGGTCATGGTGTTTCATCAAAGCAACATAAGCCCTAACTAAGACACAAAATAAGTTAGAGTCCTCCATAAAGCAAAGTAACTAAAATTCTGTGACGAGCACATCAACAACAGTACTCAAGCATGGATTCTTCATAGCAGCTAGAGAGCAACAACTTGTGAAACGAGGTTATGTTATTTTCATTTGAGGGTAAAGAATGCTGGGAATTGAATTCTTTTCATGTTGGGCAAGTGTTTTACCACTGAGCTTCATTCCTGGTCCAATGCTGAGATGAGGGTCTCTAAGTGCTGCTCAGGTTGGCCTTGAATTTATGAACAATCTTTCAGCATTACTCATAAAAATGTTGAGATCAAAGGCTTGTGCTACCAGATCATCATTAACAACAAAATGACAGCACATATCACAGCTAGTGCCAAGTCTCTGCTTCACTATTGTAAACACAATAGTAACTACTATATTTACGCCTCTACAATGCCTCCTTCTAGAAAATATGGAGTATAAAACTTCTTTACTAATTTTCCTTAAGAAAAATACTTAAGTATTTTTCCTATTTTTAAAAACCTTATTTTGGGGGGGGGGGGGCTGGAGAGATGGCTCAGAGGTTAAGAGCACTGGCTGCTCTTCCAGAGGTCCTGAATTCAATTCCCAGCAACCACATGATGGCTCACAACCATCTGTAATGATGAGATCTGGTGCCCTCTCCTTGACTGTAGGCATACAAGCAGAAAGAATACTGTATATGTAATAAAGAAATAAATCTTTAAAAAAAATTATTTTTTTTACATGTCATGCATTTGTGTGGCTGCTGTGTGTGTGTGTTCCTGAAGGTCAGAAAGGACGGCACTGGATCCTCTGGAGTTGGAGTCACAGGCAGCAGCTGTGAGCCACCAGATTTGGGTGTTGGGAAGACGCTTGGTCTTCTCAAAGAGCAGCAAGACTTCTTAACCACTAGCTAAGACCTAAGCCTTAGCTTTTATTCTTCCCTGTGCACAATAAACCAAAACCATCACCCATTCCTAAATGTAAACCTTCCCTCCAAATTGAGAGCAGCTCCGTTTTCATCACTATCCTCACCTTCGATCACTGTTATGTCAACTACAATTACCTTCATCATGTACTGACATTTCCATAGGCAGCAATAAGAAAAAAACACTGAGCATCTACAATAAAACTACCCACACTGAAAATAAGAGAATAGACTTGGAGTGAACAATGAAAATGCCCAAGCATTCCTACTACAACATGGAAAAAGAATACATGTCAACAACACTACTATGCAATCCTGTGCTGGAAGGACTACTTGATAAATTATAACAAGATAAATACACAAGTACACAAAAATCCCCAACCATATGGACATAGCTTAGTTGGTGGAATGCTTGTCTAGCATACACAAAGCCCTGGGTTCAGTTCCCAGCACTGCAGAAACTGGGCATGGTAATACAAGTCTATGATCCCAGCAGTGGAGGGATGTGGTGGTGGGGAAGAGTATCCTAAGTTCAAAGTCATAATCAGCTGCATAGTGAGCTAGATAGAGGTCAACCTGAGCTACACAACAGATTGTGTCAAAAAGAAAAATTACCAAGAAAAAGTGACTTTACTATATACTGTGTGTGTGTGTGTGTGTGTGAGAGAGAGAGAGAGAAAGATCTCAATTTTCAAAAGTCATAAAATCACTTAGAAAATAAGTAACAAAAATACTTGAAAGTCCTATATAATTAGGCTTTATTGTAGCCCATAGAAGAAAACTTGCTACAGAAACTCAATCCTGGAAGAAATGAAGCAGCAAGACTCTGCTCAACCAGAGATGTGTAACAGAATTAAAAGTGACTTAGACATGTGTGTTTAACAAGTACAAAACTGCCCCCAGTCTCAAACAGTGGAAGCCTACAGGATCACACAACAAACAACACAGTGCACCAAGAGACTGTATAAGCACTACAGCCAAACCTGAAGCCAACTTGCAAACAGAACCAAGTAGATGCCAAAGTTAGAGGAAAGGTCAACATTTTAAATTTGTAAGAGAAAAGGAATAGTCAGGACTTGGAAAATGTTTTTTTTTTTAAAATGAGACAATAAATCAAAGCCAACAAATAATTAAAGTTTTAAGAAAAGGAGGAAAGGGCTGGAGAGATGGCTCAGAGGTTGAGAGCACTGGCTGCTCTTCCAGAGGATCTGAGTTCAATTCCCACTAACCACATGGTGGCTCACAACCATCTATAATGAGATCTGGTGCCCTCTTCTGGCATGCAAGCATACATGGAAGGAATGTTGTATACGTAATAAATAAATCTTTAAAAAAAAAAAAGAAAAGGAGAAAAACAAGTTACTGGTAAAGAGAATTTTTTATTCATAAAAGAAAAGAAACCAGGCAGGCCGTGGCGAGTCTGTGAGTTTGGGGCTAACATCGGGAGCCTTGCTACAGCTGTCATCCCAGTACTCAGGAGGCTGGTGCAAGCGCATGGAGAGTTTCAAGCTAGTCTGGGTCACAAAGTGAGTCTTTGTCTAAACCATCTACCTCCAGCCCATACCAAAAAAGAAAGAAACCATAAAACCATAAAATAACCAATTTTCTCTTACAGAGCATGAAAAGCAGCAGCAGCTGCCGACCCTGCACCAAAGGGGTTCCGTCACCTTTAATGCTACTAAAAGTGTTCTCTGATTCGGACACTGACCTTGCCTGGAGATGTTTGTGGTGATCTAATGGTTTGCTATTGTTGTTATTTTAATTATTTTAGGAATAATTTATAATATTGTTGTTATTCTTAATTACTTTCGGAAAATATGGAGACTACCTTCAGTAATTATGACTTAAAATTCCATTTTGAAACTGTAGCATACTTGATATTTTCAATAAATCCTAATTCAGAAATTGTTTCTAAAGTGAATTATTATAAATGACTCTCAAGGCATTTTTTATTTTGAGGGAAATGGTGGAAAAAGGAAATGGCAACTCAGGAATCAATCAGAAGCTGATCAGACACGAAAGTCCAGTAGAAGAAGGAAACCAATGCTCATTACTCTAAGCAATGAGGAGTCAAACATTCAGGCTTATAAGTACAATATGACCATGCCTTTGCCCCAAGAAATAGTGAGGAACACTGAGATCATAAACCCCTGTATTATAGGAAGAAAGGGAGCATTACTGAGTAAATGTAAAATCAAAGTTTTCATACAGCGTGGTGCTACACATTACTAAGAAGTGAAATCCATATTACCATCAGTGCTGAGCATGGTGGTATACACCTTTAAGACTAGCACTGGGGAGGCAGAAGCACGCAGATGGATCTCTGACTTAAGAGGCCAGCCTGGTTTTACAGAGTTCCAAGACAACCAAGACTACACAGAGAAACCTTGTCTTGAAAGCACAAAACGAACAAACAAAAAATGCCATCAGCATCCCATTCAGAAACAGTTCTAGGAGAGGGGCTAGCTGACCCACACCTAGAAAGGATAAAACAGTGTACTGGGGATACCAATGCAAACAGGGTCTATAGAGCAGAGCCAAAACAGGTGATGTCAGTTAAATGACTGATGAAAGCAAAAACACTCTCAAGAAGAATTGAAGCTGAAGGAAATTCAATAATGTTTTTCCCTTTCAAATACTTAAATGTTCCTTTTTACCTTAAACACTTTAAGTCTCACCAGAAGAAAGCTTCAAAAGTAAATAATACTCAGGGCCGATGATAATTCATTAAGTAATGTTCAGAGTATCTATTTCTGGGCTGTTGGTCTAGGACCAAACTTTTGCTCCAATTAACAAATATTTTCATGGGCAAGATGGTCTATGATAACTACTCAATTCTGCTGATGTCTCTTGAAATCAGTTAATGAGACAACATGTCAATGAAAAGGTACAAAAAAAGTTGCTGAACACATTAGTCAGGAAAAGAATGATTTTGATGACGCTAGATGGGTTCGTGAATGAATGGTGTGCCAATTTGTGGAGCACAGAGGCATCAAGAAGGAAGTATGAGTTCAAGTTTGGACATACTGAGTTTAAAGGAACCTAATATTAGCTGAAGATTCCAGATGACATGGCCCCTGAAACATGGAGAAACATGAAACAAAGGCATGAAAAAGAATAAAACTTGAGAGCTGGTCAGAGGAACTGCTAAATACACAAGAGGAGCAGAGGGTACAAGAAAAGAAGAGATAGACAATATGCAAAGGCTTGCTTTAAAATTTTTTATTTTTTTAAAAAAAGAAAACAAACTATCTTTTATCATTATACATATCAATCCAAGTTCCCTCCCCTCCACAACCCCCCAGCCCCCATCCACTCCTCAGAGAGGGCAAGGCACATTGCCTTGTGGAAGGTTCAAGGCCCTCGCTACTATATCTAGGCTGAGCAAGGTATCCATCCAAAGAGAATAGGATCTCAAAAAGGCAGTACAAGCAGTAGAGACAAATCCTGGTGCGACTGCCAGTGGCCCCACAGTCTGCCCCAGCCATGCAACTGTCAACCACATTCAGAGGGACTAGTTTGGTCCTATGCTTCCTTCCCAGTCCGGCTGGAGTTGATGAGCTCCCATTAGTTCAGGCAAACTGTTTCAGTGGGTGAACCCACCAAGGTCTTGCTTGACCTCTTTGCTCATATTATCATTCCTCCCACTCTTCAATTGGACTTTGGAAGCTCAGTACAGTGCTCTGATACAGGTCTCTGCCTCTGTTTCCATCTGTGGCTGGATGAAAGTTCTACAGTGATATTTAAGATACTCATCAGTCTGACTACAGGGCAAGGCCAGTTCAGGCCACCCTCTCCACTATTGCTTAGGGTCTTAGCTGGGGTCATCCTTGCGGATTCCTGGGAATTTTTCTAGAGCCAGGTTTCTTGCTAGCCCCATAATGGTTCCCTCAATCAAGATATTTCTTTCCTTGTTCTCATCTGTCCCTCCTCCACCTCAACTATCCCGTTCCCTCAAGTTCTCCTCATCTCTCTCCTTCGCTTTCCCTTCCACCTTCCTTTCCCTCCCCACCCCCATGCTTCCAATTTTGTCAGGCAATCTTGTCTATTTGTACTTTCCAGGTGGATCTATATATATGTTTTTCTTAGAGTTCACCTTATTACTTAGCTTATTTAGGATCATGGACTATAGACTCAATATCCTTTGTTTATAACCAGTATCCACTTACAAGTGAGTACATACTATATTCATCTTTTTGGGTCTGGGTTACTTCATTCAGGATAGTATTTTCTAGTTTCATCCATTTGCACGCAAAATTCAAGATGTCATTGTTTTTTTTCCGCTGAGTACTCTAATGTGTGAATGCACTATATTTTCTTTATCCATTCTTCGGTTGAGGGGCATCTAGGTTGTTTCCAGGTTCTGGCTATTACAAATAATGCTGCTATGAACATAGCTGAACAAATGCCTTTGTAGTATGATCAAACATCTTTTGGGTATATGCCCAAGAGTGGTATTGCTGGATCCTGAGGTAGGTTGATTCCCAATTTTCTGAGAAACCACCATACTGATTTCCAAAATGATTGTACAAGTATACATTCCTACAGTGATGGAGAAGTGTTCCCCTCACTCCACACCCTCTCTAGTATAAGCTATCATTGGTGTTTTTGATCTTAGCCATTCTGACAGGTGTAAGATGGTATCTCAAGAGTTGTTTTGATTTGCATTTCCCTGATGGTTAAGGATGTTTAACATTTCCTTAAGTGTCTTTCGGTCATTTGAGATTCTTCTGTTGAGAATTCTGTTTAGTTCTGCACCCCATTATTTATTGGGTTATTTAGAATTTTGATGTCTAATTTCTTGAGTTCTTTATATATTTTGTAGATCAGTCCTTTGTCTGATGTGGTGTAGATCTTTTCCACTCAGTAGGCTGCTTGTCTTACTGTGTCCTTTGCTTTACAGAAGCTTCTCAGTTTCAGGAGGTCTCATTTATTTATTGTTGCTCTCAGTGTCTGTGCTATTGGGGTTATAGTTAGCAAATGGTCTCCTGTACCCATGCACTGAAGTCTACTTCCTACTTTCTCTTCCGTGAGCTTCAGTGTGGTCAGATTTATAGAGGTCTTTAATCCATTTGGACTTGAGTTTTATGCATGGGGATAGATATGGATCTATTTGCATTCTTCTACATGTTGACATCCAGTTATGCCAGCACCATTTGTTGAAGATGCTTTTTTTCCACTGTATAATTGTAGCTTCTCTGTCAAAAATCAGGTGTTCATAGGTGTGTGGATTAATATCTGGGTCTTCAATTCAATTCCATTGGTCAACCTCTCTGTTTTATGCCAATACCAAGTTGTTGTCATTACTGTAGCTTTGTAATAGAGCTTGATGTCAGGGATGGTGACGACTCCGTAAGCTCCTTTATTGTATGGGATTGTTTTGGCTATCTTGGGTTATTTTGTTTTTCCATACCAAGTTGATTATTGTTCTTTCAAGGTCTGTGAAGAACTCTGTTGGGATTTTTTGATGGGGATTGCATTGAATCTATAGATTGCTTTTGGTAGAATTGCCAGTTTTATTATGTTGATCCTACCTATCCAAGAGCATGGAAGATCTTTCCATTTTCTGGTATCTTCTTCAATTTCTTTCTCCAAAGACTTAAAGTTCTTGTACAGTTCCTTCACTTCTTTGGTTAATGTTACCCCAAGATATTTTATGTTGTTTGTGGCTATTGTGAAAGGTGATGTTTCTCTGATTTCTTTCTCAGCTTTTTTATCATTTGTATGTAGGATGGCTACTGATTTTTTTGAGTTGATCTTGTATTCTACCACATCACTGAAGGTATTTATCAGCTGTAGGAGTTCCCTGGTAGAGTTTGTGGGGTCACTTATATACTATCATATCATCTGCAAATAACAAAAGTTTGACTTTCTTTTCAATTTGTATCCCCTTGATCTCCTTTTGTTGTCTTATTGCTATAGCCAGAACTTCAAGAACTATGTTGAACAGATATGCAGAGAGTGGACAGCCTTGTCTTGTTCCTCCTGATTTTAATGGAATCGCTTTCTTAAAAACGAAGAAGCTTTTAAGAAAGAAGTGATTAGAAAGAAAAAAAAGCAAAACCAAACACCAATAACATCTACTTACAAGAGACTTTTGAAAACAAAACAGAATTCACATTTCAATATTTTCAACAGTTTGCATCTGACATCTGGCAGCTCTGGTTAGTGAGCAAGAGGAAGATCGGAGAACTATAGCAGTGTATGCCATTACTGTAAGATGTCTAAAAATAGAAGGACAAAAGTTCTCTAAGAGTCTCAAGGATATAGTGACTTAGAGAAACTCAAAACAAGTAGACATTACAGTGTTCCCAGGTGAAAGGAAGGACAGTGGGTGCTAGAAGTGCAAGTTACACATGCTACCTTGGAAGAGACCAACGAGAGGGGCAGGACCATTTCAATCTTCAAACACTTTCAGAAATCTTAATGCCTTCCAATTTTTGCTCATTTCACATTATAGCTTAAATGTCTTTGAGCTTCCTTTAAAAAAGAAAAATAAAAAAAATGGAGGGAGGGAATATTTCAAATACAGGAAATTGATAAAAAATAATTTCTGTAACACCGCTTTAATAAATACACAGAGTACTAGGGGAAGACTCCCTACATTCTTCTCTACATTTCTATTTTGCCAGTAGACAAATAAAACCTTCACATTTTATATTTGAACTCATCCATAAACAATATGGTACTGTCTTACATGCTTTTTTATATTTCATACCATGAATAAACAAAGCTACCTTGAAATGCCGAGCAGAAATGTGAACAACTATTAGAAGACACTGATGAATTGTTAGTAGTCCTGTAGACAAGGGTGATAAACAACAGTGTCAAAGCTGGAGAAGAGACTACCCTTAGTGTCAGGGCACTAAAGAGGGAGTGCCATGAGGTTCACCATTTCACCTTCAAGAGGTTTAACCATAATGGACACGTGCTGTGTGTGACAGAAAAAACAAAACACAGTGAGTCAACTAAGAGTGGTGCCAGCCCTTGGGCTAGAGAGGATAGACATAAACTGTTCTAGTCTTTGTAACTGTACCACATGGATTATGTCATATGGAAGAGAAGAAGAGATCACAGCATTCTGGCCATAAGAACACTATTCTGTCAGGGCTGCTGAGTGATACTACCACCGCTAGAGTCTTCTAACTCAGGCTAGTTGAGCAAGAGCAGGACCTGTCCCGGCTATAGGAGTCAAGTGCAAAGAGGTAATCTGAGACTGTGGTTACGATTCCTACTGTGTGCATTATGTAAGGGTGAGTACCTGTGTGCTATAGATCAGAAGACAACTTTGTGGTGTCAGTTCTCTCCTATTAACTTTAGAAGGGTTCTCGAGATTGAACTCGGGTCATTAGGCTTTGCAGAGCCAGTGTTTTTACCTAATGAACCATCTTGACATCCTCCATCAATCACATTGTTGGAGACTAGATCAGATAATAACAGGTCAGGGCTTAGCATTGCACAAAGTCCTAACAGAAATGAAGTGCAGAGCTGCTTGAGAAGAGAGCCACTATTTATACCTTACCTGCTAGCCTGAGGGTAGTTTCTCATCTCATCTAAGTATTCTTTTTATTCTTTGCACAGAATATACTAGGACAAGAGAGGCATCCTTTCCCTCTTGACCATGAAAATTTGAATTTTTTTTAATTTTTTAAAAAAGATTTATTTATTTATTATATACAGTGTTTTGCCTTCGTGCCAGATAAGGGTGTCAGATCTCATTACAGGTGGTTGTGAGCCACCATGTGGTTGCTGGGAATTGAACTCAGGACCTCTAGAAGAGCAGCCAGTGCTCTTAACCACTGAGCCATATCTCCAGCCCCTTGAATTTGAATTTCTATGTACTGCATCATGCCAAATCTACTCCTAATCTAAAAAGGCTAAAGACAGACAATTCTGAATTCCGTATCATCTACACAATTAAAGTGTCTCTGAGTGACTGAGCATGCAACTTACACTGTCATCACTAGTTGGCTGCTTCCTAATGTGTAGAACAAATATGGTACTATCTGATGTGTGAAAAAAGAATATATGCACCTCACTTGTGCACAGTCATGACACACACCCTGTGAAGAGCAGTCCTGCGATCAATCGTCACACCCATTGCCATTAGCTCTATAAGATCTGATTCTTACAAGGAGCCTTTTCTGGCTGACTTCCCATGGTCTGTTTTATAGCTAAAGTTTCAGCTACCACTACAAACAGAACACACAGTGATACATTAATGTAAGTACATGAAATACACTAGCAAGAGGAGAGTCAGAAATATCTTTTAAAGACAAAAAGCACAAGGGCTAGAAAGGTGGCTCAGTGGTTAAGAGCACTTAATGCTCTTGCAGGGGATCCAGGCTCAGTTCCTAGCACCTTTACGGGGTTTACAGCTGCCTTGATCTCAAGTTTCAGGAGATATGATACCCTCTTCTGGCCTCTGTGGGCTCCTGCACACATAGTACATATGTACTCATGCAGGAGCACATATACAGATATATTAAAAAGAAAATTAAAATAAACCTTTAAAGACAAATGTGCCAATTTTATTCTTTGGAGTGTTTCAGTTTCAGTCTTCATTACCTAATGGTTTCGGGATTTAATACCTCCAAATAAATGTGTAGCTGCTTGCCAAGCTCTTTATTAAAAGGATTTATTTATTTATGCATTTTATGTATATGGTACTTTGTCTTCATGTACATCTGAATACCAGAAGAGGGCATAAGGCAACTATGAGATGCCATGTGGGTTCTGGGAACTGAACTCAGACCTACTGAGTTCACGTAAAAACAGATGGGGGTGGGAAGGTAGCGCGGACTTCTTCATTGATTTCTTTGGAGGCTTTTTCCTATGCTCACACATGGTAACTTCTCATCAGAATGAGCATCTATAGGGTTGGAGAGATGGCTCAGAGGTTAAGAGCACTGGTTGCTCTTCCAGAGGTTCTGAGTTCAATTCCCAGCAACCACATGGTGGCTCACAACCATCTGTAATGAGATCTGGCACCCTCCTCTGGCGTGCAGGCATACCTAAACTTTTCTAAATATACGTCACTTCACTGCCCGTTTATCATATACCACCCTACCTGGCTCATAGTAGGAACTCAGCCATTTGACGGATAAGGAACACTCTCCTAAGATTTTAGTAACAGATTGCTTATGCCAAAGACCAATACATTTTCTTTTAACCTGGCTTCCCAAATAAAATTCAACTTCTCTTTTTTTAAAGATTTATTTATTGTGTCTACAATATTCCTCTTGCCTATACACCTCCATGCCAGAAGAGGGCACGAGATTTCATTACAGATGATTGTGAGACACCATGTGGTTTCTGGGAATTGACTCAAGACCTCTGGAAGATAAGTCAGTGCTGTTAACATCTAAGCTATCTCTCCACCCCCCTCAACTTTTTAATTATCTACAACCTGGCCTATACACAATATTAAACTGTTTTGGAAAGTGAAGGTCTTTCTATAAATGTTAGAGTAAGCTAACTAATCTGAAATGAGGGAACCTCAATTAAGAAAATGCCTCCATAAGATCCCATAAGATCAAAATTAGCTTTTTGATCAATCTAACACAAGTAGTAAGTGGTTTGGGGGAACAGAAAGTAGTTTTAATCATGATAACAATGTGTCCTTCTCATAATGTGCAGTTCTAGAGACATGGATTAGAAATGTCTTCCTTTTCCTTTCCTATCACAAGCAATGTATTGTCAGAGAGTACCATGGTGGTTATGAGCATAGCTCTGGAATCAGACAGAGTCCAAAATGTGCTACTTACTAGCTGTGAAGTAGGGCAAGATATCTTAACACACAGAGTAGTATTTGGTATACATAAAAGAACACCCAGGCAGCAAGTGATAGTCACCAGGGATGAGCAGTGATAATGATGAGGGCTACCCTGTGAAGGTTGCTGAAGAGGAAATGTACAGAACTGCATAACACAAGGAGTGGGGAGGGCTCACTTTTAACTACAAACTTAATAAATATGGGACCTGCGAGAAGATGAAAACAATCACAATATTCACTTTACTGCCATACTTATGGAACTGGCAGTAAAGGATTCTCCACTCAAGTGACCTATTCAGGATTCTTAAAGCCCAGCTCTTGAGTTCTTGCCATACAAAACATATCACCAAAAAATTATAGATTATAAACATTACTACACTACCAAAAATGAGTCCTGTAGGAAAGGTCTTTTCTCACCTGACTGGGTTTTGCTGTTCTGCACCTCTCCGTTATTTGGTGGCTGTTGATTTGTTACAGCACTGCTTTCTGATTGGTTGTTTAACACCTTAACAGCAGATCCCAGGTTTGCTGCTATGACAGGAAAATGCTGACCCCTCTTTAGAAGCTGTTTGTGTTCCTGGTGGCGAAATCGTGGAGGTACTTCACGAGGATACCGAGGCAAGGCCTGTGGCTGCTGCTGCTGCTGCTCCTGCTGCTGCTGCTGTTGCTGCGGCGGCGGCGGCTGCTGATTGCTGGCTGTAGCTCGCTTGGCATTATTATTAGTGCTGGTTGCTGTGGAAGTGCCGTTATCAGAGTTGGCAGGCTGAGGCTGGCTTACACTGGGCTTTATCTGTTCTGGCACTAATTCCAACAAAAGAACAGAGGTGGAAAAGATTAGCCAGTGAAGTACACCTTACCCTCAAACTCAAAGGCACTATGAAAACAACCTGAACAGAAGCTTTAAGCATCAGAACAGCCTCATTCAGAGGCTCAAGTTTCTGAAGAGATGCCACTGCCTGGAGTCAAACTTTACTTCTGACAAGCTACTCAAGTATCCACAAGGGTGTACATTCTTATGCTGGGGTTACAAGTGGATACAGTCATGATGGACTTGGTCACTACTTTAATTATTTAGAAGATACAGGTGGAAAAGTCTTTATTTCCACACAAAGGGCAAAATTATTAATTTTCCACTGGTGAATATATCTAAGCAAAGGACAAGTTCAGAACAGGATGCAAATGCAGGAGACAGGACAGAACCTGGGCAGCTGTCAAGAGTGAGGAATGACCTGGACAGCACCTTAGACAAATCTAAGAAAATACTTGTCTGGTGCATGATTGACTGAAAAGTGATAGGTGATTCTAACTGTTCAGCACGAATATCTGTAAATAAACTAATGGAAGTACCTTAAAGCTGCAAAAATAGACCTCATCCTCAAAACCACAATTGGCATAGTATCTGGGCTTAGGCTTCAACTTCAGCCTCAATGAACCTGCTGTAAGACATCCCAGTATCAAACTTTTTTTTGTTTGTTTTGTTTTTTTTTAAAGAATATTTATTTATTTATTATGTATACAACATTCTGTCTGTGTGTATGTCTGCAGGCCAGAAGAAGGCACCAGACCTCATTACAGATGGTTGTGAGCCACCATGTGGTTGCTGGGAATTGAACTCAGGACCTTTGGAAGAGCAGGCACTGCTCTTAACCTCTGAGCCATCTCTCCAGCCCAGTATCAAACGTTTTAGGACATATGCCTGTTTAAGTACTGGTTATTCTGTAATGGTGGTGTGGTAGTTTGAAAGAAAAGGCCCAAAATAGTGCCCAAAGAGAGTGGAACTATTAAGAGGTGTGGCCTTGTTGGAGTATGTATGGAAATATGTTAGAGGAAATGTGTCATTGTGAAGGAGGGCTTTGAGGTTTCATGTACGCTAAAGCCATACCTAGTGAGACAGGCATTTCCTGTTGCCTGCTGATCAAGACGTAGAACTCTCAGCTACCTTTTCAACACATGTCTGCTGCACACTGTCATGTCCCACCAATGGACTAAACACCAAAATGAAACATTTTCCTTTATAAGAGTTGCTGTGGTCATGGTGTCTCTTCACAACAATGGAAACCCTAAGACAGCTGGCATACCATTCTATATACCTGCAATAGTTCAATCCCACTATAGAACAAAGTAAAACTCTGGTACTGGTGAGGACACTTGAGAAAATTCTGGTAAAGGCTTAAGTAAAACACCCTTAGCCCAACTTAGAAATCTTATTTGTTTCTATTCTATAAACAAATTCTATAAAACAGGATGGCCTTAGTCAATCACCCAGCAAACTGTACCCATTCAATAGATGCTATTGTTGTAGCCTAAACAAGAGCTATTGTCAAGTGTTTCTACTGTAAAGATGCCGTGACTGAGGCTTTGCTCACTGTGTTATAGAGTATTCAACCCAGATTCCTTCTGCACTATCAGCTCCAGGGCTGCCTTTCACTCAGCAATCCAAACTAATTTCCCTTCTGTAAAGACTTCCTGAGTTTGACTGACTCTCTCTCACATTAATATTTTCTAATATAAAATCATCACTTTTTTCCCAAGGTGACTTTATTTTTTACAGGACTCAAGGAAACTGTAGTCTAAGAGAAATTACAATGAAAAACTAACAAATATTCTATTGTTTGGAACTCTTTCATCCATTATCATCATCATATTTATTTAGTATATGTCAACGTGGCACAATCTAGAGTCATCAAAGCAGAGGGAGCCTCATTGAGAAAATGTCTCCTCCATAAGATTTAATAAGACTAAAGGCAAGGCTTTGGGGCATTTTCTTAGTGACCCATGGGGGAGGGACTACACATTATGGGTGTGGCTAGGGTGGTCCTGGGTTTTATGAGAAAGCAGGCTGAGCAAGCCATGAGGAGCAAGCCAGTAAGCAGCCCAACTCCATGGCACCTCTACATCACCTCCTGCCTCGAAATAAACCCTTTCCTCCCCAAGCTGCTTTTGGTCATAGTGTTTCATCACAGCAGTAGTATCCCTAAGACTGTGTATGTGTGTGTGAGTGAGGACTTACTGGGTCAGAGGACAACTTTCAGTGTCAGGTCCCACTTTACACTATGTGGATCCTGGGGACCAAACTTAGGTTGTCAGGTTTGGCCAAAAACCATCTCATTGGCCCCATCATTTTCAGCCTTCAAAAAGAATATTTCTTTTATATGTTTAAGTGTTTGCCTATACATATGTATGAGCAATGTGTGCATACTCTTAACTGTTGAGCCATCTCTCCAGGCCCATCCTTTTTATTTTTTATGCTTACTAACAAGTCTTTTAATAATTTGTGCCAAGTATTTTGTTGGTCTAATTTATGTATTAATTTTTGTCTCCTAACATAATGGTCTCAGTAGGTAATAATGACATATAATCCTTTGTGCATCTTACAATAATATGAAAGGATTAGTGATATGAAATATATTTTAAAGGACCTCCTATACCATTTTATGGCTGTCAAGGTGGCCCAGCAAGTAAAAAAGCTTGCCACTAAATTTTACAACCTATGCTCAGTAAGTCTGACAACACATATGGTAAAAAAAAACCTGACTCCCACAAGATGTCATCTAACCTCTATGCATTAACACACACACACACACACACACACACACACACAGAGTACAAAGTATTAGAATATTTAAAGTGCCTCCAAAATGAAAGGAAGATAAAGCAAATGTAACTAGAAATTATAGGCAACATTAAAAAAAGCCTGTTTTGTTTGTTTTTTTTAATGTGCTTAATACTGGATTCAACATGCCATCTGACACCTGACTGTGAACTTAAGTTAGTAAAGTGAGCTGTTGCTCCTAGAATACAGGGTTTATTAATATCAATAATATTACTGAAAATCAAAACACAGGGCTGGAGTGATGGTTCTGTGGTTAAGAGCACTGACTGCTCTACCAAAGGATCTAGGTTCAATTCCCAGCACCTACATGGCAGCTCACAACTGTCTCTAAGACGCAGAAAACAGGGTGCCCTCTTCTGACCCCTGTAGATATCAGACATGCATATGGTGTACAGATATACCACACATATTAGATAAAATCTTGAAAAAAAATATAAAGCTAATAAATGAATTTAAACGGTACAGACTTGTTGGGTTAGCAGGTAATCAGTAGTGGATAATTCTGGCTGTTGTACACATGTACTTAATACTTAATTATGTCAGTAAGAACCCAAACCATTAGACAGAAGGTAAAAAAGAAAACTGAAAATTTCATCCATTCAAAAGACATGAAAATAGAATAAAAATTTCAAAATTGTGATTAATATAAAATGCTTAAGATACAAAGAACAAGCCCTCAAAATATGTATACACATCACAAATATGAAAGAGTTAAATTCATTCGTTTAAAGGTAAAGCCTCACTGGATGATGGTGGTGCATGCCTTCACTGCCAGCACTTGGGAGCAGAGACAGGAAGATCTCTGTGAGTTCAAGGCCAGCTTAGTCTACAGAGCTAATTCCAGGACAATTAGGACTGTTACACAGAGAAACCCTGTCTCAAAAAGCCAAAGAAATCATTTGATGAATTACAAACTGTATAAATATAAATAACTATATAAATAACAAATTTTCTGGGTCAAAAACAACATCATTTTAAATGACAAAGCTAGTAAATAAAACTGCCTTAATTACCAAAATTGCAAGAGTAGGAAAATTATAAAGCACTAAAATAAAACTTACTGCAGTTCAGCTAAGCCAGTGCTCAAAGATAAACTCATAGTGTAATTATTTCCAACAATCAAGACATAAAATAGACAACTCAGGAAGGCAAATAAACTAAAGGCAACAGAAAGAATGAATCAATAAAAGTACTAACAAAAACCAATTTTAAAAAATTTAAAGTTACATTTCATGTGTATGTGAGGTAGTTCATTTGTCACAGCAGTCAGAGGACAACAACATGTGGCAATCAGTTCTCTCCTTCTATCACGTGGATTCCAAGGATCAAACTCAGGGTATTGGGCTTAGCAGCAAGCACCTTTATCTACTGAGCCATCTTACTAGGTCCAGAAATCAATGATTATAAAGTGAACTGACAGGCTTGATTATATTACAGCAAAACAACCAGTTAACATTTTTAATGGAAATGAAAAAAAAAAACTTTTCTAAAAATTACTCTCAAGGGCAGGGTATTTGGCTCAAATGACAGAGCACTTGCCTAACATGCATAAAGCTACCCTGGGCTTGATTCTCAGCAGGAGGATCAGAAATTCAAGGTGATTCTTGGCTACATATCAAGTCTGAGGCCAGTCTGGGCTACACAAGATCCTAGTTCAAAAAAATAACATTAAAGTTAAAAATAAGTTTAAAACAAAACAAAACACTCAACCCTATAGCTAGCTGAAAGTCTAGAGAAGGGGGAATGTTTAATACCAACAAAGAAATGGGAAAAGTAAATAGGTGAACTAATTAGCATAGAAATTTATGAACACACCCATTAGGACTGGGTCACTTATCTACACTACTGTGCTTTTTGTTTGTGTGCCTTATACTACTTTAAGAAACATGCATCTGTCTGTCTTTTTATGGTCCCAGAGCACAGTAAAAGAATACCAATATAATACTACTGTCAGACACCATGGAAACATACAGCTATGGCAACTGATTTCAGATGTCAACCCACCAGAGGAATGATTCTGATCAACATTAATCCTGTCCAGGCAAGGCCTGCAGAACCATCAACTCTGGAAACTGTTGCTCACTTTTGTTAAAGCAGCCTGGTGACCCTCTAATACCTGCATTGTAGTGTGCAATTTCATGTGACGTGTATATGTAATCTCACAATTACATCTCAAACTTATGGGCATATATATCTATGGATTGTCAGGAAGATGATTTTTCATTTAGCTGTATAGTTCTGGTGTATAGAAAATGTGCTGGGGCATGCTTTATTAGATCTATTTGCCCGTAAGGATTGTAGACTCTTTAAAAAAAAAAAGCTTGTTTTGTTCCTTTTTGTTCAGACTAACTGCACATAATTAGCTCACTTAGTTCAAAAGTAGACTAAAGGCTTTTTGTAAATAGATCATGAGCTTAAAACCTTAAAGCTATGCACAAGGTCAGAGTCACAGATGTCCAACCAAGGTTACTACATAAAGCACCCTAAGAAAAGCCTGCCAATTCTTCGCTTGCCAGTCTGCTGACAAAAGACCTATGTCTCAAAGTTTGTCACTGGGCACTGTGCCTTATGCCCCTCGCCCCTACCCCTGGTCTGGGGTCTGCTCACAGTCTTACTCCTGTAACTTTGGGTTACCATGGCAAAGGCTCAGTTCCTTTTCTTTTTACCCTAGGGATGTGCTTTTGACCAATGAAAGTTAACTCTTGTAATTTTTTTTTTTAATCACTTCAAGGCTCCTGTAGGGAGAATTTTTAGATGCGAAGAGAAGAAGCTAGGGGAAGCTAGGAGAGATTAGAAAGAAGACAGGAGAGGCAAAATAGAAACAATAGGGTAAAGACACTGATTTGGAAAAGCACAGAGTGAGAGAGTTCATACATTTGCCCCAGATATCCTATGAAAAAGGTTCATTTCACTTGTTGTAGCATCCAATCTGAATCCTGAAGAGCCTTGGGGCTCTTATAGAGCTCAAGAAATAATTTTAGGGCACCTTTGAGGGTTCCTATACTCACTTCAATTTTGAAAAATCCATGCATACAATGTAACTGAATATATGGTCCTAGAATTCAAAACAGACTGAACTAAAAAATATAAGTTTAAGATTCAACATAGACAGAAAAAGAAGTCCTAAAGAGTTATAAAATTAAAACGGTATGGTACAGAAAAGAGATTTAAGAATCAAAGAGAAGAAATCGCAAGAACAAGTTAAGTCAAAGGCAGGAGGTCAGAGGCTGTTTGTTTCAGTAGTTATGGTTGCTCAAACAGGAGTAGCTTCCTTAGTTAATTCCAAGCTCTCTAGATCTAACTGAAAAACAAAGCGGGTCCAACAGATGACCTCCTTGATGGGATGCAAAAGAATTTCATGTCCCCTGTGGTGCTGCTGTGAGTGAGGTATGTATCAATTTACTTAGCAAAAACTTCCTACATTTGCTTGGTCTTATCCTTCCCCCAGACACTTTCACAACACCCTAAGCCTATATCATCTACCTACCTGCCTCAAGTCATATCTATCATAAAACCATTTTCAGAATTAATTCCTTTCTCTTCCACTGCACCAAATGCTAGCAGTTCTCAAAATGAGTTATCATGGTCGTCCATGCAATTTCTTCTGCCCAAAATACTTTGACACTTTCCTTGAAGATCTCTGCCCATCATGCCTAGAAAACAATTCATCAATGCCCTCTACAGCAGCCTTCTAACTATTTCTAGGACCAAAAGTTTTACTCTCCACCATTCAGGCTGCGATAGATAGATAGATAGATAGATAGATAGATAGATAGATAGATAGATAGATAGATAGATAGAGATAGTCTACAAGTGCTGGTTACTGAATTGTCTTTCAATAAAATGTTCAAGATCCAGCATAATGAGGTACAGGATCCACAGAGTACCAAGAAATAACTCTGAACTGAAACCCCATGATGATCAAGAGAAAAAAGATGATGAAGTTCACTAGTTTGCTGAACAAATCAGTCATAAGAAAATCTAAAGTCATATGTAGAAAACAAGTTCACTCACTCAATGTAATTAACATGAGAAATACAGAAAGGTCCTCTAATTAGCTTAAAAAAAAAAAACCACAAAACAGGGCTGGAGAGATGGCTCAGTGGTTAGGAGCACTGCCTGCCCTTCTGAAGGTCCTGAGTTCAGTTCCCAGCAACCACAGGCATACAGGCAGACAGAATACTGAGAATACTATATACATAGTAAATAGATAAAAACAAACAAACAAGCAAACAAACAAAAAAGACAAAACAAAACCTAAGCTGGGCAGTGGTAGGGGTTAGCTGACATCATTGTATTGTACACATGTATAAAATTATCGCAAATTTGAAAAAAATCTTAAAATACAGCTGGGCAGTGGTGGCGCGCACTTTTAATCCTAGCACTCGGGAGGCAGAGGCAGGCAGATCTGGGAGTATGGGGCCAGTCTGGTCTATAGAGCTAGTTCTAGGACAGCTAGGCTGTTACACTAAGAAAACTATCTCAAATCAAAAAGAAAAAATCTTGCCGGGTGGTGGTGGCGCATGCCTTTAATCCCAGCACTCGGGAGGCAGAGGCAGGTGGATCTCTGTGAGTTCGAGGCTGTGGTCTACAAGAGCTAGTTCCAGGACAGGCTCCAAAGCTAGAGAGAAACCCTATCTCGAAAAACCAAAAAAATAAAAAAAACTTAAAATAGTTGTTCAAATGATATATTTTTTCATGTACTAATTTTAAATATTCTTTAAAAGTTTTATACAGAATAGGGGCTGGGAACGTGGCTCAGTTGGCAGAGTGATTGTCTAACATACATAAAGCCCTGGTGATTCCTAGCATAGTATAAACTAGATGTAGGTGGCTCAAGTCTGTAATCTCAACTGTGAGACAAGAGAATAAAAAGTTCAAGGTCATTCTCAGCTACATAGTTTAAGGCCAGCTTGGGCTATGTGAAACTGTGTCAGGAAAACAAGATCATTGCAGATAGAAGAAAGTTAACACATAACAAAACCGCACATCCGAAATTTAGCTGTCAGACAATACCACATGGGTCTTCCCTAGTGTAAAAGTAATTCCAATACAAAACAGTGTCACCTTAAAATCCTAACCACTCAAAGTCAATTATTCTAGCTGTTCCCCTACTCTGTGTTCTTCACAAGGAGACACTGCTCTTCCTCTCTCCAACCTCCTGAGAGCCACCACCTCAGCACAGACTTTCATATGACACGCACCCAATGGGAATATCAACACTTATCAGACAGGTATCCACATCAAAACATTTCTGTAAAAGGGTTTCCAACTTCTGTTGCTTTTCCACTTTGTAGCTTTCAGTAAGATATCAAGGGAAAGCATTTGAGCAGTTTATTGCCTCAGAAGTACTATGGTATCTTAACTTCCATTTCCTTGCATTTTTGAGACAGCAAGAGAGAGAAAGAAGCCAATTAGTTGAACAATAAGAATAATAAATAGCTTTTACCAGTATAAATGAGTTTATAAATCAAATTTACTGAAAGCATGAAAAACACTATACTGGCATAAACAACACTGTATTGTAGATACTTCCCCAGCATAACGAAAATTTCATATTCTGCAGTAACCAGTCAATTTTGAAATGCTGAATGCAAAAGAAACAAGTCTTTAAACTGGAAAGCCTTAAGATAAAATGCTAAAATTTTTATTGATAAGTAGTGTTTTAAGGTTTTAGGAGTTAGTCTAGGAACTAGTTCCTTGTCAATCCACTAACTCCTGCTAATTAACTCTTTCTAAGTGGTACGACTTGAATGGCTGTTTGAAAATATTTAAAAGTTTATTTTATGTAGGCATGAGCAAATCTTAATATTTCTGCTAAGAAGTCCCTAGGGGCCCAGCCCTAGGGTCAAGGTGGTGGCACATGCCTAATCCTAGCACTGGGGAGGCGGCAGCAGGTGGATCTCTGAATTTGAGGCTAGCCTGGTCTACAGAATGAGTTTCAGGACAGCCAGGGCTACACAGAAAACCCTGTTTCAAAAAACTGAAGGAGTAAGAACAGAAAGAAAAGTCCCTAAGGAAAAATATCAAACAGCAAGCTATCATAAATACCAGTTCAAAATTAAATAGCAAATAAAAAATATTGAGCTCACTTAGTTTTAATTTATCTCACAAATTCTAGAGAACAGCTCTGCTCCCTAAACAGAGTCTACCTACCTTCCTACTCAAGGCCTCCCCCCCCCCCCAATTTCTTAAGTACCAGATTCTTGACAGCTCTGCAGATCTAGATCATGAGTGGGTGGCCTTGTTAGCCAAACACAGGATGAAACTTTTCTTAACAGAAGGCTAGCTCTGTCTACTCTAAAATACAGGGGCTTCATTGCACATGAAACTTGTTTCCAGTGTTCACAATATAGACTACTGCTGAATCTTGTCCAAATATGTAAGATTCAGAAAAAAAAAGATAATAAAAGATCTACTTCTCGCTTAGAGGCACATCCTAGAGAAGAAAAGGGCCAAATTGTCCTTCTTAAGTTCCAACAGCTCTCTCCAAATTTGTTAGAACTAATTTAACTACACGAGGTTCTTCAGCCTCACAAACATACTTATCAGAACTCATGCTTTTGAAACAGAGTACACATGCCCGAGCAAGTTTGGAAAACTATTCTACAATATACTATAGATCAACACCAACAGAGCTCTAACTTCTTTTTTGACTAAAAAATAAAGTGACAATACCTAAAAATTCAGCTGGAAGTTAATAGAAAATACCTAGTGAACAATAATGCCACAGAATGCTTAAGTTTCCACGATCTTTAGGACTAAAAGCAAAATTTTCTAATAGAAATCTGGATCAAAAGTGGGTTATCTAAGCAAAAAAAAAAAAAGTCAAATAAGGTTTAAAAACCTGTAATTTAACCAGATAAAATTGTTCCGGTTTTAAAATAGACATATATTTTAAGCTAAAAGGATCTGTTCTTTTCCTCCTCTATCCCCACCTTCCCTGATATAAGGAAAAGATGAATGCACTGTTTGTTTCATGAAGCCTAATTTAAGAAAACATTCAACATAACCACGTAACTCAGACCCAGAAGTCAACGCTAACATTATAAAAGCTATCCAATTCTGTTTCCCTCTGAGTATATATTTTCCTTTTCTGTGTATGTGTGTCTGTGGGGCCTGGTGCTCCTAATCAGATATTCTCCCATCTGTAGAATGACTTCAGGCATGGCTCTCTCTTGATACATGGCATTTTTCCCTCATGGCCACAATCCCAGATCTCAGACTAGAAATCTATATAATGTGAGAAATACAGCAAGCACTAATCTGACAATAACTAATAAGCATGTACAGTTTGCACATGTGAATTACTAACAAAAATTAGCATGTACAGTTAGCGCATGTGAATTACTAACAAAAATTCTAAGTTAAACAGGTTAACAAGAATGGGCAAATCCTTAAAAATTAGTACAGTAAATATTAGTAAAATCTAGAAAGGCCTGGAGAGATGGTTCAAGAGTTATGAGCACTGACTGCACTTCCAGAGGACCCGAGTTCAATTCCCAGCACCCACATGGCAGCTCACAACTATCTGTAACTCCAAGATCTGACACCCTCACACAGACATACATGCAGGCAAAATATCAATAAACACAAAAATAATTTTTAAAAAAGGCAAGAAAATTCTAATCTTAACCTACTAATCTTAGATTTACTCTTTTGCTGTGTGTGTGTGGGGGGGGGGGGGTCCTGTCTGCCCATCCATCCAAGAAACCAGAAGATGTCAGATCTCTTGGGGCTGGATTTACAGGCAGTATAGGTGCTAGAAAATTAACTCCAATCCTCTGCAAGAGCTGTTAGCATCTTAACCTCACTATCTCTCCAGCCTACCTTGGCTACCATGCCCCATGCCCACCCCCAAGTTTTAAAGATGATTTAACTCATGCCTAAAGGGAGACACAATACACAATACACTATGATTTACCTTGACTGGATTGGGCTCTACTTTAATGAAGGAAAAAGCAAATCATTATCTGGGTGGGAAGGCCCAGAAACTGCTGCAGTTAACTCCTACCATGTTATTTCAAAATGCTGAAAGATGGCTAGGATATTGTAAAACCACATAGGTAGAAACTTAATTTCCTCTCTCTAACCCAGATGCCAGGCAATGTATGTCTGTTATGTTTGCATCATAATCCCATACTATTGAGGTGTTATTACCAGAGGTATTATTCCCATTTTACAGATAAAAGGACAGAGACACAGAAGAAAGCTGTGCATACAAAAGCATCTAGTAAACAACAGAGCTAAGTTAAATCAGTGTGATCCCAAAACAATTGTCCTTTTTAGTGTACAACATTAACTTTCACCTTAATTTGAAATTAAGAGTATAGCCATTACCCTGTTAAGAGAGTCAAACTCTCTAACAGGGGAAATGACTAAAAAGGGACTAACCACTTTAAAAATGATTTCATGTCAATTAAAATAAGACATTAATGTGGGCTCAATGAGTTAACATTAATGGAAAACAAACCAAGATCTGTATTCACTTCTGACAGGGATGAACCACAGTTGTAGATTTTAGCTCAAAGTGCTGCTCTCTAAAAACTCAAATTTTCTACCCACATACTTGAATGCACAATACCTATCCAACACTCTGCCTCTAGGCCCCACAGCTTCTAATCCACTACCTTTTCATTCTACAACACAGACATTGGCTGGATTATCAAGGAACTTGTCCAAAACCACAGAAATAAAGACTGCAAAGGTGACAGTCATTCCCAGTTACTGTCTTTAGCAGTGATTCAAAGCTCTCAGTCTTTGGCCATCCCAGCAAATATTTCCCTTAGGACAGAGCAGAACAAAGGCTCTTATTCAGAATACATTCTAAAACATAAATGCTCCTTTTATCAGAATTAAAGGACAGTAAGTGTACATATTAATATAGGTGAAATGTTTTGGTGTGTGTCTTTTTGGAGGACTTGTAACTGATACAGCTACTCCTACTAACTCATCTTAATTCTCCAAAAGCTTAAAAGAGAAAGTCCCTGGATTGTTCATTTTGAAACGGAAGCCCTAATTATTGCTTTAGTAGAATCTCAGACTCTCAGCTCAGGACACACTACTCTGGGATACTCCCACACCCTCCCAAAAACAATGAGTTCTTCTCCTTAATTCCTGAGCCTCGTTATTGATTATAGCTCACTGCTAAACTGCTTTCTCCTAGCTCTTGTTTCCTTGGTCCTTTCCAGAATCACCAGATAAAACTAAAAAAAAAAAAACCTTACTCTTTCATTCTCATCAATGTAAACAATTTACTGGTGGCTATAAGTTTCTAAAACAGAATGAGTCCTCAGCATTTCTGTGAAAGTACCATGTACATTAATCGAAGCTGACATGTGTAAGTCATCTTCCCTCCTTCGTGAGGGGAAAAGAAAAATGGGGATTCTGAAAACCAAACAAAAATGTTTTCTTAACTATTTTCCATGAAAGTAGGCAGCTATTTTTTTTTTCTATCTTGGTTGTTAGTACAGAATTACAAATCTTATTTGCCATACCAACTCAAAGCATCTCTCACAGGAAGAAGAGAATCTGCCACTAGGAGGTTCTTAATCAGCGATCATCTGTGTTCCGTTTCAAACGTCAGCACACATATTGACCTCCAAATCATCTCACAAAGTAGAATAATAGTGGTACACAAAACAATAAGCCAGACTAATCTCACCACTACTCTAATTCTCCTAGAGATTAATCTCCCACCTAAGTGATAGAATGAACTACAGCTATGTGTACCAGATTCTCTGAGGTATCACATCAGCTGCAAACAACTTCTTCCATTTACCCAACAGCCTCAACCATCTACACCATATTACATGCTTGAAGCCACAGCTTTCTGATGTTTGTTTTCTTTTCTGAGCGCTACAAAATCACTTAAGTCCGTGAACTTTGTTCAGTGTGAGGTCTGATCTTTGAGAGATAAGAACTAATGTCATCTCTAAAATGAAAACTATAACAGCATCATACGACACAGCAGTACCTCCTCAAGTACATACCCAAAGAGACAAAGGCAGCACCTTGACTCCAGGCCCACTGCAGACTTACTTACATTAGCAAAGATATGACAAAACACGAATGTGTCAGTTGACAAACTGTGTATGAGCACACAGAGACAAACAGATGGACACACAGACACACACACCAACATTATGGAATGTTCTTCAGCATCAAAAAAGGGTTCCTTGACATTCGGAAGAGGTAACATGAAGACTTCTCATCAGAGGATCTCACAATGTAGCTCTGGCTGGCCTGAAACTCACAATTTAGACCAGGCTGGCCTTGCTCTCAGAGTTCCTCCTGCCTCGGTCTCTGGGATTAAAGGTATGTGCCACCATAGAGCAGCTCAGCAGCTACTAGTCTACTATTATACCTGGCATCTCTTCTCTTTTCCCTACACTCTTTCTCATCCCTCTCTGTGATCACTAAGTCTCTAGGCCAGTATACCATCAATCCCCTTCATACCCCTATGCAGAGACAAATATTCCATCCTTATTACCAGTTTTGTCTACCCATCTCCTCTGTCCAGAAATGTTTTTGTCTTAGCACTCTTAAAATCTCCACTCATGTTTCAGCCAGTTTTCCACACAGAGGTTAACAGTCTGAAAACATGAAAAACGCTGGACATGGTGGCACATGTCTACCATTCAGAGCTCCTAGTTCCAGCCTAGCCTGCGATACAGAAACAACCCTGTCTCAAAACAAAATAAATAAACCATGCCACTTTGTTTAAGTTCTTTATTAGTGGCTCCCAGCTGCCTATTAAACTCCAAGTTCCTTGGTATGTTCACATACGAATGCATAACATTTACATACATTCATAAAACTCACTTTGACTTGATTCCCACCTGCATCTCAGCACTGGGACTATAACAGCAAGCTGTCATGCTCAGCACTTTACATGGGTCCTTGAGGTTCAATACAGGTCTGACTTACCTCCCAGTCAGAGATTAGAAGTTCTCCAGAAACTACCAGGTGGGGTAAGGACAGGACACTTATGAGAGCCCTGAAGCCGAACAGATATAGGACATTTCTCCTTTCCCAGGAGGTGTGTAACCTGAACTCACAGCTTAATCTACATATGCATATTTCTCAGATTCTGTTGAATCTTTTCCATAAATCAACACCAGTATTGCAAAGTGTCAAAACACTGAGGATTTCTCTCCAGCTTTTATCAAAACTGTAAATAAATCCTCAAATTCCTGTCTCTCAAATTTTCCTTAGGTTTATGTAAACACTTTCTTCAGTAAAATACAGGGTTTATCTGTTATTTACTCTTATACAAGAAACTCTAATAGATGTCAGCTTAAATAGTGTTAATCTCATAACCATAACACACACTTCTGACACAGCTAAAACCCCAATTTGGTATGCTGGAGCCAATTAAGTTCAGCCTCTGAGCTGTACAACTTTCACTACTAAGTACTAAGGACTCCTGGCTCAATGACTGGAGTTAGCAACATATTACTTAAATGGTAATACAGGAATAGCTATCACTACTAGGTCTTTATAAAGGACAGAGGACAAGGAACGAAGCAGGCAGAAACTTTTCCCCACCCCTGCACATAAGATTTTAGAATGAAAGACTGAAGGGAAGGCATATGCCCAAAACTCTCAGACAGTATTAGAAAATGGGACTACTCAGAAAACAGCCCTAGGGCAGTACCTTCTCCACGTGGTGACATTCACCATAAAAAAGCCCCAAAGGAAGACACCAAGGTGACCACACTGCATTAGTCTGTCCCATCCCTGGTTTCTTCATAAACTTCTTTACCGTCCCAAAGTGAACAAAAATGCACATAAACAACTTTCTTTCAATGAAAGAAGAAATAGCTTTAAATAACGTACCTTTGATTTTTTGTTCAGTGGCCTAAAATGAAAACAAACAAACAAAAAACAATGTAAATATGAAACTGAAAGAAATGAATTGTTATGATAAAATGCTCATATTACTATTATATAAGATATACATTTTATTAAAGAAATTATCATTTAGATGAACCGTATAGGAAAAGACATGCAAAGCATTCTTTTCCCATAGATGTGCCCCATTGTTCTTGATATTATGTTTACTAATAAAAATTTCTGTAATGATTCATTAGACATAAAGCATAGAAGACATTTTATGGTGGCTTATAATTTTTCAAATGTGAGCTCTATTTTTCTCATGTTATGTTTAAAATATATCACCTTTGTATAAAAAGGTTTCTAACAAATTTTGTATGTCTCAATAGCTTCAAATAATCAAAGACTAATTATATTTTCTACAAAAGTTATAAATAATCACTTTGGCCAAATCTGTAATAAATTAAACTTCTGGATATCAAGTTAATATATTATTAATTATATACAATAAACTATACATAGATATCTATACAATATATGTTTATATAAATTATATATCTATATAATATACAAATTTTATTACATATATTAGTATAGTTAATATAGTCAACTTTTCAATATTTGTTAGGTGAGAAAACTTTTTTAACTTGTAGATTCTGACACATCTAATGCCTCATGAAATGACTGATGAGCAGTTGAGCAGATGAACCTGCTTCCCAAGGCCTGTGCCCATGTTTACTAGCTAGTTCTCTGACACCAACACTGAGGAGAAGGCTGGAGGACAGTGAGGCTCACTTAGGCAACCAGCTCAAACTGCAAGGGCCTCAACAAGAACAAGAATCAGCAAGAGAGGTCCCCAGGCAAAATCACCTTCTCATCAGAATTGCTGTATGGAGACCTGAAAGTAAAAGATTCAAGAATGTTCAGGTTGACTAGAAAGGCTGAATATTAGTAGCTGAATAACAAAGAATTATTTCTAAATTTAGACAATATTTTACTTAACTGCCTCAAGGCATAATTCATTTTGCTTTGTCAAATAAAATTATTAAGCTACCAAAAATTCTATTTTAAGTTTTACCATTATAAATATATATAATAAAAAATATAACAATTACTCTACTTTTGAAGCCACACCAAATGTTCATCTTCATTATGATGCTATGTCCAGTTTTAAAGCACTAGATACATAAAATAATGGCGGCCCATCTTATATTTTATGGATCAAAATTAAAAGGAAAACAGTGATGGAAGGGTAATGCTAAGAAGCCTGTCAACTACCTTGACAATCATTATTTATTTTAGGGAGAAGTAATTTTGAAAATCAGATTATAGGAAAAAAATAATTCTTACAGAGAACTCAGTAAGAATTCTAGAAAGTGTTAGAAGTGTTATATATGCTAATATTATAAAGCCAAAGAATCAACGTAAGAATTACTTCGTAAGCCCAAAGTCGCTCTAAAAAAATTATATATTTTTTTCGAAGAAGATACCTTGTAAGACACAGAAATTATGACATTAAAACCAAAGGTATACAGTGTTACTTTCCCAGACTGTGCTGGTGTGGGAAAGCAGTTTTATGTTGTTCTAGAGCAGTGGTTCTCAATCTTCCTACTGCTGCAGCCCTTTAATACAGCTCATGTTTGTGGTGACCCCAACCATAAAATTATTTTCGTTACCACTTCATAACTGTAATTTTGCTACTGTTATGAATCATAAGGTAAATATCTGTGTTTTCCAATGATCTTATGCAACCAAGAGTTTGACCCTCCTCCCCAAAGGGGTCACAACCCGCAGGTTAAGAGTAGCTGTTCTAAAATAATTGACAGCCTCACCAGTATTCCTCGTCGCCTATAGAGAATGGCCCTGAGGAGGTAATCCAAGGTCTCTAACCCTGAGAACACTAACCTAACAGGGTGAAGGAACATCAGCAATAGAAATCAAGAGCTCCCTACAACTGAGGAGAAGTAAATGCAAGTGGTAGAATTTTGTTTCTTTAAAGCAGGTTTCTGGAGCCTAGTCCAAGAACCCAGTATGATCATCAAATTATTATAATGAAAATTTCCAAGTGGGCCCCATATTTTAATAGTGATTGTCTCTACTGCCTTAAACTGTAGCCATTAGTCATACATATGATTACTGACCATTGAAATAAGGCCAGTTTAAATGGAGATCTTCAAAATACATACCAGATTTCTAATAGTGAACATTTTTCAAAGAATAAAAACTACTTTATTAACACTATTTTGTATGAATTGTGTATTAAAACAGCAATATTTGGGCTCTACACTAAATTACATGAATATTAGAATTGTCTTCTATGTTTTCTTGTGTTGTTTTTGAAATAGGTTTCACTATGTAGCCCCGGCTGGCATGAAACTAACAGAAATGCTTCTGTCTCTGCCTCCGAAGTGCTGGGACTAAAAACTGTTTCTTTTTTACTTTTAAATGATCCTTCCTTTTCAACTCTCTGAGTCTCACTTTCCTAGTCCTTCAAATGGGGGAAGTTACCAGTTCATATTTCAGGATTATTTTGAGGATTAAGCAATAAAACATTACAGATTGGATTAGGAAAATACTTGTCATTATAGATAGTTACTCTACAAAACAATTACAAGGTTCTAACAAATCAAACATGGAAGCAAATAGTAGGCATTTTAAATATTTAACATTTTTCACTTTAAAACAATCTTTAGTTGTGATTCTACAAATGGAGACGCCAGACAGGAATAGAAAGGACAATGGATGCTTCATTCCCAGTAGTTCTGCAGTGTCTGCCTAACTTTCAAAGTGTCTAAACAAACTATAGGGGCTCAGGTTCTGACAATTGGCTGACAATGTGTGACTTGGTCAAATTACTTAACTTTTTTAAATTAGCTAACGTTCTACCTCATCTGCAAAACAGAGGCAAATGCACTTCTCTCAGCACTGTCATGAGGCGCAGGACTCCAGATTGGCTCAAATGAAGGACTAGGACTTGGGAGCAGCCAGTAAGCATACGCTCCTGCTGCTGTCAGCTATACTGCCTACCTGAGCTTTAGCTCATTTCTAACTCTCACATTTGTAAATGTGCTGGCACGCACCCACAGTTCTTTGTCTTTCTCCTTTCTGATCATCTATAACACCTTCCCAATAGTATAATCGAACAATGGTGGTGTGAATAAGAATGACTCCCACAGGCTCAAATGTTTGAATACTTGGTCCCCAGTTTGTCAACTGAATTAAAAGGTGAGGCATTGTTGAAGGAAATATGTCATTGGGAGTAAGCTTTGTGGTTCAAAAGCCCACACCATTTCCCAGTTAGCTCTCTCTGCCTCTTGCTTGTGGATCAATTGCCAATGCCATGTCTGCCTGCATGCTGCCATGCTCCCTGCCATGATGGTCATGGGCTCTAACCTCTGGATTTGAGTCCTGGTAAACTCTTCTATGAGTTGCCTTGGTCATGGTGTCTCTTCACATAGAAAAGTAACTAAGATATCCATGGGTGGCCTGTCCTTTTCTGAACAGAAACAGAGGTGTGGGTGGAGTGAGGGAACTGGGAAGAGAAGAGGGAGGAGAAACTGCAGTCATGATTTTTTTTTTAAAAGTAACAAAGACACAAAAGAATAAAGAATTAATCTAGTTCAACTCACTTTTTTTTTCTTCCGTTCTTTTACTTTTCTTTTTTTGGTTTTTCAAGACAGGGTTTTTCTGTGTAGCCCTGGCTGTCTTGGAACTCAATTCTGTAGACCAGGCTGGCCTCAAACTCAAAGATCCACCTGCCTGTCTCTGCCTCCTGAGTGCTGGGATTAAAGGCCTAAGTCACACCTGGCTCAGCTCAACTTTTTAAAAATGATATAAGTACTACTTAATAGTCTTTCCTATGAGTTAGCAAATGGTAGCTAGTCTGAGGAAGAATAACGGGTGTGAAAGGACAGAGCCATAGGGACAGCATTTCGGCACCCTCAATGAGTGCTTCTCAGTCTGGTCCTGTTATCACCAAGGTTACAGAGAAGCACACTGATGAGACTACGCATCATCCCCAAAGGGAGGAAAGAAGTTAGATGTTTCTACAACCTAAGTCTCTTTTAGGCTTTAGTAACTCACATCCATAAAACCTGGAAAAGTCCCTTCAATTCAAACAGTAACAGCAACTAAAATAGCATTAATGTTAAAATATATTTTATATCAGGAAATTCCAGTTTGTATTATTGTTTTCCCCAACCCTTCACTATTATATACTTTCTAGGAACTACAATTACACATTTAAGTGAAGGATATTCTAAATTATCCCTCCATAATTAACCTATTTCTCAACCTCCCTTTTCTTCACTGCAGTTCCCTGAAGATCCCTTTTGAAATTGTTCTTCTAAAAATGGAACCTAGGGAGAGATTTGTGCTAACCCTTGTGTTGCTGCTGTTGCCCTAGCTCCTCTTAATGGCTGAAACTATGCCTGTGCACCATCAAATTATTTTCTAGGTCTAATAATCAGAAGGTTCTTCATTATATGAAAAGCATTGTACATACATAGCCACATTTTTATAACAGAAAAATATGTTAAAAGTGAAGTCATCCATAAAGCAAAGGATAACCAGCCTACAGTCCACAACCCCAGAGAACCCAGACAACAAAGAGGATCCTAAGAGAGACATGCATGGGTCTGCCTAGGAAAGAGAAAAAGCAAGATCTCTTGAGTAAATTGGGAGCATGGGGGGGGGGGCAAAGTGGGAGGGTGGAAGGGGAGAGAAGGAAAAATGTATAGCTCAATAAAAGCAATTTTTTAAAAACCTGGAAAAAAAATGCAATCAACTCACTGAGCTCCATGTTCATTTACTAGGGTAGGAAATGTCATTTTTTAAAAGTACCCAATTTACTAAATATTTAAACATATACTTAAATTAACAAAATAAGGAAGACTTATAGTTAAAATACTACAGTGAGTTTTGAGGTTTCTAATAAGCTATCAAGGGGGAGGGACATAGGACTCTGGTTTAGTGTAGAGCTTGCTTAATTAGTAGGCTCAAAGCTGTGTTTAATATCTAGCACTCAAATAAAGAAATTGTGTTACTCGGTTCTTTATTTGAAGCAAAAAATAGCTCATGGTACAAACTTAGATTTCAAAGGCACACAGGGGCTGTTAGGAAATTAAATCTACATGTTTTCTGTATTCGTAGCATGATAACCTACATTTTATGTCCTATTATAAAATTTTCTTTAATATATTATATCTCAATTTAAAAGTTCACAAGGTAACACTGCATGAAAAGCAGAGTGCTGTGATAGTTTTTAATAGGCACTTAATGGGAAAACAGGTTTCCATTTTACTTCTGCTTCTGTTGCCTTGATGAAACTAAGGTTAGCCACTGAAGTCACCTTATACTGAACACAAACAGATTAGAACAGGTAACAGCTGAAGTTTTCTTTAGAAGTGAGAGTGCGGGCTGGAGCAATGGCTCAGGGGTTAAGAGCATAGGCTGCTCTTCCAGAGGACCTGAGTTCAATTCCCAGCAACCACATGGTGGCTCACAACCATCTACAATGAGAACTGGTGTCTTCTTCTGGCCTGCAGGCATACATGCAGGCAGAAAACTGCATACATAATAATAAATAAAATCTTTAAAAAAAAAAAAGAAGTGAGAGTGCATGGCTAATGCATCCTAGAGCAGGCAGATTATGATGAGCGGATGTTCAAATACTCATGTAAAAATGGTCCTGCCCACCTGACTCATGTTTGTTTCCTACCACCTACTGGAATTTACTTGCTGGCTCCTACATAAAACAAAAAGAAAGCTCCACAAAGCTTGTCTTAACAGTTTGTGACTCAGTCTTTCATGTGAGCCAATCTGGAAGTTTCCTTTTTTTAAGGAGCTATTTGGTAGCAGGGTATGGAAAGACCAGCTGTCCTTATTTTGCCAACAGGTTGCATTCAAATTCAGTTTTCTGCAACTTAGAGAAGCTGTATTTACAGTGGCAGTCTAGACAACGAAATTTAACAATAACTGAGGGCTTTAGCCTTTCCTTTAGACTGTTTAGTGGATAAATAGGATACACAGCAATAACCTATTCATGTGGGAGATCTACTAAAACAAGACATTTTTATCTCTTAGCCTCTGATGGTGGGACATGATGAGACTGTGAAGGTAGAACCAATAGCTAAGGCAGGAAGAAGTGGGAAAAGAGTAAAAACTTGTCACTGCAGATTTGATGAGATGCCAAATAACAGGATAAATCCCATTCAAGTGCTACATGTAAATTTATGTACACATAAGGGAGTAGTTTTACTGACTTGGTGATTTAAAAAGTTGATTGTGAGGGGGAAAAATGAACTTTTGCAATTGAGTCATTATTTCTATATGCTATGATTTAAAATTACACTACAAAATGGTGTTTAGAGAAACTATTCTACTAAGTATCTTCCTTTTGCAGAATTTTCTCAGTGAGCAGGGCTTATTCCAAACACATATGCCTAAATATTACTTAGGCTCTTTCCCAGACATGTTGTACTGTAGCTTACCAGCTAAATCTTGAACTACTTAGGACCAACAAGGCCTAAGGCAACAACACTCAGATGCTTGTCAAACAAGATTCTACATTAAGCACACCAAGCAGCTTCCTCACCAACCTCTAGTTTATTTCAGGAGTTCTTTTAAGGGCAAATGACACCATGGCCCAAGAATACAGTAAGCTTTTTCCAACCTTAGACATAGAGGACACAACTCTTTCATAAATACCAAATAAAGATGGACCAAACTGCAAAGACCATACAATATAAAAAAGCCTCTGGTGGATCAGCCAACGTAAGAGTTCTATCCAAACTCATACAATGCATATACTATGTATTCTTTTCTGCTTCCCCTGGACTGACAGATTAGTGTCACCTGCCATCCCTCTTCACACTCAGTCCTCCACCCCTCCCCAGAATACCTGCTAATGGTGCACCACCTAGAACTGATTTATCACTTCTCCTTGGTCTATATTATCTAAGTAGGTTAACTGATCCCAAATATACTTAATCACTCAATATAGAATCAGATGTTCTATCTTCATAACCACTAAGCAAATTCTATGGGTTATATCAATAGTCCCTTAAGCCAGTCAATCCCTTCCAATGCAATTCAACACTTTCCTAAGGTAAAATACAAACCTTCATGTCATTCACTAAAAAATTATCAATAATTTCGTCAAGAAGAGAATTTGCCTACCACTACCTGCCTCTGAGCCATCTCCTGATATTCCTACACTCCCCCCACCTCACACCAAGCTTCCACATTTTAGGATGTACAGACTACAAATTCCTCATTCTGAGTTTACTGTGCTTTGGGTACTTTTCTGCTCCTTAATCACCTGACTCATTTCTATCCTAAGAAAATGTCCTGTTTCTCACACTCCATCTCAGGCTAAGGTATCTTCCTCTGTGCCTCCAGAGTTGCCCATAAAGACACACTTTATGTATGTGCCCTTATGTGTGTTGTTTCTTAATGAATGACGAGACGCAAAGTGCCCTGCTGTACTTAGTCCATTTCCTAGCACCTAAGACAGGGATGCACTGTAAAAGCATAGCAGGACATTTTCATTAAAAGAATGAATAGTAACTGCTGGGTCTTTTAGAGCACTTGAAAGTCCTTGAGAATTTCGACAGAGAAGACTGAGGGCAGGTTTGCTAACTTAGCATGCTCTGCTTCGGGTCAGCTTCTTATCCTGTATTGTGTGTGCCTAGAGTTCTTCTCTCCAATAAATGCTTTAGGCCTTATTTTAAAGTTTCTTAATTTAAACTGAAAATGTATAAAGTCAGGACTAGTATCAAATAAAAAGGGACTTTTATTCTTTATCCTGTCAAAACTTGCTTAAATGTGGCTTGCTTAAATATAGTTTACATTAGTTCCTACTTTTGCACATGTATTTTATTACCTCATTTAACTCAACACTTAGAAAATGTGAAGAAACTGAGGCCTAGGAAGACTAAATAAAATTGATGGACACATCATTCTATGAGTATATGAGCAAGTAAGACTTCAAAACCATGTCTATCTTCATAGCCACTAAGCTATATATAACTGTACAGCTACAAATTCTGGGCTCTTCCCACTTATAAAATTATAATGAAATACATAGGAATCACTAAATGAAAGAAAAAGACCTATGAGATGTACTTACCTTTGAAAAACTCAATACTGGTAAGATTACCTATGCATTGAATTACACATTCCACAAACTACTATATATGCACATTCAAAGACATTATATATTAACATGAATCTTCAATGAAGTTAACAAACTTAAGCAGATGCTTTAACAAAGCCATGAGTAATTTCCTTTTACTCTATGTTCAAACTGCTTAACAAAGTTTATCATATACTACCTTCTTTTGAGCAGCTTCCTTCTTTTTCTTGTCGTCTTTTTTCTTTTTCTTTTCTTCCATCAACTGTTCTTCTTCTTGCACTAAATCCCTGAACCACACAGTTGCAATTAACTTTCCCAAAATGGATTTGGAAATAAAAATAATGTTGCACACAGGTTCATTTTCACTTACAAGAAATAGAGCAAATTTGTCTTTATTCAACACAATTTGTGACCTAGCCATACAGCTACCATGTAGTAGAATTTACTTTTCTTTAATTGACATAGCTTTCCTTCACAAGTATGAGGGCTTTCATCTTAATTTCATATCAAGGAAGGCAACAAAAAAATTGACAAGTTTTACACTGGGAAATTCAAGTTCCTTCCAATTCTAGAGTATAAACACTGTGTAAGTTGTAGTTAGCTTGCTAAGGGTCCCAATTATCAAGCAGCACCTAATGGTGAAGGACTGTGATGGTACCAGGATAGGCTTTCTCTGCTCTCTTACACTCTGTGTGTGCATGTGTTTGTGTGTATGTGTGTGCATGAGTGAACATACTTTGTGAATATGAATCAAAGAACCCAGAGCCCTGCATATGTTAGGCAAGAGTCCCATCACTGAGCTACATACCCAGTTATACACATTTTTCGAATACAAAATATTCATAAATAGATAACATGTATTTTAGCATTAGAATAATCTCAAACTATTCTTTCTTTGGAAACAATAATATATTCATTTAAGTTTGTTTAAATTTTTGGAAACTCAAAATTTCAAAGTTGCCAACAGAAAGATCCTCTTGTTCAGGGTATCAGGACTAGAGAAACTGCTTCTTCTTTCTCCCTCCACCTCACTGAAATTCAGAGAGAAATTAATAGTGAACTACAACAAAGGGAATCATATCCAATGATAAACATACAAGTTTTAGGTAGATGTACCTGCCACCCCTTTAGTAGAGCGCTATAAAACATTTAAGACGGGAACAATGGGAGCAGAAAAACACTGGTGGGAGGGATTACATAAGGAACAGAAAAGCCAGACACTGGTGGTGGGGGGGGGCGGCACACACAACATAAGGAACAAAAAAGCCAGATCCACTCTAGCCACAACCACATCAACAACTCTAATCCCTGAGTCCTTCCTGTCTGCATGGTTACAGGAAGTATCTGCTTTAAAAACCAACTTAAAACTGAAAAGAATGCTCTCTAAGGAAACTAAAACTTCCAAAGGAGGCTCACAGGTCTCTTCCTAGAGTGCACAGCTCTCCTTATTGGAGGCTACTGGTTCTCCATCCATCACTCAAATGGGGCCTGTCCATTCACATGGTGCTTTGGATTAGTCCTATCATTCAAGGATAGTCTACTGAGAAAAGAAAGCTATGAAAATATGTAGGAACCTCTCTAAGCTAGCTACCTTCATTAGTCAGCCTAGAGTATAAGTTTCATAATACGAATAAGAACTGTTGTGCATATTGAAGAAAACCATCATATATAAAAACAGTATCTAACTGCCCTAAATAAGTTTTCTGGAGGACACACTATAAATAACAGGCAGTCATGAAGAGGTTCAGTGGGAAGCATAATCATTTATTAAGGCTGAATGACAGTGGGAATGTAACAAAATAAAACCAGAAAGATAGGCAAATATGTAGGAAACTGGAAGAAGCTATAAATGTACTGCAGAGAGCTTGAACCTAACCTTTCTGATGGAAGAGAGGGGGGATGTAAATAGACTGAGAACACAGAAATGACTGGCATCATGCACAATTGAAATAACAGATTCACGCCAGATGCATAATTAGACTCCTTTATATTCTATGTAAGGACCATCCCAACAAAGCCAAAGGCCAAGGTGCCCACAGTATACAAGAGTGGCAGATTGAATGGCATACACAAAGATGATAAGGTATGTCCACAGGGACATAGGGAGAACTCAAAAGAAAAAAGAAAAAGCTCTAATTACTTGGTTTTCATCAGCCTCAGTGTCACCATGTCAGAACTGAGATACAGTCACATATGGTGGCACATGCCTGTAAACACCAGCATGCATAGGCAAGAGGATCACAAGTTTGAGGCTAGCCTATGCTACATAGTGAGGTAGATCCTGTATCAGAAAAAACAAAAACATGTTTGTATCACAGTATTTCCCAAGGCTAAGATAAGGAGTTCTTATTAACTACCATGGTCTCCACTGGCATCCAAAGAATGTCTGCCCCACTTGTGTCAAGATATCACCCTTATTAGCATTTGTTCTTCATGGCCTTCCTCTTCTGATTCTTCTCCTTTCTTAAACTTTATTTAGTACTTGTTTTGCAAAGTTAGCAAGTGTCTTCTTAGTATTTATGGCACATGCTGCAGATCTCAAAATGTAATGGGGTTAATAATTGACACTCAAAGGATAGGGGAAAAGTTATTCAATACTGTCCTTACAGTCAACCACTCATGCTTTCCCCAAAGAGAAACACACAGGCTAACTCTCTCTCTCTCTCGCTTTTCACATGTTCCACAGTTCCAATATTTTAGTCATATTCCCTTCAAGGCTAGTAGGAGGATATTTCAAAGCTATCATTCTATGAATCTACATGCTGCTAAACAGGAACTGGGCTCCCCCTCCAGGGCTCTCCTTCTATTGGAACTTAGTATTTTTACTTATAGCCTGCACCACATATAAAGCCTGAGTGCCCAAAGGGAATCTTCTAGGAAACAGAAATGCTCTGGTTGGAGTGGAGTTATATAGTTGTATACATTTGCTACATCTACTACCTATAATCAAAATGTAAATGTCATTGTATATAAACTGCATCTCCTATGTGATTTTTTAATATTTATTTTTATTTTATGTGTATGCTGCCAAGCAGCACTAGGGACCTTAAACTTTCAGGGGCCAGCAAAATGAATCAGAGGGTGTCACCGAGCTTGACAATATGAATTCTATCCTCAGGACCCACCCAGTAGAAGGAGAGAACTGGTTCCTGCAGGTGGTCCTCTGACCTGTACCTTTCCACCTTTCCCCTATCAGACAATAAATGTTTTTAAAAATTTTTAAGAAATTTCATTTTTTTTCTCCTGTGAATGTATATGAGACAATGATAAGGGACAAACTAGACCATAACAAGTAAATACTGTAAAATCTGGACCTGTGCAGTTGGGTAGTTTTAAAAACCTAAGAGAAACGAGCTAGTGAGATAGCGCCTCAGATAAAGGTGCCTACCACCAAACCTGACTGATAACCTGAGTTTGAGTCCTAGGAGTCACATGTGAAAGGGGAGAGAAATGGCTCCTTCTTAGTTGTCCTCTGACTTGCATTACATTATGACATACACACGTGCTCACAGTAAATAAACACAGTAACAAAATAAAAATTAAAAAAGAAAAACACAAAAGCATAAAACTTTTTGGAAAGTATGGCAGCGGTATGGCAAGTTATAATACAGACAGACAGATGGACAGCTATCATTCTACCCTGCCACACCATCCTTGAGGATGTCTTACAGCAGTGAAGCACTAGAGCATAAGGCATATGCATGTGAAAGTTCACTGCAAGTCTCTCTGAAAGCAAACACTGCAAGTCCCATCAATGAAGAAGCGGCTGCTGCATGAAAAGCATAATGAAAAGGAGCCTATCTGCTTACTCACTGGAAGGAATGTCCCCAACATAAGAACAGGAAAACACAAGTTGCAGATTCACAAACAATACTATTCTCTATTTTTTAAGTAGTGTATCAGTGTTACGTTACACATTCAAGATGATTCTCGGGTGATTCATTAATCCCAAGCCACTGGAAAGGGAATGATACATAGGTGACTACTATAAAATAATAGCAGCAGACTAATCCAGAAGAAAACATTAAGCCATAGTATAGGCATGCCAGACAGCTAAATGTGGATGGAAGTAGGCTTGCATGGAGTGCTGAAATGAGTTAAAATCAGCACAGCAGGTGTTAACTACAAACTGATCCTTGGCCTGTATCAGAAAATTGGATTTCAATAGCTTTCATTCCCTAATTGATGAGAGTAGGTACCCAGTGCCTGAACTGCACAAGTACTACAATTCACCTTAACACCTTATTTTTTCCTCCAAGTATGATATAAAACCAGACTCCAAGAGAAGCCTTAAGCAATAAATTTATTTTTTTAATCTACTTTCATTTATTTTTATGTGTACGAATGTTTTTGTTTGTATGTGTGCCTGTGCACGTGTGTGCCTGGTGCCCAAGGAAGTCAGAAGACAGCTTCACATCCTCTGGAACTTGAGTTATTGTGAGCCACCATGTAGGTGGTGGGAATCTAACCTAAGTCCTCCACAGAGCAACAAATGCTTTTAACTGCTGAGTCATCACTCCAGCCCAAGGACAATAAATTTCTAACAAGCCTTACCTCTGGCAAATATCTTTAAAATGTTTCCCTTTGACGTTAGGAAAATTAAGCATATCTTCTTTAACTGCATGGAGTGGAACTCTAGAAGCTGACACCTAGTTTCCTCAGAGATTTAACCTATATACCTGTTTCCTTTGTTGATTTTTTTTTTCAATTTCCTTTCATTTTGAGGGACCTGGAGTTAAGACATATTTATTTCCTGATAGTAGAAAGACAAGGAGAGGGACCATCCATGACTAGTTAATGAAGATGGTGAACTTCCAAGAAGGCTGGCTTCTTCCTCACCCTCCTAACCTAGGACAAAAGCCTGGCAGTTTAAAACAAAGGCTTGTGGGCATTTTCTCCCCCCACTAGTGTCCCTACTGAGGGTCAATCAGCCATTCTGGCTTTCTTCAAACTGACCAACCCTAAATTAGGGGAAGAAATCCTTCAAAAACTTTTAAAATCCTCACCACTCAAGGAGAGGCTAGGCTTCAGCTTAGCAGTCATTTTTGTGTGCTTGCTGTGTGTGTTTTCTCTTCCCAATAAAAGCCTTTATTGGCTGAGTCTGTCTACCGTGTTTAAGAATTTCCCCACTTCTACTTGTCATTCTCGAAACTTCCCCTCCCCCGCCTTTTAATTATTTAACTGGAAGGGAAAGTGAACCCGATCAAGATCCCTGGACAGTAATGACTACACAAACATTCCACACAACTACATGCTGAATCCTGTAGGTCTTCCTCACGAACTATAAAACCTGAGAGGGAGAATTTCTACAGACGACAAAAAAAAAAAAAAAAAAAAAAAGGAGCTTTTCCAGTCAAGAGAGCGCAGAATGACATGAATCCCAGGGAGCATAAAGACTGGTTTGCCTGACAAGTTAACAGGATTGACATAAAATGGAATCGTAGACAAGAAATAAGTGTTGGGTAAAAATAGGTAGCAGAATGTACAGTGAGAAGTAATCCAAATGAATGCGTAATGCCCAAACCACAATGCAAAGGAAAAGCAAAGCCAGCATAGTGGGACAGCTTACAGCATGGAGAAAAATACTGATGGTAACTAGACTTTAAAGTTTGTCAGAAAAACAATGAAGCACGGACGGGTGGTTCTAGTTGCTGTAGGAACAGAAACAAGGTAACGTTTCTGATGGCTCAGTCAGTAGATCACCCTCACATACACATCAATTGCATGCTCACGCTAGTTATAAACCTCTATCTGCCCTCTTTTCTCCTGATGCCCCCCACCCACTCCTTATGGCTTTACTTCTTTCCTCTTCACATTCTCCTCAGTCTTGATTTCTGTGTTGATCAATAAACTAGTCAGTGCTAGATAGTAAGTCACTGGTAACCTAATTAACATCAGCAGATAGTAGGACAGAACCCAATCACAGCATAAACTGGTAAGGGAATGAGTCAGCTCAATCAGTTTCTTCAATAACTCCTGCGGTAAAATGACAGAACAGAAGAAATTGGAATTTGTGTTTTGAAACAAAGAAAGTTAACATGAAAAAAATGAATAAAGGTAGCACTGAAAATAATTATGAACCAGGGTGTGTGACAAATTATTTTCAATCACAATAGTAAAGATTTCCAAGTAGAGAAGTAGTTAATGGTAAAATGATATGAAAGGAAAAGGGACTATACTACTTGGAGGTGGAAGGTGACCAGCACGAAGGAAGGACAGAGGATGAAGACGACACTGAGGGGAAAGATGAAGAGCAGCAGAGTAGACTGACATATATGTATGAAAACACCATACCCGAATGAATTACTTTTCATACAAACTACAAAATATTAACTTAAAAACAAGTCAAACCCGGCAACACATGCCTGTAATCCCAGTAGTTGGAAGTATAAACAGGAAGATTCAAGGTCAGCCTCAGCTTGAAGTACTAGATACTCTCTTTCAAACTCCGTAAGGTAAGAAAAGGAAGAGACAATAGGCAAACAGGTGACACATAATCCGGGTCTCACCGGACCGCCCATTACTCCCAGAACTTGAACAATAAAATAACATTAATAAAAGATTATAAGCCTCTGAAAAGAATCTATGATTCCACATTGATGTGGATGGATCATCAAGTAAATAAGGAATGAAGATCGACCTTCACTATAAAATATACACTGATGAAAAAGAATACGTACATGTTGTCAAAGTATGACGAAACCTGATGTACAGTTAACATCCGTGGCAATGAGACGAAGTGACTTCATGAATTTCCCCACACAAAGAAAAGCACCTCGGTCCCCTATGCTGCTTCTGTCCAAAACACACCTCTGGACCTAATGAGGAGCTCCAGGCAAACAGAAACAGAGAGTCAACCTACAAAACAGCTTCACTCTTTATACACCAAAAATCTGTACAACAAAGACTGCAACCCAGTGCCAGAGTACAGGCAGGTAAACCAAATATAACCTGTGACCTTACATTGACTCTCCAACCAGAAAAATAAACTTTTTTTTGCCTTGGTATGACGAACATTACTGAAACAATACATAAAATGTTAATAAGGTCTTCTCATTAGCAATTACGAATGTCAGTGTTGTTTCCCCAACTATGAGAACTGCACTCTAATTACTAAGAAAATACCTTTGATTTTAGAAAATGCAAGTTTTTAGGGGTAGAAGGGCATCTTGTTACAAGCAAGTTGCTCTCAAGCAGTAAAAAATACTATGCATATAAAAAGGGGGACTAATAATGAAAGTTTAGGTTGAGAAAAGTTAGTCAAATAAATATCCCACCACTAGGAAAGCAGCACTCTGTAGTCTAGTGTTGGAAATATTTATTTTGGACCTACAACCTGAAATACAGCACTAGTTTCATTCCCATCGACTGTTAAAAACACTTCCATAGCTTGTCAGGTACAAGGCTAAGGTAAAGCTGCCCACCTAAACCCCTAAGTCCCACTTCCCTTTTGAAGCTTAGCTCAATTACTACTTCCTTCACATTTCTTTCCAACCAATACAAACCTCACCCTTGACCTTCAATTAAACAATATACATGGTCTAATTATTTTAGATGTTAATCTCACTGCTCCAGAAAGGACTAATTACTGGTCCAGAGACAAAACCAGTTCTACTTGAACTGTACTCCCTGGCAGAGAGAGGCTCTTAATTAGACAACAATTCCTGCTTCCTTCCCTTTACTAACATTGCCTAACTGTGCTCCTTTCATTTATTCCCACCACATACTACTTCTTCAAAGACCAGATCAAAGCAGCCCTTTCTAAGCACAGCTTGCAGTGCAGAGTTCTGGGGCCCATGTCAAGAAGAAGAGAACTTAACCCTCAACTCCAGCAGCAGCCTGTGTGGCCTTACAAAGGTGTTTAACATCTCACAAACCTCTATCCTCTAATTAATGAGGTCCAACTGTACCTCCCTGAAAAGGCTGTTGTGAAGATTAAATTAGGCAAGACAGATAAAATGCTAACTGAAGGCACATAGTAAGTGTACACTAATAATTAGCTACATAAAACTCAGGACACTGTGAGTGACAAGCTGGGACAGAAAGAAGTCGGAGCAAGAATATAGAGAAAATGGAAATGAATACATAAAAACAACTCAATGCAGCATATGAAACACCCCAAAGCAACAGCTAACACCCTAGATTCCAAGTCAGATACCACACAACACTATTATAGGAAGAGTATATATTTATAGCCATTAGAAACACAAACACATCAGGCAGTGGTGGTACATGCCTTTAATCCCAGCACTTAGGAGGCAGGGACAGGAGGATCTCTGTGAGTTTGAGGCTAGCCTGGTCTACAGAGCTAGTTCCAGGACAGGCTCCAAAGCTACAGAGAAACCCTGTCTCGAAAAAACAAAAACAAAAAGGAAGGAAGGAAGGAAAGAAGGAAGGAAGGAAGGAAGGAAGGAAGGAAGGAAGGAAGGAAGGAAGGAAGACAGACGGACCGAAAGACAGACACAAACACACTGGGTGAGGTGGCACAGGCCTTTAATCCCAGCACTCTGGAGGCAGAGGCAGGTGGATCTCTTGAGTTAAGGCCAGCCTGGTCTAGGGAGTGAGTTCCAGGACAACTGGGACTATACAGAGAAATTCAGTCAAGAGAGAGGGATGGAGTAGGGAGACAAACAAAAAAGTCCAACACATCAAGGGATTCACCCCAAAAAGGCAAGATGGTTGAACATACAAAAATCAATATATTACAATGTTAACAGAATGAAGACAGTTTTACATGATGGCATCAGTATACAAGAGCAGCAGTCACAAAAATGAAAAATGCTTTCACCAAGAAAATAAATCCAACTGGATTTAGAAAACGTCATTAAACTGACAGAGGGCATAAACTAAGCCCATAGTTTAGGACACTTGTCTTTCAACACTATATGAAACAGACAAAACAAAAACAGGGGCTGGAGATATAACACACTAGTTAAGAACACTGTCTGTTCTTTCAGAGAACTCCAGTTTGGTGGCAGCTCACAACCATTTGTAACTCCAGTGCCAGGGGATTCAACACCCTCTTCTGACCTTCACAGGCACAGACACACTTGCAGACAAAACACCTATACACATAAAATAAAGAGAAGGAAGGAAGGCAGGCAGGTAGGCAGGCCGGCCGAAGTAAAAGGGAAGGAGGGCTCACTCAGGCAAACACACAGCAAGATCAGAAAGGCAGATGGTACACCTTTCTATTCACAGACAGCATGGACCGTGGTATAGCTGTGACATAGTACAAGCTTAGCATACTTAGTTAAGGTCCTAGTGTCGATCCTTGGTACCAATTAAAAATATATAATACTTAGGAATAAATTTTACAAAAGAAGTACAAATTGTATACTTAAAACACAATATATCTTTGAAAAAGTAAAGGCCAAAATAACTGGAAAGATTCTATATTCATGAACAACTAGAAGACTTAGTGTCATTAAAATGGTGATATTATCTAAGTTGATCTACAAACTGTTCTTATCAAAAACTCTACTTTTTCATTAAAACTGACAAACTATCCTAAAATTCACACAGAAACACAAGGGGAACCAATGCACTACTGAGAAGGAGAGAATGGAGGACTGATTTCAAGCCTGCTAACTACAATGCCACAGTAATGAAGAGAGTGGAAACTGGCTTACAGAAAGCTGACTGACCAAATGCTACAGCTACAGAATCCTGAGACAACGCCCTTCAGAATGAGCAACTGACCTTCAAGAACACCAGAGAAACCATCTTTTCAACAAATGGTGCCAAACAACTGGAAAATTATAAGAATGAAATTGGAGCCCTCATATCATGCACAAAAACAACTCAAAATGCGATGATAGACCTAAGTGTAAAAAGCATAGAACTGTTGGGAAACAAAAAGAACTTCTGCAACCTTAGAATGAGTACCAATAGCACAAGCAACAGAACTATTATAGGTAAGCAGACCTAAATATTTGTGCTTCAAGGAGCCAACAAGAAAGTGAAAAATAACATAAGAGAAAATACTTGTAAATCATAAATATAAGTACATAATATATAGATATAAATACATTAAGAACTCTCAAAACTCAACAATACAAAATACAACCCAAAACTTATGTGGTGATGCATGCTTATACACCCAGTATTTGGAAGAGAAGCAAGAAGGTCAAGGAGTTCAAAGTCATCCTCAGCTACATATCAGGTTTGAGGCTAGCCTGCGCTACTTGAAATCCTGCTTCAAAAAACTGAAAACCAATCCATTTAAAAATTTAAAAACAAGCCAGACATGGTGGAGGACATTTTTAATCCCAGAACTTAGAAAGAAAGTAAAGCAGGTGAATCTCTGTTCTAGGCCAGTCTGGACTAAATATCAAGTTCCAGGCCAGAGTAGCAGTAAGACCATTGGGGGGGGAGGGGGCTGGAATTTAAAAACAGAGACTATAAATAGACATTTCTCCAAGTCAAACATCCAATAAAGGCCATGAAAAACTGCTCAACTTCATTAGTCATTAGGGAAATGCAAATCAAAACCACAACAAGTTGTCTTCATCCACAAAAATGCCTGCCTACCAATTAAAAAGGACAAGTGTCAGCAAGGATGTGTAGAAGGGCAGCTGCTGGTGAAGCAGAGAATGGCTTGACTGCATTGTACACAGCCTGGCAGTTCCTCAAAAGGTTACAGCTACCAGACGAGGCAGTAATTAATTCCATTCCTAGGTAGATATTCAATAGAAGTAAAACATTCATACAAATATACCAGCACACAAATGTTAATGGCAGCATTAGTCAATCCTTAAGTGAAAACAACTGAAACACCTACTAAGTGACGCAGAGATAAATACAACGTGGCACAGTGCTGAGGACGCACCTTAGCAGTGCAGCACATGCTTGGCATTTATGAGGCCCTGAGTTCTATTCCTATCAATTCAGACCAAAACTATCACATATTTATATCAGCAAAAGATGACAAATGGGGCCTGCACAAGGGGTGGTGTTTTTCACCCATTAAAAGGAATGAAGTAGTGACAATGATGCACCATGGGTAAAGCTTGAAAATGCACCAAATAACACACACACACACAAAAGAATTCTAGTGTATGAGTCCATATTTATGAAATGCCCAGAACAGGAAAATCCACTAGTGGCTAAATGAAGAGTGACTGATTAGTATTTGGGGTCTGAGGAGAGGGCGTGTGAGTGTGAACATGGTCTGGAATCACAGAAGTGAAGAATGTATAAGCCACATACTTCACATGCATGGCGATTTGATCTCAATAGTGCTAATATTAAAAAACTGAGTCAGCCGAGCGGTGGTGGCGCATGCCTTTAATCACAGCATTCGGGACGCTGAGGCAGGCAGATCTCTGTGAGTTTGAGGCCAGCCTGGTCTACAGAGCTAGTTCCAGGACAGGCACCAAAGCTACAGAGAAACCCTGTCTCGAAAAACAAAACGAACAAAAAAAGCTGAGAGTCTGAGTTCAGGGCCAATGGGGACTACATGATGCGAGGAGGAGCAGAAGGAACAGAGAATGACACCTTCAGAAAGGAATTTGAGAATAGATCAAAAGCAGGACAGCACTAAAAAAATCTTAGTGCTGAGCAGAGTTGACTCTGATTCAACAGCCACTGAGGAACCAGAAGTTTCCAGTAGTTGGCTTACAACTGAAATGCTACCCTGCAGTAATGCAGAGAAAGCTTATTTATGTCCCTTTCCATTTTTATACTTTGTGACAAGGTCTCAGGCAGCCCAGATGGCCTTAAACTTGCTGACCTTGAATGTGGGTGTCCCCTGCCTCTACCTCAGAAGAGCTGAGATTACAGGTGTACCCCACTAGGAATGGGACCCTGAAGAGCCTTATCCACATAAGCAAGAAGCCTGCTACATGCTCACTAAGCTTCCTGTACATGCCTCACACCTGCTTGAGGATTCACAAGAATGCATTTCTCTTGCCCCTCTGTGGCAGTTAACAACAGGTAAAGCAATACTAGAATGCTCTTCAGGTCAGAGTATATTTAGGTACCAGGCAGCACCATTTCCTCCTGCTAGCTCACATATGCATTTTTCGGGGGACAGAGACACAGGAGAAAGAAGGGACTAAAGTCAACAAAAACAGAGACGCCATCCCTACAAAAACATCCAATATCACAGCAGCAAACTGCCCAATAAATGCTATCAGACTGCAATGCACTAAGGACAGCAAAAAAGTGAACTGGCTCAGGCTTGTTTGTTGTTATACAAAATTCAATCAATTGCTGTTTGCAGAAAATATCTTTTAAGGTTCAAAGTATAAAATTCTTCAACTAGGTTTCAATCTGTTTTGAACATTCCACTTAAAATGGGAAGCTGAGTCATTGTCACATAACACTACTTACTGCCTTACTGCCGAAAATTCAAATGTTTCTCCCTGGTTACAAGAAAGAAAATGCCAGGATTTCTGCTGCCTAGCCAACTCAACAGAGCATGCAAATGATATTTAAAGTAAGACATCTTAAATAGAACTTTTAACTCTATTTATGTTCATGGAACTCCTCTTAAGACTGAGAGCCTGCCTCAATTACATTTTACTCTCTAACTCTTCTAACTCTAATACATACCAAATCTTTGGGTCTGGGTGTGTTTGTTTTGTTGTTCTCTTCAAATACATAATCAATTTTCCAAACTACTTCTCTTCACCTGCCATACCTTGTACACTCACAGCATGAGCACCTTTTCTGCGACCACAACGCCAAGATAATCTAAATACTAGGCACGATGGTACAGATCGTACTGAACTGAGAAGTATAAGGGAAGATCCCAAATTTTATAGGCCAAGCTGGGCTTCCTATTGAGAATTTGTCTCAAAAACAAAATAAATAAAATATAGAATACAAATTACAAACCTAACCAATGTTTCATTTTCTTACCAACCATCATTGATCTAAGTTAAAAACAACTTTTATGTCACTAACAAGGAAGCTATCTTCAAAAACACTTTAAACACCAGGCAGTGGTGGCACACCTTTATTCCAGCATTTGGGAGGTAGAGACAGGCGGATCTCTGTGAGTTCAAGGCCAGCCTAGTCAACAGAGCAAGTTCCAGGACAGGCTCCAAAGCCACAGAGAAACCTGTCTTAAAAAAACTAAAAGAGCCAGGCAGTGGTGGCGCACGCCTTTAATCCCAGCACTCGGGAGGCAGAGGCAGGCGGATCTCTGTGAGTTCGAGACCAGCCTGGTCTACAAGAGCTAGTTCCAGGACAGGCTCCAAAACTACAGAGAAACCCTGTTTCAAAAAACCAAAAATACAAAACAAAACAAAACAAAAAGAAAGAAAAAGATACCCTCTTTAAATAGTAGCAATCACAACCACTAGTCAATTTAAAGTAGATTTATAATTTCTGTAATTGTAAAACTTGGGTTTCAGTTTAAACTAAACTGAAATTATAGCATTTCCTATAATGAAAGAAACACTAACTAGGCCAGTATAAAGATGCAAGTATTGAATAATGCTACAGAAAATTCCTTTCAAATGGTCAAGAACGCCTGCAGAGATGTGCTGAGAAGACATACATCACCAATGGTGAGACACACTTCAACCAAGATTTAACCTCAATCTGGTCATTCAGAAGTGATGAAACCCCAAATTGAATTATGTAAAACAACTAATCGAAAAATTGCACTCTCACAAAAGGGGTAGCAAGGAAGCTTCAGAGGCAAGACAGTTAATGCAACCCTGGATCAAGAAATGGTGAAAAGAAAACCCACCATGACAACTGAAAATAAGTAAATATGAACCTGTGAAATCTATGCCCTGGCAGTGCTGAAGCACGCATGGGCAGCCCGTATACGGCGGTTCTGTTGAACTTGTCTATATTGGGTTACATGGTCTAAGTTGATGAGGAAAACTAACCAGGTCTCTTCCTTAAGACGGCACCAGATCTCATTACAGATGGTTGTGAGCCACCGTATGGTTGCTGGGAATTAAACTCAGGATCTTTGGAAGAGCAAACAGTGCTCTGAACTGCTGAGCCATCTCTCCAGACCCTAGTGTAAAGTTAAATGTACCATGTTTGGTCATTTGACTGTTATGTACAGATCCTCTTTACTGTACAAGACATAGTGCTATATTTTGGGGATAGAGTATAATGATAAAGAATCATGAAAAGCACGAGCATTTGTTACACTAGTTTTGGTATTTTGCTTAAGGTTACAAATGACTTTTTGTTAAGATTAATTGTATTTTTAATTATGAGTGCATGTGCATATGTGAGTGCAAGTACCCATGGAGTCCAGAAGAGGCTAGTAGATCCCCCAGAGCTAGAGTTACAAGTGGTTGTGAGCCAGCCAACTCAGGCACTAAGAACTGAACTGAGTGCAACTTGGGTCCTCTGCAAGAGCAACAAGAGCTCTTAATTGCCTAGCCATCTCTCCAGCCCTCAAATGATTTTTTTTTTAAATGAAAATTTGGGGCTGGAGAGATGGCTCAGAGGTTAAGAGCACTGACTGCTCTTCCAGAGGTCCTGAGTTCAATTCCAAGCAGCCAACATGGTGGCTCACAGCCATCTATAATGAGATCTGGTGCCCTCTTCTGGCCTGCAAGCATACATGAAAGGAATGTTGTATACATAATAAATAAATAAATCTCTAAAAAAAAGAAAAAAGGAAAAAGAAAATTTGGTGAACACCATCTCAATTTGGAGTAAGAGTATCCAAACTGACTAAAATACATATAACACATGCCATTTTAGTATTTCCAGTCATGGGCAATACTTCTGAGTTTGTTATAAAATCAAACTGTAAAAAGACTTTATGCCTTTCAAATTATACTTTCAGACATATTTGATATGCCAAAATTCAAGAGATTATGAACTATTCTTTCTATGAAGTTCATGTTCAAATTTTCCAGAGCAGTGTCAGTTTTAAGCTAAGCCCCAGTCTGTATTCATTTATCCTAGCAGCTAATTTACCACATAATCTCCAAATTAAGCTAGAAAGAAGCCTAGTCTACAAACCACATCAAAGCAAACAACAGCAAAGCCTAACAAATCAGGATGATTTTTCACCTAAACAACTGAAGACCAGCAACAACAAATAGTCTTACCTAGAGAGAGGTATAGCCTGGCTCACTTCTGTTGTCTCGGGTCTCTGTGACATAGCATCTGTTTCAGACATTCATGGTTCAGTCAAAAGTGTCCCAGGTTAGATGCTATATGGGCAACCTTTAATATTTGCTGTGCAATGGCATTTAGCAGTTGGTTTTGGGAGCAGGGATCACTATCACAAATTTTGCTAACTTTTACTTACACAATACCCCTAAATTATAGAAATCACTATAATAGGCATGAGACATAGTGAGATAATTGTTTTGTTTTTTTCTTCCTGTCCAAAGAGCAGAAATGTACATTATTTCTGTACATTTTATCTACTGTGCTGTGAAAAAACTAGAATTGAGTGAGAAGACCTGTTGGAGTCCCAGCTCTGTAAATCTAGAAAGTCCCTCAATCAGAAGTCTCACTTGAGAAGTAATAGACACCAACTGATGCCTTAAGATCCAGCTCTGAATATTCACTAACTCTGTAACTTTAGCCTCCAAATATACTTTCAAAAAGTATAACAATTGAGGGCTAGAGGAATGGTTCAGCAGTTAAAAGCACTGGCTGCTTTTCTAAAAGATCCAGGCTTGATTCCCAGCATCCACACCGCAGCTCACAACCATCTGTAACACCACTTCCAGGGGATCCAATTCCCTCTTCTGGCTTCCATGAGTACCAGGGACCAATGTGTGCAGACATTCATGCAGGCAAAACACCCATACACATTAAAAAAATAAATAAATAAAAAAATAAAAATAAATAAAGGTTTTAATTGTTTTGCATCAACTGAGTTATAGTAGTTAATGGAGGGTTTCTGTCTCCTCTCTAAACTGTGACTGTAACTTATCACTGTTTCTCCTCACATAAATTTCATTGGAGGCTGGGTCAATCTCTCATTTACCCTAAATGCAGAACACCCCTTACTACTAATCTGCTTTGAAATCCCAGGTTCCACTTCCTCAGTAACTCATCCTCTCACCTCTCCCTACCAGCATGTACACACCTGGTCACAACTGCTAGGCTAGAAAAGTTGCCTATCACGCTGGCATCCTACCATAAGGCAGGCAGAGGCCCCTTGGATCATCTAAAATGTGTAAGTTCTCAGCCTGACATTCAGAGCCCTCCACATAACATACCTTAAGAGAGTCTGATTAATTGCTTGCTATTTCTTAATGGATTTGGAGTCTTCATTTTTTCTGTTCTAACATCCTCTCTGCAGGCCTCTCTGAACTTGGATTTGATTCCTAAGCTCCGCTCCAATGGTAGTCACCCTCATCTAGACATCACAGCTCCCTCTTTTGAATGAAGTACATGGTACTGCAAAGTGAGACAATTCTAAAGGTCAAAAAATGAATTTTAAATGCTAGCTAACCTAAGGAGTAAAATGTAGCCGTTGTACCATTTTGCTTAACTGCCACTGGACACCTGGCACTATCTTGGTAAGGATTTGCCACTTATCCCAGGTAAGAAGAATGGCAACACAACTCTGACACACACAAAACAGAGCTTTCAGGCTGGAGACACACATATTGGGGTTTGCTGGGCTTCCATTATACCAAAAAAAAAAAAAAGAGGCTTATATGAATTCATCATTTATATACTTAGGACTTTTCATGTTCAAAACCTGAACCAAGATCTCCAACAGTGCTGTCCCCCATCCCCACCTTCTATCCCCAGAGATGTTTGTCAGAATCTGAAAACACTCCGATCATTACAAACACTGAGTAGGGAGTACTCCTGGTAGATGTTGGACATCCTACACTACAAAGGACAGTCCTCAAATAATTTAATTAGCTGGTGCAAAATATAAGCAGTGTCCATAGTGAGAAACTCCAAGATAAACATATCGCATGTGGTTGTAGGTTCTACTTTTGAAAAGAAATGTTCCGATTTTTCGAAGTGAAGCGTGTTACCTTCAGTAAGAGTTTAAACGGAGCATGCAGGCTGATGACTCCTGCAATTACCAGTGGGAAGACCTCCTGTAGTTACTCAACCTCTTTATACCTCAAACCTCTTATATGTAAAGCAAGGCTAAGAACCCCTAATTCACCCAGCCTCTTGAGGGTAAGGAGGCATGCAAAGTCTTTGGATGAGTACAGCAAGCAGATGATGATTAGTTGTTAAGTTTAACAACATTCATCCCAAACTGGTTCCTAGAAAATGTTGAGTTTACCAGGATGAGTACTACCTGCCACGGCATCCTGAGTAGGGTACTAATAAAGATTGATTTTTTGTTTTGTTTTTCGAAACAGGGTTTCTCTGTAGCTTTGGGGCCTGTCTTGGAACTAGCTCTTGTAGACCAGGCTGGCCTGGAACACACAGAGATCCGCCTGTCTCTGCCTCCCGGGTGCTGGAATTAAAGGTTTGCACCACCAGGCAAAGATTGACACTTTTTACTTGAAGCATGTATCCATCTAATCGAATCACCTCTTTCTCTACTGAAAGCACCTTAACTGCTCCCTTCTCGCTGGACAGTGCTTTTAAAAAATCTCAATATTTTTCTTTTACACATCATATGATCAACAACTGAAGTACCTTAAGCACATGAGTGGACCACCATCCCCTTCTGACCCCTACATCAACTACCTTGTATTACCATTATTTATGCACATATTATATAGTTTCCCAACCAGATTCTACAAGCCTTCTATGGACAGTAATAGCAATGGATTCCTTTTTATGTAACCCAAGGGGCCTAAGAGATCTTAGCAACTGGATGGACCAAGCCTCTCATTTCATAGATTAGACAGAGAAAGGCCAAGTGACTTGCCAAGAGTCAAGGTCATTTTAAGAGGCAGAGCTGGAATTCAAACTCTGATACAAGGCCAATAGAAGAGAGTCCAAGTTCTGCCCAATCATGATGAAGTAAAAATCATGCTTGTATTACAATGTTTACCTAAGTTCTAGGTACCCTCACGGAAACAAGACCTATGTGGCTGCCTGACAAAACAAAAATGGAAGGAGAAAAAGACCCAACACCTACACTGTTACTAAAATTACACCTTAATAATTCAATCTATTTTGTTTGGCTCTGTATCTTATTGTTTCTTTTCCAATTTTTGACAACATAACTTGTTTAAGCATACAGATGACAGTTATTTAGCCACTGATAGCTTTAATGTCCCTTTAAATGATTCCGTAATTACTTAGAGTTCCAGAAAAACCTCTCACTGGGTAAGCCAATACTGTTCCTTTGCCAACAGAACAGATTCTTTAACAGTCACCCCAACAGATTAATATAAATTCAAAGAGCCAGAAATTTGGAATAATTTCTACATGGTGAAAAGTATTTGTGCAATTACAAGTGTGTTAATAACCCCAACATAAGCCTAGAACTTCCAACAAACGTAAGTCATGAAAGAAGCTGTTCAGATTGTATTAATCTCGAAGTTTCTCTGAGTCCAAATATGATGCAAAAGAAAAAAGTGAATAGGGAAGGGAAAGCCTGTTTTAAAATGGATCTGAAAAAGGGTTAAGTATAGCGCAATTCCCTGATGGTGAAGCAATTACAGCTCAATAAAACCAAACGTTTTCCAGAAATGCATCACTTGGGGGTGGGGGACAAGAAACAAACCTTTTCTTTGAGGTAGTATTCGATGCTTAAGTTACCAGTGCAAAAGCACTCAGGCCCAACAGAAGTGATAATCACTTACTGAGAACGATTTTTAATTACTTTCCCAGCTGATAAAAAGAGCACAAACTGAACACAGGCTAAAATGTAATTTCAAAGGAAAACAAAACGCAGTTTATGCTCGATGAAGTTCAAGGACAAAACTGTTTCCAATGCAACAGAATCCGCCTGACTACAATGTGCAGAGACAGAGAGGAAAAAAATGCGAACACATAGTATCTTTTTATAAAGGCAACAATTTAGCTACAAAGTAATAACGGGGAAGCCAAAACAGTTTGACAGCCCGCCATAAGGGCCGCCTCAATCATGAGTCACACAATGCCTGCAACCATTTACAATAGTAATTAATGCACAAGTCCCCTAATTAAATTCTAAAAGGGTGAGAATGCTTTAACTAAGTTTACAAGAACTGCCTTTTGCTTTTCTTTTTAAGAACGAACACACTCTTAATTACGCGTCTCCCTGCAATGCCCCCCCCATGCAATATTCCCTGAGGACGTTTCTCCAGAATGTCTGTTCCCTGCGTGCGAAAGCAAATGACACGGGATGGGGGGGGTTGGGGGGAAGGAAGAGTCCGTAAACCCAGGAAGGGCGAAGCAGAAGCAGAGTAGAAACACACGATTATAAAGGGGGCGGGAGACTGAAGGCTCGCCCATCTTACCTGCTAAGATTTCTCTCTACGTCTTTGGTAGCTTTAGCTTCCAATTCTCTGAAATAGGAAACAAAAACAAAAAAAAAAAAAAACGGGGGAGGGGGATGCGCGTGAAAACGGAGCTTCTGCGGCAGAGCGCCCGCGCGGTGGGGGAGGGGCGGGGCTGCGGGCTGCAGCGCTGCGGGCCTCCGAGCCCAGGACGACCGAGCCCAGCGCCGCAGCCCGAGCGGGGCCGAAGCTTCCCGGGCCGCCCGCGGCCTCCCACCCAGGCCCGCGCACCCCGGGGACTGCCCCGTGCTACCGCCGCCCCGCAGCCCGAGGGGTCCTGCGGCAGCGCCGACGGCTGCCTCCCGACCCCGAGCGAGACTCCCCTCCGGTCCGCTCACCTCATGTGTGTAAAGTGCACGAGCGCGTGGGGCGCGGGGAACGAGGCTCGCGAGCCTCAAACCCTCCGCAGCGCCGCGGGGACAGGCCCGAGCCGCTGCACCAGCGCCATTTTCTACACCGACCCGCTGCCGCCGCCGCCGCCGCCGCCACCGCTGCCGCCGCAGGCCCCAGACCGGAAGTGAATGCCCTACTCGCAACCCCTTCCGGGGGCACGGGGCCCGGGGCCCCAAGATGGAGGCCCTAGCAACTAGGCCTGCTGGACAGGGCAGACGCTTGGCAACCGCCCGACTCGGCCCGGACCTCGCGGGAGCTGTCGGGGAACTCCGAGGCTCCCCGCAAATGTCTTCGGGGCCTGGCGAGCGCGGACCGTAGCCTTTCTCGCCGAGGCCGGCTCGGGTTTGACTCCGATCCTCCCCTCCTCCTTCTTTACTGCGACACAAGTTTCCTTCCCCTCTGCCCGGCCCCTCCCTCACAGAAACACGTCTTTAAAAAAAAAAATCCACCAAACCGCAAATTCCACCCTTGTCGCTGCCGGAGGAGCCCGCGCCGTTTTTAAATTCACCCACATCTAATTACTTTTGACCTTGAGCCAGATTATTTAACCTCTCTGCTCGTGCCTCTCCTCCTCAGGTGACTAATGCGTACCTGAGGCCGGTTGTGAGGTTTCAATACGACTTTACGCCTAAAATTTTACACACCCTTGACTCAGCAATTCCACTTTCACTCGTTTCTACTCAAGAAATAATCACTTGGGGTATCGCTTTTAAGTACTTCATCGTCAAGATAATAACTCACGACACTGGAAAGGGTGAAAACTGTTAACTAGCTCCGAAGTCCAACGACGTGAGATGGCATTAAAAGCACCCAGCCACTTGCGGCGCATGAAAAGATGGAATGGGAAATACCGGCCGGAGGATTTGGTTACAATAAAGGAATGAAAAGGCAGATTCTAGACTAGTTCGCAGAAAAACATGTGGACACTTAATTGTGAATACTGTAAGAAGATAAATACCTATAAAGTATATAAATCTATATATAGATACAATAAGATACAGCAATATAATACATGGTGATATAATTAGTACAATAATTGTAAACAATTACAATGTAGACACATGCCTGAAAGTAAATACAATAAGATACATACCTACAGGTAGATGAAGCAATATAATGCATTAAGAAATAATTATAGTATGCACATAGGTACATATATTCTTGTATATTCAGTGCATATCGTGCTTCTTGTAATTGCCATATTTCTTCTCTACTTAAAACCTGTTCCCTTTTACTTTCTCAGAAAACTCACTCTGAGGATTACTTCCTTTTGCTCTTTTCTGTCCTAAATCCTCCAACTGGTTTAGACTTCCTCCACTCTCTCCCATGAAACAAGCTATGTGACTGTCTGTTCTGTTCTGCGAGAAATGTGTGTTGCAGTAAATAAATAAATCAGTGTTTTTAATTTTATGAGCCTATAAACATGTTTTGGAAAAAAAATTACAAAATATAAAATGAAGAGTACCAAGTAAATGCCAGTAAGTTTTGAGATGTGGGTTACTATGTAGCCTGGTTAGCCTAGAACTCTCTATGTAGGCCAGACTGGCCTCAAACTCTCAGTGGTCTGCCTGCCTCTGTCTCCTGAATGCTAGTGCTCTACCATGCATCCCCAGTTTCAAGCTTAAGTAGGACCTATCCTGGTTAGTTTCTTTGTTAAACTGACACAAACTGGAGTCATCTGGGAAGAAGAACCCTGACAGAGAAAATACCCCCATTAAATTGCCTGTAGGCAGGTCTATAGGCATTTTCTTGATTGATGGATATGGAGAGGCTCAGCTCACTGTGGGTAGCACCATCCCTGGGCCAGCTATCCCAGGCTGTGTAAGAAAGTAGGCTACAGATCTTTAATCCCAGCACTCAGGAGGCAGAGACTGGTGGATCTCTGTGAGTTTGAGGCCAGCCTGATCTACAAAGTGAGTTCCAGGGCAGCCAGGGCTATTATACAGAGAAACTCTGGGAGGAGGGGGGATTAGGAAAAAAAAAAGTAGGAAAAAAACAAACAGAAAGTGGGTTCCAAGCCATTGGGAGCAAGCCAGTAAGCAGCATTCCTCCATGCCTCTGCTTCAGTTCCTGCCTTGAGTTCCTGCTCTGACTTCCCTGTATGATGAACTATAAACTGTAAGCTGAAATAAACCCTCTCCTCTCCAAGTTGCTTGTCATTATGCTGTTCATCACTGTAATAGAAGGCAAACTAAGACAAGGCCTTTCCTCAATTTATTTGCTTTTCTTTCTGTTCAGTTCCTATGGTTGCTTCAACACGAATTTTCTCCAATCTCACAAATTATGTATTTGGAAGGCAATGATTAATTTTTCCTCTTTATCAAAAACCAAAATGGAAACTGCGGAAAAAGCTCAATAGCTAAGAGCACTTGGTACTCTTCCAGAGGACCAGAGTTCAGTTCCCAACACCCATATAGTAGTTCACAACTGTCTGTAATTCCAGTTCCAGGATATCTAATGTCTTCTTCTGGCCTCTTCAGGTATCAGGCACACATGTGGTGTACACACATATACACAAGCAAAACATTCATATATACAAATTTTTCTTTGCAATGCTGAGCATAGCAAAAATGTATGCTAAGTAGCACTGTACCACTGAGCTACATCCCCCAACCAATATTTTTAAATTGAGAAAGTCTCCACAGTAATAAATAGAAAGAAGTTGGTAACATGGATAAGCTTTCCTGGAAAGAGTGCATTTACATCATTGAATTACAATTTCTTCAGTATTTAATGTGCTATCCCAAACTGTTCTAAGTACTTTACAAATACTAATTAGTCACTAATTGTTGTCTTTTATACAGTCCAATGAGGTGGGAGTATTACACCCCTTTTGCCAACAGGCATGATTAATTTTCCCAAAATCACATAAGTAATAAGTGATTAAGATTATTTTGTTTGTTTTTGAGACAGGGTTTCTCTGTGGCTTTGGAGTCTGTCCTGGAACTAGATCTTGTAGACCAGGCTGGCCTCGAGCTCACAGAGATCTGCCTGCCTCTGCCTCCCAAGTGCTGGGATTAAAGGTGAGTGCCAACATTGCCTGGTTGTGATTAAGATTTTATATATGTGTGTGTGTGTGTGTTTTACATGGATATAGTTGGCCACATTGGTGGCACCAAATTATTGTTGGAATGCTGCTCATTTGTTCTCGGCTACTTAGACACGAAATAATCACACAGAAACTATATTATTTGTAATACTATTTGGCCAATAGCTTAAGTGTATTGCTAGCTAGCTCTTATATCCTAAACTCACCTGTCTCCATTAATCTGTGTATCACCATGAGGTCATGGCCTACTGGCAAAGTTTTTGGCAGGCTCCAGCAGAGGCGTCTGTCTCCAGAGGAGGCTACATGGCTTCTCCCTGACTCCACCTACTCTTTCTATATATCTCAGCCTGGCTTTACTCTGTTAAGCCATTGGCCGAAAGCAGCTTCTTTATTAACCAATGGCAATAAAACATGTTCACAGCATACATCACCTCCCACATCATATATATATATACATATATATGTATATATAGTTTGATTCCAAAGCCCCCTCCTAACCACTATATTGCAGATCTCAACTGCATTAGAACTAATATCTTTTTTGATGATGAATACTTTATAACTACAACCTTTTGCTACTCCAAAATGATGATCATAGATAATATAATCTACTATATATAATCAATCTATCAAATATAATCATTTTAAATATGTACATATATATTCATACATACATATGCTATAAAGGAGACATAGAGTAACTGAAAGGAAATCAAATGTCACTCGGTCTGTAAATGCTCTGAAGACGCCATGGAGGAACTGTGCCTCACACCGAGACTGACATAGCAGAGTCTAGTCAATTACACCTCAAAGACTGAAATTACACTGCACACACCATAGCTCTAGAATAGACAAACTCTGAGCAAACAGAAAATAAATTCACTTATATAGTTCAGTTTTGCTTTTGTATTTAGATAGGTTTTCACTATGTATGTGAACTCACTATGCAGACTTGGCCTCCAGCTCACCAAGATCTCCCGACTCTGCTTCCTGAGTGCTGAGATTAAAGGCATGCGCCACCACACCTGGCTTTCTTATGACCTTTAAATCACCTCTGAAGTATTTACAATACCCAGTACAAAGAGTTACTAAACTGTATTACTAAGGAAATAATAACCGAAGTCTGTGGGCACCCAGCCCTGACGCAATGTTGTCATAAGTACTTTCTATGTGCAGCTGATTGAAGCTGAAGATGTGGACCCCAGCTATACACTTCATTAATGAACATTCCTATGATACCATAAAAGAGCCAAGGAATGCACCTTGAGGAAGCCTGATACCCCAGTGATGAAATTATCAAGATTTAAAAAGGACCAGTCCATAAGCTGTTGCAACTAGAGACCTAAAAATTAATTTTAACACCACCACCCCCATCTTTCAATGCAACTGCAGGACATTTTATTTTGAAAATATCCTCTTCGTTTTCTTCTTCCTCTCTTTCCTCACTGACACCCCCTAGCACACCCTGAAAACTCCAGTGTCCCTTTCCCAATCCTTTTTTTTTCTTCTTTTTTCCTTATGGGGCTATGCTTTCCACAAAACATGATTCACCCATTTAAAGGGGAAACCCTCATGTATTATGACAAATGTATTCATGTAACCACAACCACAATAAATATAAAAGGTTCTGTCACTCAAGAAAATTCCCTTGTGCCTCTTCTCAGTCCCTTTCTCCCATCCTTTCCCATCCACTGAGCACCTAAAACCTGCTTCTACGGTTTACATCACCACAAATCAGTACTCTCATTCTGGAAGCTCATATAACGGAGTCATGCCATCTATACCCTTTTCTGTCTGACTTCTCTAGCTGAACAAATCTAAGATTCATTTATATGTTGTGTGTACCAAATTTGTTCCTTTTTGTGGGTAATATTCCATTGAAAAGATATACCACAACCTGCTTGTCAACCCTCCTGTTGATCTGTTATTGCTTTTAGTTAGGGGCTATTACTATTACACGGTGGACATCTGAGGGGCAATTTCATCTGAATTCAAACATTCCCTCCTGGAGGAAGGAAGGAAACTCCTCGCAAGTTTGGGAAAAGCTGAAACCTATCAAGTTCACTAGGTTCCCCTCCAAGGTTCTATCAGCAATGAACAATTGCCGGGGAGAAAAGACTCTAACCAAAGGAGTTTCATGTGCTCATTCTGAAAGCTTCTGGGCGCAGCTTTCCTGAGCGGTTGTTCAGGCTGAGGTGAGCTTGTCAGTGATGCAGCGGCCTTTGCGTTACCCCTGCTCCTGTACCTCCTCACCCATATCCCTGTAAGGGACCCAGTAAACCCCTTGTTTTCTTAAAGCTGGCCTTTGGTGGCACTATAACTCTGGTCTGTGGTAGATGCCCGATCTGGGATGAGTAGACATTATTCTGCATCTCCCCAGGAAACGTTGGCACAACAACGGACATGTCTTCATTTCTCTCAACTATACCTAGTGCTATAGTTTGAGTTACAAATGCCTTCGAAAAGCCATGTAGTAAAGGCTTTTCCCCAGCATGGCGCCACTGGGAAGTGGTGGAGTCTTTAGGTGCCTAGTGAGAGCTTCTCCAGTCTTTGTGGGTGTATCCTTGACAGGGATAGTGGGAACCCCTATTCCTTTTCTCTTGGCCTTCTCAGCCACAAGGTATTTCTGCTCTGCCTTGTACTTCTGCAGTAGTATACTCTGAACTACAAGCTCATAAGCAATGGGATCAACTGATCATGGGCTGAAAGCTCCAAAATGGTGAGCTGGAAAAAACAAACAACAGCAAAAAACCTTTTCTTATTCTAATGGTAGATTATCTCAGGTATTTGTTATAGTAAGAAGAGAGCTGACCAGCATACCTCTAGAATTGCTGCATCCCAGAATACATGCATATTTAACTGAATGAGAAACAACAGAATGTTATTAAAATAATCTGTGCCCATTTGCATTCCCAAGTGGGTGAGGGGTCATGATTTCGCTGTCTCCAGCAGTGTGCATGCTCATTCTGTTTGCCGTGTGTTGGGACAATTCCCACTCAACAGCCTAGATGCTCTAACTTTAAATAAAACACCATCATCATCTTACGGTCCATCTTAAAATAATGCAAAGGCACTGAGGGTTCTTGGCTCCACATGTAGGATCTTTGTCATCCCCCAACATTACCCGTAGCTATGGTCTTTCATCACCTCCTTGTTCACCTTGCTTCAAGCATTCAGTCTTTCGTTTTCTAAAAGGCTCCCATCTCCTTGCTCAAGAAAGCCTTGCCTTCTCATCTCTTCACTCACTGTGACGCTCCCAGTCGCGTACTCTGAAGCTATTCTAGACTTTCCATAGCGTTAATCACATTTGTAACAAAACTTCTTGGCCGTCTGTTCATTCTTTGAGTCTCCGATTCTCTGGGAAGTTTGGGAGAACAAGGCACATGTCTGCCCTGTTCCTCGAATCTCTGCATGTAGAAGAATTACATATTAGTACATATTAGGCTCTTTGTAATTCTTGCTAATGAACGTATGATCTTCCTACTTCCTGCTTATCTCCTCCATCTAAGTATCTATATTGCTGGCAAAGTGGTTTCCCTAGCAAGTAAATCTGATGAGCTCCCGCTGCCACTAAATGCTCTTGAATGGCTCGAAGGCTAAAAATTCTTGAATAGCTGCATTCTATAGAACGCCATCTGAAACCCCTCACATAACATAAAAGGCCTTCAAGAGCCTACCCTACCCCATTTCTCAGAATCCCTATTTCATGATCCAGTGACATTGAACTACAGCCAGTTCATTGTGTCTTTCAGTAGCTCTGTGACTTGAACATGCTGTTCTGTGTGAACGGGAGGCCTTTGCTCCCCACTGTGTCTACCTCACAAATTCCACTTCAAAGCCGAGTTCAAATGCTGTCTCCTTTGCAAACATTCCCTGAGATTCTCTGATTCTCATCAGAATACAGATATGAGCCAAGTACGACGAGTAAATTGGCATCGGTCTAGTTCCCTGCTATTGAAGTGGGAGCCCAGTTCTCTGTAAAGAGCTGGAGCATTCAGGGTTGGAACCTCACATGTTTTCATGAGACAACTTATTTTATCTTATTTAAACTTATTTACCTGACATGTTAAGTCCCAGAGAGTAGAGCATGTCCATTGCATTTGCTGTACTGCCAGTACCTAACTAAGTGCTTGGGTGGCCCAAACATTTAACTGAAGGTATTTTTAGAACAAAGCAGAACAAATGTCACCTCCCCTTCTCTAGTATTTCCTTAATGGTGTCAAGAAGCATCATCCTTCTGCCAGGCAGCCGTCTGTCACCATCAGGACTACTGGCAGGGATAGGATTCCTCTAGACTCCCCAATGGTCTCTTCAACTGCTATTTTGATTTATGTTACAAATGCCAACAGCAACCTTTCAATAGTTCTATGGCTTGCCACTAAACCCACCAAGCATCTTCACGGCTTTAGTGAGAATCAAATGGGTGACTCTTCTTTTGAGTAGGTCCCTCAGACAGTTACAGCCAAAGCAACAGTGTTGCTCCCTCCTTTCTCTGATAATGTCCCTTGTCTTGTCATCCAGGCTACCCTCCTCCACTCTCGCTCTACAGGTTTTAGCAGAGAAATGCTGCTTTCAGTATTTTACATTAGTGATGCTTATGCCTTCTGACCAAGTTGAAGATAATATGAACACTAAAATGCATTATGATAGCAAAGAATTATAGCAACACAATAGGAAATTAAATGTCTATAAATAGACAAATATATTCATAAAATCTATTCACTCATTCAAAGTCTGATGATTCCAACCAAGTGGATTGACTAGGATGATATTTCCCCTCACCCCCCCAAAACAAGTAAAAAAAAATGCTAGACAAATTATGAGACGATGGCTTTAAAAACAGTAGACATCAAGCAATGGAGAGGGTGCTTTATAAGAGATGGGAAACAAATGACACAAATGTTCCAGTGGTTTCCTGATTCTAGAAATAGCAACAAGATGGCACCTGAGAAAGCAGGAAGCACCCCTCGCCAAACATTCAGTCATCTTGAACTTCCCAAGCCCCAGAACTATGAAAAACAAAACTGTGCCTTTTATACAAAGTTTAAAAAAATGAATCAATCAATCAATTAAACCCAACCAAGGCATAGAAACTGTGAATTCTGCATAGAAGGGTGTGGTGTGTATCAGCAAAGAGGTGGACTGCTGACATACACACCATGGAGGAATTTCAGGGTTATCATAGTGACAGAATCCAGGCCACAGGAGACAAGAGGGGGGAGGGGGCGACAAAAACCGGATGATTCGATGTACAAAGTTTCAGAAAACATAAATTATTCTGTGGTGACAGAAAAGCCATCAGTGGTTGCCTGCAGATAGGAAGAGTATGGGAAAGGATGAGAAGGGAGGATGACAGGAAAGAAAAAGGGGAAATATTGGGAGATGACAGATAGGTTTGCTAGCGTGATTGTGGGGATGTTTTCACAGCTGTAGACATATGTCAAAACTCATCAAATTATGCACTTTAAATATGTGAATCAATAAAGCTGTTTCAAAAAGTCTCTGATGAGAAACAGGGTGTTTACATAATTTTAAAATACCTCCCACAAATTGCTTATGAACTAAAAGGGGGGAAAAAAGATACCATCTCAGAGAAGTGATCGAAGTTAGCATCACAGAAGCCAACACACACAAGTCCAACATCCTCAAGATGATGCAAAGAGAGAAATGTAGCATCATTCCTGTGTCTTTCAAGATGTGCAACTTGAATCTGACCATGAAGAACTCATACAAATTAAACGTTCCAAGAGCAAGCTGGTGGTTTTTAGGGTGCCAAGATTTTAAATAGTAAGGGAAGATGAAGGAACTGTTGCTGACTGAAGACCAAAGCCAGGCCTGATAAAGCAGGCCTGAGATCCTAATTACTTGGGAGATTGCTACAGAGGAGGATCGAATAGTCAAGGCCAGTGTGGGCAATTTAGGGATTTTTTTTTTTAAGGTTGGAGGTGTAGTTCAGTGGTAGAGCATTTGCCTAACATGAGTAAGCCCTTGGTTTCTACCCCTAGTCAAGGGAGAAGGAGAGGAGAAAGGAAATATTATAAAGCAATGTTTGATTGCAAACTGGTTCCTCTGTATGAATGCAATCCAGAGACTAAAGAGGTGTGAGGTGCCGGGTGGTGGTGGCGCATGCCTTTAATCCCAGCACTTGGGAGGCAGAGGCAGGTGGCTCTCCATGAGCTCAAGGCCAGCCCGATCTACAAGAGCTAGTTCCAGGAAAGGCACCAAAAACTACAGAGAAACCCCGTCTCAAAAAAAAAAAAAAAAAAAAAAAAAGAGGTGTGAGTAGCGTCCATGTTAATTTCTTGACTTTGGTGGTTGTAGTGAGACTAACTAGAAATTCCCAGCTTTCAGGAAATAAGATGTGACTCTATCCCAAAGCAATGAGGCATGCATTTGGCTGTATTTTTAGATGGTCAGCAATTATTTTCCTTTGATTCAGGGAGAAAGAGCTCTTTGGAGTAATTCAAACTTTTCTGTTAGTTTGCAATTATTCTAAAACTCCTTCTGCTTACACATCTGTTGATGTATTTGAAACACTGGTGGCAGAGACTCGTGGAAACAGACTATTTTGTCAAACACAGTGAAGGGATTGTAGCAGCTCAGATCCTTGTAGGCCTCTAGAAACACACCCATGTTCTTTCCCATTGTGGAGAGTGCTCGTCAATCTATTCCCTTCCCTTAGCTAGCTTGGTTATCAGTCTCTCCTTTCCTTCTCTTTCCTTCCTCTCTTCCTTCTTCCTTCCTTCCTGTGTGTGTGCAGGCTGATATCAGGATGTCTGTCTCAGTTGCCTCTCCACCCTAGTTTTTGAGGCAGGGTCTCTCACTAAACCTAGCACTTGCTGTTTGGGATAGTCTTGCTGGGCAATGCCCCTGGTGACCTACCTGTTTCTATGCCCCAATGCTAGGGTTACATTTTGCTCTGCCACAACCAGATTTTACATGGGTTCTGGGGATCCAAACTCAGGTCTTCATGGCTTCACAGCAAACTCTTCATTAAATGTATATTGTGTGTATCTACTTATAAATAATCTAAATTTCTCTATGAGCAGTTCCTATTCTTTATGAGAGCTCTTTGTATATTAAAGCAGTTGCCTCTTTGTCTATGGAATGGTCTGTAAACTTTATTTTTAAATAAACTTTTTAAAAACTTTCAACTTCTTAAATGATTGTCCTGGGGACCTAACCCTAGATATTAGGCATGCTAAGGACATACTCTGCCACTGAGCTACATACAAGCCAATGCTTTTAGCCTTTGGGTTGTCTGGCTTTTACCTTGGTCTCAGATACTTTACTGTTCTGTAGTTAAGTTTATGCATTCATTTTTGCTTTTTTCAGTGTGTGACTTTTAAGATCTTACTTTTAAAGTTACCCCCCAATTCCAGATGGTAGGGACACCATCCCCTAGGGTTTTCTTTCTGTTCCCATGGCCATTGCTTGCGTTTCACCTTATTTTCTGTCAGTCCTATAGTTTAGATAGTTAGTGTTCCTTCAAAGATTACTCCCCAGGTTGGTATCACTGAGTTGTGGAAACTTTCTTGAAAAGGCATAAACACACTTCCTTTATTTTTAATTCTATGTATTTGCACATGGCTGTGTATAAGTATGTGTGTGTGTGGGGGGGTATAAGTGCCCACAGAGGGCAGAAGAGGCCATCAGATCCCCTAGAGCTGGAGTTACAGGTGGTTTTGAGCGACTGGATGCTGGGGCTTAGAGCTGAGCTCTGTCTACTGCAGGAGCAGCGCACACTCTTAACTGCTGAACCATGTTTCTAGTCCTAGGAATGGAACCTTTAAGAAGTGAAGCTTCATGGGAGGCCGGCAGGTCATAGGGTGTGTCCTCAAGGAGACTATGGGATCCTTGTCCTTCCTTCTTTCTCTTAAAAACTTTTGTGTATGTATGTGTAAGCATGTGCGTGTGGATGTCCAAGAATATATACATTCATGTATGAGAAAACTTAGCTGGGTGGTAGTGAAGCACACCTTTAATCCCAGCACTTGGGAGGCTGAGGCAGGAGGATCTATGTGATTTTGAGACCAGCCTGGTCAACAAAGCCAGTTCCAGGACTTGAAAAGAAAAAAAAAAAAGATAATAAAACTCTACAAATTTCTTTACCAAATTTATTTATTTGGTTCCATCTATATTGGAATCACAGCTAGATTCTTTGTGAAAATTAACAAGTTGATCTTAAATTGGTGGAGAAATTAGTGGATCCAGAATTGACAAAATAATCTTGTTATTAACAAAGTTGGGGCTCAGAGTGTTGCTCCATGGTAGAGAACTTGATTAGTGTGACAAGACTCCGAGTTCCACACCAGGCATGCGCACTCTCTCCTCTCTCTGAATCTTTCTTGCGCTCTCCTGATCTCTCTTTCTCTCTGGGTCTCTCTGTCTCCTCTCCTGCCCTCATCTCGCTCTCTCCCTCCCCTCTCTATCACCTCCCATACACATACTAACAAAGTTGGGGAACTTGTATTCCTGGCTACCAATAGGGCACAATAACTAGACAGTAGGAGATTGCTATAAGGATGGTTACACTAATCAAAGGAACGGAGGCAAGGGTCCTGAAATCAATCTCACACTTGTGCTCAATTTAATTGCAATAAGAAAGTCAAAACAATTCAATGGGGAAGGAGTATTTTTCAAACAAGTGACGCTGAAGCAACTAAATATCCGAAAGCAAAAGAATGAAGGCTCTATGGAGATGAAAGACAAAAAAAAAAAAAAAAAAAGAATGAAGGCAAGCCCTACAACAAACTATGCTTTTTGCTTTCTTTGGTTATTGTTCATACCATATATTATATATAAAGATTAACTCAAACTGGATCAGAGATGAAAACTAATAACTACAAAACCCCTAGAATAAAACATAGATCTTTATAATCTTGGGCTCATAAATCTTTATGATCCCAGGCTTGGTAATAATTCCTTAGCTGTGACACTAAAAAGCACAACCAACAGCAATGAAAAGGTAAATTGGACATCATCCAAAGTAGACAGTGGATGTATCAAAGGAAATACTAATAAGGCGAAAGCATATCACTTGATTATGGGAGAAAATGTTTGCAAATCACATTTTTACTAAGAGACTAGCATGTGGAAAATAAGTGAGGAATCCGTACAACACAGTAACAAAAACACACCCAGCTCCAAAGCTTTAAATATGCAAAGGAGCTGCACGGTGTTTCTGTAAGGAAGAGGTACCACATAGGCTAATGAACATCAAAAGATGTTTAGTATCTGGGACAAAAATGGGAGGTCTAAGAGTCATCATGGAAACACAGACCAAAGCCACAGCAGAATTCCATTTTACACCACAAGGAAGGCTGTCGTGAAAAAAGGCAGTTAATAGCAAGCGATGACAAGAACAGGGGGAAGTAGAATCCTCCCGCCTTACCAACGGGAATGGCAGGTTTGCAAAAAAACAAATCTGAACTTTCCCTGGACCCTACCAGTGCTAGGTGTGTGACCAGGAGAAAGGCAGGGATGTGCCAGCTCAAAAACATACACATGTATTGCACTTTTCTTCCTGGCAGTCAGGAGTACAGATCACTCAAAAGTCCATCACCCGAGGCATGCAGAGACAAATGTGCAGCAGATCTGCTCAGTAAGGTTACTTGTCATAAAAGCCAGGGGATAACTGATTCGTGCCGTCATGAGGATAAAACTTGGGAACATTTTGCTAAGTGGAAGAAAGTCAAACAAGAATGAGCACATGCTACCACTTGATTCCATTCACACAAATTGCTCTGAACAGGCAAATCCATAGAGATGGGAAGCAAATTAATGGTTACCTAAGACTGGGGTAGGAAATTGGAAGATTATGGGGTGATAGTAGTGACAATGTTCTCAAACTGTACTTATGGTTCTATGAATATCCCATTGCAAAGCCCATTGCATTGCATGCTTTTAAATGGGTGAATTTTTAAGGTCTGTGGATTATATTTCAAATACGCTGTTGCCAGAAGTGGCAATCAAACATCGTGCCATTGTTTAGTGGGATGCTGGGTTACTGTGGGATGATCTGAAGGATTTCACAGAGCTATCTCGGTAAGAAGGCAAAAAGAGTGCTTGCACGGAGCCAAGCATGATGGCACAGGCTGCTAGCAGTCTCTGCACCCAGGAGCCTAAAGCAGGAGGTTTCCGAGCTTCAGGCAACCTGAGCTACACGTGAGACCTGTCTCAAAACAAACAAACAAATAAATAAACAAAATGGCATGCACATCCTTTCACTGGACCATAGGAAGCTAAGTGAGCAGGGGGGTGGGAGTGGGCCCGTTTACTAGAGGACAGAAAAGATTTAAGCTTCTTACCTGCTTTTTACACTGATTCTTTTATTTTGCATGCATGTGTGTGGGCATGCACATGCCATGGTGCACATGTAGAGGTCAGAGGACACTTTTGAGAGATGGCTCCTGTCTTTCTACCACGTGGATTCCTAGCTCAATCTCTGGTCATCCGGACTCTTGGCAGGTACCCTGACTCCTTACTACACCGTCACATCAGCTCGAGATTGGAGCTTCCTTGTAGAAGGGTGGGAGAGTGGGAAGACATAGATGGATGTTGGCTGGCGATGACGCAGGCAGAAGCAGTGCCATCTTCTGTAAGCTCAGACAGATGGACAGACGATGGACAGGAGGATCTGTTTAGACACCAGCTACTCAGTGCACAGCAGCTTGTTTCCTCTTGTTTGTCTTGTTAAGGAAAGAAAGTGGTAAATGAGAGAGGAGAGAGCAGGGCCCTGGGCTGGAAGGAGAAAAGTCAGGAGAGTTGGGCGGGCTTGAGAGAGGCCCACTGGAGCCTCAGCTGCAAGTAAGCAAATGAACTGTGCAGGGGCCCGAGAGCAAGAGCTCAGAGCTCAGAGCAAGAGCGGTCTCCTCCTGAGTCATCTGAGGCAGGCCAGACAACCCCAAATGCTTTCAATGTTACTCACTCGTTTTGGCTTTGAGCCTTTCACTCTCTGGACACCCTCCACTGGATGGATGGCCTGTTGGCATCCTTCCTCCCAGAACTGAATGTTCTTCCCTAGTGAGGGCCGACTCAAATCCACTTCCCTGGTTCTGTACCACATGCATTTATTAATAATAAATAATAATGGCTGTAACACATCTCATTATTTCCTTGCATTGGGACAGTGAAAGATTTTTTAAAAACCCACAACCAAAAAACAAACAAACAAACAAAACCGCAGAGGAATCTGATAGCACAGGGGTAGTAGGGGACAGTGGTTTGTTAAGATGTTACACTGAGAGGTTTAGCATGATAGCTGGCGAACCACACACAGAGGAATAGAGTCAGGGATCCGGGGTTGGCACCCTTAGATATGAGATTTGCTGGTTTCTTATTGGTTTAAGCCAGCCAGCTAGGCAAGGGAGCAGCCACTCATCTTGAACCTACTCACTGAGCACAGGCACAGAACACCCTCACTATCATGATCCAGGCCACTTGGAGCTCCAAACATCAAGAGAAAGGGGTGAAAGCAAAGAAATCCACAGGGCTGTGGCTGCCACCCAGCACTGGCATTGTTGTATCTAGGCACAGACAACACAGGGTGTCTGGCAGCAAGGGGGCAGGGTGGCATGTGAAAGGAACAACAGTCTTTGCCTCAGATCTGGATTTAGAACCTGCTTCAGCTGCTGGACTTCCTGGGCCGCACTAGCCTCCGACTTGTTCCTAAGCCTCTCCGAACTTCGGTTTCCTTATCCGAAAAATGCAAGATCATAAAACCCACCCTCGAGGGCTGGCTATAAGAAACAGGACTCTCCAGGCCGCCTCTGAGCTTCTGTATTTGTTAGCACCCCCTGTGCAAACCCCCAGCCCAGTGGCACACTGGGCACAGTGGAATGTCTACCCGCCACCCTTCTGGTCTCTTCCTGCATCTTCTTGGAAACAGCAGGACTAGTGTCCCTGGTCTATGCTCCCATGGATTTTCTCACTCTGCGTGCTCCCTCCTAGGACTCATTCATCACCTGCCCACCTGCCCCCTTTCTGTGACGGCAGAAGAAAGCTCCTGCTTGGGAGTCTCCAGTTCACGGCACCAGGTGCTCAGTAAGCACACGCTGATGGGGTGAGGTTTAAAATCAAGCACTGTCTAACTCTCCCTTCCCGAGCCGCACTGACTTGGAGGGGAAACAGAAACACGAACTCTTATCTGATCTGTACTCTCTCCACCAGCTCATAGGTACTCTTAAACTCTCCCTAGAGACCGGGGCGAGCTCAAGGAAGACAGCACAGACTCTGCAGAGACCATACGGCTGCTATAGTCTTGGCTCTGTAACTTATCAGCTCTGTAACTTGCCCTTTCTGTGCCTCGGCTTACTCATCTATAGAATGAGTCACACGGTTGCCAGGGAAACTAAATAAGCGGCTGGCACGGTGCTTCTCACAGTGCCTGGAACATAGTAAATACTGTATAGGAACTTACTCTCTGCACACCCTTCTTCCTGGCTGCCCCCACAAGTTCCTTCTCTTTCACTAACGCTAGCCATGGTGAGCTAAGCCAGTTATATTAGTTACTTTTCCCATTGTCCCGACAAAATATCCGACACAAGCCACTCAAAGGAGGAAGGTTTTATTTTGTCTCACATTTCAGGGGATATAAGTTTAGGATGTTGGGAAAAGGGAGGTAATTGGAGAGTTTGGGGCAGCTTCATCAGTGTGGAGTGGAGGGGAGTTTGTAGCTAGTCACAATGTGGTGGCAGACAGGAAGCAGAGAGCTCAGACCAGAAGTGGGCTAGCCTCTAACCTTTAAAGGCCTGTCCTAGTGACAAATCTCTGCCAGATCTCCTGCTCCCAATGTTTCCATGACCTCCCTAAAGAGCTCCACCAGAGCAGAGCAAGTGTTCAAATACCTAAGCCTGGGCACATTTCAGACTCAAACCATCGCGGCTGATGCTACCACAAATGTCACTTAATCCAATCTGGTGGAGTCCAGACAACCTCTTTGTATCAGTTAGGTGGCCATCAGTCACAGTTTGCAGCTACTAAAGACATGGGTTTTCGTGCTTTAGAATGATTTTATTTTATTGGCAGCAAAAGTTTATTATAGAAAAGGAATGCAATGAGCTGTGTGTGTGCATGTGTGTGCACATGTGTGTGTAGAGGTGCACATATGTGTGGAGGCCAGAGATCAACAATGAATGCCCTCAATCATTCTCCACACTATTTTTTTGCATCAGGGATCTCTCGTGGGGCCTGGTGATTGCCAGTTTGGCTACTGTGGCTGGCTAGCCAACCCCAGGGACACAAGAGCACTGAGATTTTAAGTGCACCAGGAGTTTTCGCCTGGGTCCTGGGGTCCAAACTCAGATCCTTATGCTTAAGCAGCAAGCACTGATACCTGCAGAGCCACCCCCACCCCCAACTTCCAACCTTTTGTATTTCAATGCAACCGTGAGGTCATTGAGGAGCTTGTGTGTGCTGTTTGGGATCTGGGGCAGGGCCCAAAGCTGCATCTCAGTCTAGATTCCAGGTGCTGCTGCTGCGGGCCCACGGACCATGCTTCACCTTATGAGATCCTTAAACAATGAGGGCTCCTCTTTCTCACAGATCTGTGTTATGAGGCGAAGAGAGAAGAAGCAAGATACCAACAAAGGATCCAAAGAAGGTTAGTAAGAGGAAATGTTGGGCTGGCTCCCAGGGATAAAGCACTGGACACCCAAGCCTGGTGACCTGAGTTCTATCCACAGAAAGATGTGGGAAGGAGAGAACCGACTCCTAAAAGTTGACCTCTGACTTCTGCACATACGCAATGGTATAAGCACACACCGGCACTCACACACAGGTACCATATGTGAACACATGTATGGAATAATAAATTCTAAAACACTCTTTAAAAAGGCATATAAAGCTGCCCAGGCATAAGTAGTCTTCCTCCATTCTTTCAACATTTTACATGCTATCAGGGCCTAGGTGTGTGTGAGTCTCCTGGCCTCAGAATGACTGCTTACGCTCCAGCCATCAAGCCCATGACTAGGGCAGAGAGAAGAGGCAGGTAAGGGCAAGAACAAGTTCTGAGTGTGTGATCCGTTTAATACAACAGTGCATTTTCTGCCCGGATCCCTGAAACGAAGCCCTGCTCACACCCCAATGTTCAAAGAAGGACGAGGAAACGTTTAACTTGGCTCAGTTTGCCCCCGACACAACGACCAAGAATAAGAAAAATGAACATTTAGGCAAGCAGCTATTAAAATCAGCCACACGCCACTTGTCACCCTCCAGATGACAGGGTCACTAACACAGACAGCATTCTCCCACCTCTAACGCTCAGGCACCACTGCTGGAGTGGTAGGCGATTATTTGAACACCGGTCCCAGAATCAACCTTCATTTCTGGCCCCTCATCTTCAAGCTAAATAAGCACCGTTGTCACAGATTTTTCTGAAGGAAGCCTCTCAGACCCTGGTTCCACCGAGCAGCGCGGTGTTTCCTTCCCTCGCCCGTCAGCTGCCACTCTGCTGGCGAAGTCACTCTTAGACAAAACTGCTTAATTAGAAAACCAAGGCATGAAGGTTTGTGACGTGACCAGATCAGCCGTCAGCTCCGTCACCAGAGGCAGAGGCAGGCAGACCTCTGAGTTCCAGGCGAGGCTGGGCAACACAGGGGACTCTGGTTTTTGTTTGTTTGTTTTTTAAAGAGGTGCTTTTTTTTTTTCAGCAAGTGCTTTTGCTTGAGACACCAAAGAAGCAGACTTGCATGTCCACAAGGATAGCCGTAGCTGTAGAAGCTTCTGGCAACCTTCTTGAACAACACAGACATAACTGAAAACACAGTCATACTATGAGAAGATGGAATGGAAAGAAAGAATGGGAAAGTTGCCTACACTGGGTAACCCATGCTCAAGCCATAAGTTTGCTGTTCCAATTTCCTCGATCCACAGATTCAGCTACACACAGCTAAGCCATCAGTTTGGTATTCCCGATTTCCTCGGTTCCATGGATTCAGCTACACAGGGCCTCTGTGATTCACAGCCCCAGCTTCAGGGGTGAGAAGGCTTGGTGTGGAACCTACCCTCACCCCAGGCCACTTATCGCTGAACCTCAGTTTCCTTATCTACGAAAGTGGAAAAACATTAGCCCTCGGGATGAGATTGAACAAGATATAAGATGTCTGGGAAGGGCTCAGCACATGATCCAGTGCAGCTAACGGCAAGGGTTAGTGTGTGTTGGGGATCAGGTTGGGGGACAGGCTGCTGGACACGTCCACTCAGCCATCAGTGAACCGAAGGAACCAAATGTCCTTGAGTACAGTGACAGCTGCAGGCCTGGAAGGGCTCGCAGGTCTCACGCCTGACTGCTACATTTCAGATCGGTATCTGGATCCGTGTGTTGTTGGTATTTGGAAGTGGCTTGGCTGCTGCTGTGCCCACCTGGGCAAGAAGCCAAGGCTAGGCTGTGAGCCTCAGGCCCCAGTCCAAACGCCCAACATGAGATCATTTCTCTGTGAAGCAGCCTGCTTCCCAACAGGTATAAAAGGTGAGGAGAGTCATTTGTTCTGCCTGTTTCTAACCCGGAAGCTCTTCTGTCTTGGTTTGCCCTCCACCTCCCTCCACCAGAGAGAGACACTCACCTTTTCTTCTACTCAGGGAGGACCCAACTTGTGGCCCACCATAAATAACGTTTTGAAAACCAAACTGGAAATGAAGAGCCCAGCTTTCTTTCCTCTCCCCTTCCTTCCTTTCCCCACTCTTTCCCTTCTTTTCTTACTATTTTGAGACAGGGTCTCCATGTGTAGCCTTGGTTAGCCTGGTACTTGCTTGTAGCCCAGGCTGGATTTGAACTTCTAGTGAGTCTCCTGCCTCTGCTTCCCATGTTCTGGTGGGTGACACCATGTTTGACTGTTCACTCACTTCCACTTCCTGCCTTGTCAACAGAGCCTCTTCCAGTGAGAAAACTTGAAGAGCCGTTTTACTTCTAGGATGAAGGGAGGGATAAATCCACCAGGAACAAACTTAGAATTAATATCTCGCGAAATGATGGTGCCAGGTGGTGACTGTTTCAGTGATTATCTTTTCGGATTATCATTATTCTCTGCAAGCTACAGTTGGCAATGTTACCCGTTTGCCACTGGGTAACTAAAAGACTTTGGCTCAAGTCTAAGATTTTTGACAAATAATTTAATACAATGTCTGCCACCTACAACAACCATGGTACATAGCAGTTTTCTCCCAGGTTCTCCCTCAAACCGGCTCCTGGTTAGGTGTGGATTGTCTAGGGTTGTCTAGGTCATCTGGAAAGAAAGAACCTCAGATTGGCCACCAGGCAAGTTAGTGGGGGCACTTTCTTAACCCATGATCTATGTGGAAGGTTTCAACCCACTGTGGGCAGTGCCACTCATGGGGCAGGTGGTCCTGGGGTGGATAAGAAAACAGGCCAAGCAAGCTGTGTGGAGCAAGCCACTAAGGAGCATTCCTCCATGGCTTCTGCTTCAGTTTCCGCCTCCAGGTCCCTGACTTCCCTTCATGATGGACTGTGAGCAGGATATGTAAGCCAAATAAACCTTTTCTCCCCAAGGTGTTTTTGGTTTGTTTTGTCCTAGCGCTAGAAAACCAAACCAAAACACCAGGTCTGCAGTGGATTCCAGGCAGTCCTTCCTTGAAGACTGTAACTTTGGAATTTAAAAAAAATAAAAGGGAGCATATAGCTATATAAGACAACAGAATGGGTGTTAATCAGGAAGAATGGCAACAAGACTAGCCTGGTCGTGCAGGCAGGTTTGACTCACGTCGCCTGCCTAAGACCTTTTGTCTCTCGGAGCACACAGGAAAGATTTCACTTATCTAATCAAACACAGCCTCCAAGGAAATTCATTTTGCTTGGGGCTTTGTACAGTCAAAACAGCAAGAAGGCTGGTGACAGAGCTTAGTTGATAGAATGCTTGCCTAGAGTGTCCAAAACCCTGGGTTTGATCTCCGACACTGTATAAAAACGGGTGTCCCGCACATTTCTGATCCTAAGACTTAGGAGAGGGAAAGAGGAGACAGAAGTTCAAGGTCATCCTTGGCTACACAGTGAAGTCCTGTCTCAAGCAATTACCCCTCTCAAGGTTTTGGTGTGTTAATTAGACGGAAGTTCTGAAGTCCTGAGCTGCAGCCGCCACTGTGACTTTATTTTAAAGACAGGGTTTCACCATGTAGTTCTGTATGATCTGGAACTCACTATATAAACCAGGCTGGCTTTGAACTTGCAGAGATCTATCTGCCTCTGCCTGGAACTAAAGGCATACTCCACCATACACCGCTTACCACTGTGACATCTTAAAATTGGCTAATAGTCCATCATAGACTTTTGATTCCCTTTTCCATAGAATGGAGATAAATAAATTAATATATATAAACAGATTGGATCAATGCTTTGGCTTTTGTTTTGTTGGCTTTTTGAAACAGGATTTCACTGTGTAGCCCTGGCAATTCACTCTATATATTACGCTGACCTCAAACTCAGAGATCTGCATGCCTCTGCCTCCTAAATGCTGGGATTAAAGGTGTGCACCTCTGGCCAATGCTTTTATGTAGAAAGATTGTTTTAATCATATTGGTAATTTTTTAAAAAGTGGAATGTGATGGTGCACACCCAGGATTCCAGTGGGGACATAGATAGAAGATTTGAGAGTTCAAGATCAGCCTAGAGCTGCATAATGAAGAAATGCTTCAGTTTAAAGAAAAAGTATGCCAGGCAGTGATGGCACATACCTTTAATCTCAGCACTCAAGAGGTAGGACAAGTTCCAAAGCTACAGAGAAACCATGTCTCAAAAAAACAAAAAAGAAAGAAAGAAAGAAAAAGTGTTTATGTGTGTGTTTGTTAGGATGATTTTTGGAAGATTTTGTTTGAGGAAAAAAGTCTCTTTTTGAAAACCACAGATTGGAAACTTTATGGCTAAATCATTTTCTATACTTGATCATCTCTTCATTCTCCCCTTAAAGCTTTCTCTTCATGGCTGCATCAACATCTAGCCAAGCAGCATGGTGAGTGCACTTGCTCATCCTGTTCACTGTCTGCTCCTCCACTGATCTGTGAGCTTGGAAAAGGCAGTTGTTTTCTCTGTCTGATTCATTGCTGTACACCTAACAACAAGCAGAATGAAAAAGCCCTGAATGAATGAACAAATACTACTAGTTTTCTCTAGGCCCACAAAGAACATTTGGAGTGAGAGGGGGAATCTATATATCTCTATATAGAAATTAATATATCACAATATTATCTAATATATTAATATATTGATTAATTATCTTTGTGTATGCACATGCATGTATGCCACAAGAACAAGTTCAGGTGTTGGTACTCGCCTTCTACTATCTCTGAGATAGGTCCCCCATCATTCACTGCCACATTTACCAGGCTAGCTGACCAGTGAGCTCCCAGGGATGCTGCTGTGTCCACCTCCCATCTTGTAGAAGCACTTGGTAGAGATGTATGCTATCATGTCTGACTTTATGTGAGTTCTGGGGATCCAGACTCAGGTTCTTACATATGTGCAGCAGTTACTTTACCCACGGATCCATCTTCCAGCCCCTAGTTTACATATTTTTAAAGGGAGGAATTGCTTTGGTGGTCAAGTTAGTCTTGAACTCCTTGGCCCAAGTGATCCTTCTGACTGAGATACATGCCACCTTGCTGGTCAGGGCAGTGGGTACATTTCATCTAATGCCTTCTCTCATCGTCTGCCTTTGTTGGGATCATTTGGAGTCCTGGCCTCCAGCTGCTCTTCCCTGTTAGAGATCTTTCCTTTCCTTCTGATTTGAGTTACTGAAAGCTGTGTCATAATTGTTTACCAGCTCAGCTTCACGAGCATGTGTTGCCTTGAGGATCAGAGGATAAGGTTTTCACCTATTGGCCCACCTGACTGTTGTATATAAGCCTCCATGGTGCTACTGAATAAAGGGCTTCTTTCCAGTGACTAGAGGTCCGTGTCTCTGTCTGTGCTGTCTCTGTGTGTCTTTGTGAGTTTCAACCTCCAGCCCCTCGCCCGAAGCTTGCGAACTGTATGGTAGTGCATAGAGCGCAGACAGGCGGTTGTGCGCGGCACGCCCTGACCACATCTACACCACACATCCACCCACAGCATGGTCCTGCCTCTCATCCTAAATATTGTCTACCTTGTCACTGCCACCAGAGGGCTTTTTGGAATACCTTGTCTCCATCCTGCCACTTAGGAATAACATTTGTTATCTCTTAAAACTTGCTTGAGAGCCGGGCGGTGGTGGCGCACGCCTTTAATCCCAGCACTCCGGAGGCAGAGGCAGGTGGATCTCTGAGTTCGAGACCAGCCTGGTCTACGAGCTAGTTCCAGGACAGGCTCCAAAGCCACAGAGCAACCCTGTCTCAAAAAACAAAAACAAAAACAAACAAACAAAAAAACTTGCTTGAATGCCAGCTCCCTATCGAAGTCCTACTCCCATGTTATAGGTTTATATCACTTAAGATGCTCCTGGGCATTTTTAAGGCCAGAAAACTTACTTCCAGCTGGTTTCGACACCATAAGGAACCCTGATAGAGAGTTGACAACCCTGATGAGAGTCACTAGCTTCAGTGGCTCGGCTCTCCATAGATAGCTCTCTGAGGTTCACTGAGAGAACATAGCCCTAGGAGATTGATAGCTTTACTTCACTCAACGGTGTCCAAGGATATGGGACTAAGACATTTTCTTTCCCTACTGAGGATTTGTGACTTGTGTAGGTTGACTAAAGCAACTCACAATTCCAGGGCTGAGTGCGCCATGTTTGGTGGCAGCTTAAGGCAATGGGTCACGTTGCATTCAAAGTCGGGAAACAGGAGGAAACAGTTGCTGGTACTCAGCTTGTTTTCTCCTTTTCATTCAGTCTGGAACGTGAATGAATGGGATGGTGCCGCAGCACCGGACGGGCCTTCCCACCCCAGTTAACCTCACCAGAAAGCCCTTCCCAGACATGCCCAGAGGCTCAGCTTTTTGGAGACTAAAGCGATAATCTAATCACCATCACACCACCATTAGCCCAATCTTTGTCAGAAGAGTAGCTCACTGTGGTTGCCCAAGGTCTGGATTTCCTAATCCGCCCCTGAAACAGGCTCCAGAGTGTCCCTGCTTCCCTGGCACCTCAAGTGGCTCTACAGTGGTGGAGAGGAGGTGGGAAAGGCCTTGAAGAAACAGCAGCACGCTCCTCACACTGTCTCCCTCAAGCAGTTGTTTGGAACACGTGTAAGCTAATGTGTGAGGACAGCACTACCTGTTAGGGAAGCAAGAAGACCTGTTCTAGAGAGCTCAGTAGTGTGCAGCTGCATGGCTTCTTAGACTGGTGCGCCTAAAGCGTAATGTAAGAGGCTGGTGAGTCTTTTTTTTTTTAATTTTTTTTCTGTTCATCTAGAGAATTTTTATTTTCTTTTATTTATTTATTTATTTTTTGGTGAGTCTTAAATTACACTAAAAAGATCATATGGTAAAAGAGTAAGTTGGAATTCCTCATGTTTTTGTTTTTGTGATGGCCTAAGGTGGCCTGGGATTCATCGTGTAGCCCAGCATGGCCTCAAACTCACAACAATCCTCCTGCCTCAGCCTCCAAAATGTTGAGATAACAGGCGTGAGCTGCCACACAGAGCTGACTTCATCCTTCAGTTATTTCCATCCTCCACATTTCCTTGACCGCTAGCTCCAGCCACATTCTTGGAGGCAGAGATAAGATGGTAAATTGAGGCACGCGAGGCCTCTTATTTCCGGCAGGGAGGAGGGACAGGCTTTAAACAAATAGTTCGGGCTGGAGTACATCTCAGTGGTAGAGCTGGCTTAGCAAGCATGGGGCTTGAGCTGAATCTCCAGCAAGACACAACACAACATTACCCCCTCCTCAGCAGCACTAACAACGAAACCCCGGATAATGACATGAAGAGGTAATTGCAGGGACTGGGAGGATGGTTCAGGTGACAATGAGCTTGCTGCACAAGCACGAGGACCTCAGTTTGATGCCCAGAAGCTGTGTAAAAATGCTGGCTGTGGTGGCCCACACCTGTGATCTCAGGCCGCGGAGGGGGAGACAGGCAGATTCCAGTCTGGCCTAATTGGTGAGCTCCAGACGAAGGAGACATTCAAAGGAGGTAGATGAGATTCTTGAAGATGACACCCAAAGTCATCCTTGGTGTCATGTGTGTGAGGACACCCCCCCAACACACATGCCACATGCATGCATACATCCAAATACTGATGAAAAAAGCTAATCACATAGATGCTCCAGTTTTTGCTGAGGATCTGCTCCCTGTTGCCCTCCAGGACTTCAGGTAGAGCCGGGAGATTGCTCCTGTAGGCTAGCAGGAGGTCCCGAGGCAGTGGGAACGTGGAGAAGGGCTGAAGGCACCACACAGAACAGGATTCCAAGTTCAGAAGTCAACTTCTGGCAGACAGGCTAAGTCGCTTGCCACAAGACACAGAGCTGGGCCAAGGAGAGCTAAGAGCTGAGCCGACTCCTGGCAAAATGAAATCTCTTAATCACCATGCTGTATATACTGCTTCCCCATGGTTACCACATTGCTGTCCCCATTTTACAGATGAGAAGATGGAGACTCGGGGCAGAATCTGATTAAGGCTACTGAGTATAGGAACCAAATCAGAATGCAGGCAGGTCTAAGAGATTTTGCTGTTCACTACAGCCCCACACCACCTCTGCAGGGGCCTGTGCAGGGGCCTCAACCCTACTGCAGGGTCTAGTCATTCACCCCTATCTCCATTCACTAAGGTTACAGCTGCTTAAGAGAAAAGACCAGGTCTAATCGTCTCTGCTTCTTCAACCCTAGAACAGTTTTGGCGTTAAACCCACGATGCAGATGTTTGCTGAATGAACTAAATAACTGATAACTGGACGAAGGAATGACTGAATGCCTGCTAGGGAAGCTTCCAGATCCCGGGTAGGGCCTGCGGCTAGGAGGATTTGAAAATATTCTTAGCAAACCGGAGATTGTGCCTGAGCCTGCCCTCGGCCTCAGTAACAAAGCCCTCCAAAAGGAAGAAAGAAAGAAAATGGGGCGTACAAGGATTCCAGACTGGATTCCATGACGTCACCCGAAGTTGGATGTCTGCACTCGTAAACAAAGGCTCTTGTGACATGGCCCCTGGCCAGGCTAGCCACTCAGCTTACGTGGGGGAGGCGGTTGAAGAAAGCAGCCCCCATGTTGGCCTCCACCCTGTATTCAGCCTCTGTATTTAGCAGGTATCTCCTCCAAGGGAAAACCAGGACAGGAAATCATGTTGCCATGGAGACCAGAGAGGCCTTTCCAGACAGAGAGGAAAATAAACACACTCTGGTTGGACTTAACCCCCACCAAGCCATGGTGGCTTCATCTCCTAGCCAGTGAGGCCTTGGTTTTCTCTAGAAACTTCTGGTGGCCTCTCCTCCAAGTACCCTCGACATCAAGGGCTGAGTGGTTACTTGGCCCAGGCAGTGTCCCTGGGGCAACATGAGTGTGGGGGATGGAAGAAGCAGCCATTTTGTGCTTCAGCCTCAGACCACCTCAGACTCTCACAGCTGGCAACTGAAGTCTAATGACTAAACATTTATATTGTGTCTGGTGTATACCAGATTCTACCGTCTTTAGATTTAAACATTTATATTGTGTCTGCTGTATGCCAGATTCTACCTTCTTCTTCTTCTTCTTTTTTTTTTTTTTTTTTTTGGTTTTTTGAGACAGGGTTTCTCTGTCCTGGAACTAGCTCTTGTAGACCAGGCTGGCCCCGAACTCACAAAGATCCTCCTGCCTCTGCCTCCCGAGTGTTGGGATTAAAGGCATGTGCCACCACCGCCCAGCCCAGATTCTACCGTCTTTAGACTTAAACATTTATATTGTGTCTGCTGTATGCCAGATTCTACCTTCTTTAGATTTATTAACTTATTCAGTCCTCATAGCAACCATTATTATGATATTCCTTTTACCAGTGAGGAAACAGACACTCAGAGACTCAGAGGTCCTCCTAAGGTCACAAGACAGTTGATAGTGGCACCAGGATCTAAGGTACTTTGACAATGTTCCAAGTACAGATTCATCGTATAGTACAACCCCCCCCCCAGCCATTTGATGATTCACTACCTTGAAAGATTGTATGATGTTAAATTCAGTGTGCGTTTATTGAGCACCTACTGTATTACAGGCACTATATTGAGCACGGGAAGTATAACAGGAAAGAGACGAAGATGATACCAGAGACACGCAGCTTTCTGGAAATCCCCAGGTGGGAACAAGCTGACTCCTTAGGAAAAGGGAAAAGAAGCCAGAGGCGCTGAAGAAACAAAGGCTTGATCACATAGGGAGCAAGGGAGATTAATTTCTAATTGGCAGAGATGGGGTTTGTTCCACATCTGACTCAGGAAGCCCTGAAGAAAGACAAGTTCACGGGCACTGCCAGGATGCCCACCATGGACCAGGGGCAGGCTCCTTCAGGCTGAATGTCTAAATGTGCCCCCCAGGTTATTCGTCTTTTTTAAATTATTACCTTTTAGATTAACATATAAAGCAATGGGTTTCCTCGTGGCTGGTGGAAGCAGTTCATGGGGAGCAGGTCCTTGGTAATATCCTCTCTGGCCCCTTCCTGTCTTGCTTCCTGTTTCCTGGTCAGCCAGCCCATGAGCAGCTTCCACTGCAGGGTCCTGATGCTGTGAGCTGCGTTCTTCCATCACGCCTTCCCTGCCCTGATGGAGGTGTGCTGGTTTGAAAGAGAATGTCCCCATAGCCTCAGCTGTATTTGAGCACTGGTTCCCCAGCTGTTGGTGCTGTTTGTGAACACTGTAGCCTCGCTGGAGGAAACAGGTCACTGGGCACGGGCTTTTGAGAGCTTTAAGACTAGCACCAATCCCTGTTCACTCTGTTTTGTGCTTGTGGTTCAAGATGGGAGCTCTCAGCATCCTTCGTGTAGCGCCATGCCTGCTGCCTGCATGCCTCTTCATCACGATAGATGCTTCTTCTCCCTCCGGAACTGTAAGTCCAAATAAACCCTTCCTTCTGAAAGTTGCCTTGGCCATGGTGTTTTATCATAGTACTAGAAAAGCAATTAATATAGGAGGTGCCAGAGCCAGGCTATGAACTGGATCCTTCAGAATCTTAGCTCTCAGCACCGTACCCTCTCTCGGAGCAAGGGTGTATGCCAGATATTGGAGAGGTGGAGGGGTGACTCTCACACTGAACCTTACCCGAGCTGCTACTTCATTTGGCATAAAAGTTGCAGGTGGGGCTGGAAATTCTGCTACTTTGTCGTGTTTGTGCTGGACACATAGACTCCTTGATCTCCGCTGAGCAGCAGTTTCCCCTGAGATGAAAACCTCCCATCTAAGGGGGAGGCTCATTAAGATAGAGTGGAGGTGGAACACTCCTTCCTGCAGGGAAGCTTGTTAAGACTAGGCATATACAACTCAAAATAGCTTCAGGGAGTCCCTGAAACTAACCAGATTTACTAAGACCCTCCCTTCCCAAGCTTATATAAGCTATAAGGATGGCTAAGCCTCCTGGAAGAGGCACAGGAGTAACTGAGCTATCTGGAAAGGCCCTTTCTGTGGTGGTTTGACTAAGAATGGCCCCCATACACTCATATGTTTGAATGCTTGGTCGTCAGGGAGTGGCACTGCTTGAGAGGAATTAGGGGGTGTGGCCTTGTTGAGTAGATATGGTCTTGTTGGAAGAAGTGTGTCACTTGTGGTGATTTTCTGAGGTTTCAAAAGCCCAAGTCGGTCCCTGTGGCTCTCTTTCTGCTGCCCGCAGATCCAAACATAGAACTTCCAACTACTTCTCTAGCGGGTCTGCCTGTGCGCCACCATGCTCCCTGCCATGATAACGGACTAGCCTCTGAAACTGTAAGCAAGCACCAATTAAATGCCCTGTCGCATTAATAAAAGAAAATTGCAGGTTCCAGAGCAGGAAGGTAAAAATCCATCTATCTTCCTAGGCCCTGGGGAGCAAACCTAGTGAGCTCCACAAAAGCACTGGCACAGTATGAGCTTAGTGCGTACAAAGCCCAGAATTCACTCCCTAGCGCCAAACACGGGACAAAACTCCAGTGTCCTAAAGACCTCTTCATAGCAGTGGGGTCTCTTAAGCATCTTCCTGTATTTCATCGGTGCATGAGCCGCAGTTTGCCATGGAGTATTAGACAGCTTAGATTTTACAGTGATAAATTGATGTATTAATGAACCACTGCTATATCGCAAATTGCTGCAGAATTCAGGAACGTAAGACAGCAAATGCGCATCACTCCACTTTCTCCCAAGGTTGCAGTCAGGGTATTGGTCAGGCCTATGAACTCATCTAACTCAGACCAGGGAGGATCCTCGTCCAGCCTCGCCCACCATCTTTGGCAAACTTGCTTTCAGGCCAGCTGTCTGTTGTAGGTTCTTCCTCGGTTCTTGACACGTGAGCCTCTTCATAGATAGGCTACAGAGAAACAGAGGGGTTGACCCGGAGAGCCAGTAAGAGGGGGCACCCAGGGTGGAAGGCAGAGCCATCTCACCAAATGGGAACATGGCATCTCATCAAGTTGGCAGGTTCAGTTTGCTCTCTCCCACATTCAAGGGGGAGAGATTTTAAAGGGGCAAGGATAGCAGAAAGTAATCACTAGGGAGACATGCCAGCTGTGGAGGTATACCTTAATCCCAATACTTAGGAGACAGGAAAGTCTCTATGAGTTCAAAGCCAGCCCAGTCTACATGGTGAGTTCCTGGCCAGCCAAGGCTACATAGTGAGACTCTTGACTCAAAAGTGGACAAACAAAAAATCTGTGTATAATGGAATATGCCTTAATTCTAGCATTCAGGAGGCAGAGGCAGGTGGATCTATGTGAGTTTGAGGCCAGCCTGCTCTACATAGCAACTTCCAGGACAGCCAGAGCTATATAAAGAAACCATGTTTAAAAAAAAAAAATTTCATTCTAGGTTCCTGCCATAGAAAGCTGATCACAATGTGGGTATGAACATTGGTTATAAAGGGAGACAATGGAAGAGGCATCAGCCGTCTAAGGCAGGAGCTGAAAGAGAAGGTTTTCATTAATTCAATAAATGTGTGTGGAGTGCCTGCTTGCTACCCTGGCATCAGGCCTATGTAAGCCCCCTTGATGTTGGCAGTACAGCAGAGACGAGCTGAGGCCACCAAAAAGCTAAAAGCATAAAAAACCAAGCAGTGACCTCATGGTTCGCAGGCCATTTACAGGTAGATGACTGCAGTCTGTGACTGTCGGATGTTGGTGAGTGAGGGGAAGGAGGAGCTCAGAGTCCAGCTCCTCTGGAGCTTAGGCAGCTGGTGGATTCTGGAGCTTATCTTCTCAGAAAGGAAGCTGGGAGGAGACTAGATCTAGTGAAGGCTAATGCACCCTGGAGTCTGCTGTGTGGAATTTAAGGAATCCACACTGACATGGGCCCAGCACCCCAGCTACTTAGGAAGGAAGAGGATCACAAGTCTAAGACCTGCCTGACCTACAGAGAGTTCAAGACCAGCCTGGACAATTCAGGGAGACCTTAACTTTAAAAACAAAACAGAAACAAAATCCCCTGAAAAACAACAAAACAAACAAATAAAAACAAACAACTCTGCCCCCGACTGGGCATAGAATCACACACCTTTAATCCCAGCATTCAGAAGGTAGCAACAGGCAGACTTCTGTGAGTTCAAATCCAGCCAGGTCTACAGAGTGAGTATTAGGCCAGCCAGACTATACAGTAAGACTTTGTCTCAATAAACAAACAAATAAAACATAAACTATTTGCTTAAAGGTCTGGAGGTGTAGCTCGGTGGTAGAGTGCTTGCCTAGCATGTCCTGGATTCAATTCTCAGTATGGAAATAAAAAGAATTTAAAGATTCTTTTTACCAGGTGATATTCGGGAACAGAATGGACAGCAATGGAGGGTTTTGGAGTGATGTCACCTGGCCGTAAGTGAGTGGTGCAGTGGTCATATTTAAAGCCGTTTCAGTGAATGCAGAGAGAAAAGGCTTGTGGAGCCTAGAAACTGGTAATTTGTAAGGAAAAAAGGAAAAGGGAAAGAGAAAAGAAGAGAGGAAGAAAGAAGACCACGTAAGACTCAGAAAAGCCGGAAGGGTGTCATAGATTCTGTAAAGAGACTTGGTGGAGAAAATAATAACTGAGTAAGTAATACCGGCGGGAACCCAGTGTGTCTCCATTGGTACAAAAAGGAGGTCATTGCCTGCTGAGAGATACTAAAGAGATGGGGAGTGGAAAGAAAAAAAGGACCGATTGAGAGGCAAGGATAGAGAGGTTGAGTGCAGAGAAGTGTGGAGTGTTCACATCCTGTGGACACACGCCCAGACGGGAGCTATTATCTAATGAAATGTCCTTCCCGGAAGCATCTAGTGTCTGGGAGGCTGCCAGCCCTTCCTCTTTGCTTAGCTCCTAATGCATAGTTCCATTAGGCCAGGTGAATGGGACTGTTTGTGAAGAGAGGAGATAGAGTGACCTGTGCTGGGCTCTGTGACAGGAAGTAGCAAAATGTCCAGTGGACAGTGAAACAGAGGCTCTCAGAACACAAACAGCAGATGGTATGAGCTCCCAGACTTAATGTTCAGAATCAGAAATGACTATCCTCCTCTCCATCCTCCCTCTGGGTATATGTACGTGTAAAGCACAGGTTGACAATGGCTTCCTTGATTGCTCTCCACCTTGTTTTTTTTCTAAGTAATTTACAATTTTCAATTAAAACATAATTACATCATATGTCCCTTCTCTTTCCTCCCCTAACCCCTCCTTTGTCCCCCCCACTCCCTCTCAAACTCACGCCCTCTTTTTCTTTATTATTGTTACATATGAATAAATATATAAATACAACCTGTTGAATGAATCTGTTTAGTATTGCTGGGATGCACATGATTTTGGGGCTGACCACATGATACTGGATAATTAATTAGGAGATTCACCCCTGAGAACTAATTCCCCCTCTATTGGCAGTCATTAGCTCCTGAAGTTCTTTGTCAAGGGGTGGGGCCCCCATGAGATTCCCCCCCTTCCACTTTGGCAATCTATTGTTAAGATTTAACAATCTATTGTTGTTGTCCTGGCTCAGGTCTTGTTTAGGCAGCCACATTGTTGTGGTATCACGAGTGGGTACAGTTTCCTGGACGTTTCTAGGAGACACGATCCCACAGCAAATGTCACAGTCCTTGGCCCTCACTATGTTTCTGCCTCCTCTTGAGATGTTCCCTGAGCCCGACGAGAAGGGATTGCACTGTAGAGATAGCCACTGGGACTGGCACCCCACACTTAGTTGTTCTCTGGATCTTGAACATTTCTGGCTTTCTGTGAGGTTTGTTTTTTGTTTTTTGGTTTTTTTTTTTCCTTTGGATGAGAGGTGAGAGCTACATTTATCAAGCAAAGAGGGTCCATGAATAAAGGCCCTTTGAGGCTGGGGGATGGGGCGGGCCTGAGGAGATAACGACAGGGGTGGATGGGAGAGTAAAGGCTCACCTTACCATGCAAAGACAGTACACAAAGCTGGTCCCTGAGTGGCTCTGGAGCCAGGCCTGTGAGTGCGGAGATGGCCTTCATGTCTTTTGAGACAGATCTTTCACTCAGGCTCATATATTAGGTTAGACGGACTGGCCAGCAAGCCCTGGGACTATCTTGTTTCCACTCTCCTTCCCCTTAGCACACATGAGTACCATTGTGCCCAGCTTTTTATGTGGGCGCTGACTCGAGTTTGCTTTGCACAGCAAGCAAGCTACCACTGCACATCTTCCCACCCCCTGAAACAAATATTTTAGTTAAAATGTACCCATGGCCTAGACTCTAGGATCTAGAGCAACTGAAACCCCAGGAACTTCAGGCATTCACCATGGAAGTAATCTTGGCAAGTTCTGGGGTGACAGGCCTGTGCTACCTCCCCGGCAACAGTATTTTCATTTTTACTTGCTTTCTAAATAATCATGTCATAATAGCTGTTCTTAGTAACGTTCTCTCTCTAGCTCCCCTTTGCACTCATATTGGGAATCATGGCTTTGATTTTATTTTTCATGCAAACACATCTTTCTGTACATTTCTGCCCATTCCAATATGTCATCCCTGTCCATCTGCAGACTCTTAGTTTCTTCATTTCCCGTTTTCTTCTGAGGACTCAGAAAACTGCACGGACTCAGTAGCATTGATTGAAGACATTGGATTGTGTTAGCTTCCTTTCTGTAACGTTTCTTGTGACCCTTTGAGACAACTGGTCTAACATGCTTGTGCAGATCAGGACCTTGGGGAGTGTATGTGTGTGGGGTGGGGGGTTGTATTTTAAGGTCTGAACGGATTGATTTATGAAACCTCACCATCCACTGCAATCAACATTTTGAGGAATTTATCTGCTTTTCTGTGTAGTTCTATTGCAATAGTGAGGGAGAGATACCCCACCTCCGTCTCAAATCCAGGGTCTGTCACTCTGCAAGTCCCTTTCTATGGAGGTCTAGACTGAGGTTCACTGGAATCATTTAATACTATATTTAGTTATTCACTTATTTTATTCTTTGGTGCCAAGGAATTAAATCCAGGGCGTTAGGCACTCCAAGCATGTGCTCTGTCATTGAGCCACACCGTGCTTAGCCCTACCAACAATTTGAATCATATGTTGGAAATAAAAAGTGGGCATTTACAAGCCTCAGACCTAAAATAGCCTTATACTGGAAACCGAGTATTTAGAAAAGATGTATCAGAGCTTTGGAAGCTTAGAATGAGTTTGCTCTTCGCACCCCCATCTCCTCTTTGCTGCCACTACAACCTACAGCTCCTCTGGCTTCCTCTCTGAACAGAGCAGGCACCCCAGGGTGAGTGCAGGCCTTTCTCTGGGAAGAGCTCTGGAGCCGGAAGACAGGGCTGTGAGCTGGAACAGCAGCTGTGTGCCCTTGAGCTCTGGCCTGCTGCTAAACCTGTATCTCCTAGCTTCCTTTTTCAGTCTTTTTAGGATCATTTTCACACATGCAGAAGCCTAGAAGAAAGAGCTGTGAGAGCATATATGATGACATGCTGGTGACGGCCTGGAGATGCGCCATTCGGGGCCATCAGCCTTTTAATCGTTATTTTATTCCGCTTCTTTGTGGTGTGTGTGTGTGTGTGTGTGTGTGTGTGTGAGAGAGAGAGAGAGAGAGAGAGAGAGAGAGAGAGAAGCAGGCAGACTAACTGACAATCAACACTGTGTTCTAGGTTCTAGGATCAGACTGAAGGGACCTGGCTTGAGAGCAACACGGAGCCCCTCACAATGCCCAAGCTTTCGACACTGCAATCCAGTATCATCTGGCACACAGGCTAGCTAACCTGGACACATGCGGCCCATGCTCCATCCTTTCGACCTGCCTGAATTCAACCATTGTCGGTATTTTGCTCTCCTTGTTACACAATACGTATGTCCCTGTGTTGCTCTGTAAGACACCATCATATGTGCCAGTAATTAAAGGCTTTGTACATCTTCCTAGATATTTTGACCTGTATCACCTAAAAATAGTATTCTCCTACATAAGCACAACCCCAGAATCCCACTCAAGGAACGTTGACAATGACTACCTGCTGCTATCTCACTGTAGAGTCTGTGTTTCATCAAATATCCCTCAAGATTCTTTATGGTGGTTTGAATTCTTCCAGTCAGGCTCCAATCTGGTGGAATAAACCACATTTCTTATGTCTCTCTCTCTCTCTTTTTACATTTTATTTTATGTACATTGGTGTTTTGCCTGCATGTATGTCTGTGTGAGTGCATTGGGTCCCCGGAATAGGAGTTACAGACAGTTGTGATCTGCCATGTAACATACAGTTGTGCCATGTGGGTGCTGGGAATTGAACCCAGGTCCTCTGCAAGAACCACAGTGCTCTTACCACTGAGCCATCTCTCCAGCCCCTTCTTACATCTCTTAACATTTTTTTCTTCTGGCAAATTTTGTTTACCCATTTGTAAATAACACTGGATTTGGAAGGATCTAGGGGACTCATCTTGCAGAGCGCACCACTTCTCAGCTTGCCCGATTGCTTGCTAGGGAATGAGAGCTAACTCCTCCTGGCCTTGTATTCCTTTCTGGGAAGTGGCCAGAGTAGCTCCACATAGTTTTCTGCACATGCAGTCAATGTCAGGGCTCCACAAACTAACGCTTGTAAAGTGCTCAGTACAGTGCCTGGAACACAGCTTCCGTAAGTCTTGCTGTTGTCACCATAGCAACTAGCTCTCTTTGGCTGTTATTGCCACCGCCATCTTTAGCCCCTTAAAACTTCAAGGAATATTGACAGACAGACTTTTTGATTACTTCCTCGACCTTCTGGGCTATCTCTCCCCTCTCTCTCCCTCTCTTTCTCTCTCTCTCTGAACCTAATTGGTGAATCTCAGCCAGAAGAATCTCTTAACCCCTCTAAGAACTAGACAGAGTTTAGCCTTCTCCATCTTCCTAAGGCTAGCTTCTTTTTCCATAACCCTAAGGTTATAACCTCCAAATGGCTCAGACAACAGTGAAGCATCAGCTGGTACCATGCCCACCCAGGGAGGAAGGGGATGCTTTGTCATTGCTGGTGCTGTGGTGACCTTGGGGCTGGGGCTGTCTGCGCACAGCTGCTGCAGTGCTGTTGAAGGGATGCTGGGAAAGGAGATTGGCTGGCAAGGAAAGTGAGGAATGTGCTGCCAGAACTCTGGGCTCCCAGCCAGATGCTAATTATGACGGCCTGGGGGTGCCAGCGCCCCTGTCATCCCATGGAAGGAAGTGGGGGGGGTGCTGGTGGGAGAGGTGAGAGAAACAGGAAAGGTGACAGGGTCTGACAGGTTGGAGAAATACACTTGCTCCTCCAGGGTCCACCCTCTGCTCCTCCAGGGTCCACCCTCCCTGCAGGCCCGAGCTGTCTGGGAGGAATTGTGGCTGTCACCATAGCAACAAAGGCAGCTGATGTGTGATGTGCAGTGTCTTTATTAGAAAACCCTGCTCAACCTAGTGCCAGCACTTTTCCATCTGAATCTCGTCTCTTCAGCGCAGAAGGCTTCAGACGGCACTGGTGGGGCTGGGGGTGCAGGAGAGACAGGATCCTTCTCCGTTGTTTTATTGACTTTCTGGGGGATGCAGATGGAAGAGAAGCAGATTTGTGCATGGCTGAGACATCAGTTAAAGATTCAAGCGGCCTCAGAATTCCCTTCAGTTACACACCCCGAAGCAGCATTCCTATGGCCTTCCAAAAGGCGCACTCAGGGGACCCCTGGGGGAGGGGTCGTCTGGGAGACCATGAACCTGGACGTCTAGGCGTACCTAAGTGTTGCAGACTCGCATCTGTGCAGTGTTGGCTTTCTTATTGCTCCCTTGCTAAGCCTCAATTTCGGCATCTGCAAAATGTGGACACTAAAAAATGTCAGCTGCTTCAGGGTCATGGTGAGAACTGATGTACTCAGGGATGAGGGTGGCATGAATATCGGGTCTCCCTTAGGTGCTCGGAGTGGTTGATACTCTTGCTTCAGCTCTTCCCCCGAACTGCTCCCAAGGCTAGGGCTGCTACTGTTACCTCACAACTACAACTAGCCCTCCACCGCCTCCTTTGCAGGCACTGTGGTAATGGCACTATCTGGCAAAGCATGACTATGAGTCACTGGTAGCCAGTCCTTCCCCACGGAGGAGAGCAGAGTGTCCAACCTCACAGCACTTCAATGAGAAGCTGGGGGGTTCAAGGCTGGGGAGACACAGGTATTGCACACATACAGCGGCAGACCATGGCTGACTCATCAAACTGCTGGGGAATCTAACGGGAGGAAGATAACTATGAATTCGTTATTTATTAGAGACAGGAGCTCTCGATGCAGTGCAGGCTAGCCTTAAACTCACAGGCCTCTTGCCTTCACATCCCAAGTGCTGAGTTACAGGCAGAGCCACGAAGCCCAGAAGTGATACCTTACAGGCAGGAGGCACCAAGCCAAGCTGTCTACTACTGTCTTTGAAACAGGGTCTTAGGCAGGCCTTGAACTCAATATGTAGACAAACTTGAACTTCTGATCCTCCTGTGCTGGGCTTACAGATGCCCCTTACCTGGTTTAAGTGGTGCTGGGGCCTAGACCAGGAGCTTTGTGCAAGCTACATCTTCTGCTCTGAATATTTTTTTTCCAGTGAAAGAGAGCTTATGTTTTAGTTAGTAGCTATAAGGTTTTTTTCTTAGACGAGCTTACAGGGCTGATCTTTGAAGCATCCCACTTTATTTTGTCCTGTGGGTTCACCAACACAAGTCTTTACGTAAGGCTGTTTTTCCTTTAAGTCGATTCCTTTGTATTGGTTAAATGTGGTTCTGAAGGAAACATATAGTACCACGAAAAAACTGTGAAGCTAGGATCAGGGACCATGAAAGAAAGCGTGAAAGTAAAAACCATGGAGCCCCACAGGATCATTACGTCTGGCTGGGGCTCTCTTCATAGAGGAACTTGGGAGACTCTGCTAAAAAGGGAAGCTAGCAAGTTGTAGAAGGTGTGAAAGCAAACTGTAATTCTCTCCACTAATCTGGGCTGAGACACACGGCAAGGGAGTGCTGCTTACAGACTGCTGTCTGGTCTCCAGGGCCTGCTCTACCTAAGCCACCACTGACCTCAAGGAAGAACAATGGGTGACCTCTCCTCAGGGAATGTGAAGCGGGAGCCAGAGCACTGCACCCCAGTGCATCTGACTGTGGCAATGGAGACAGATGTGGGAACGCTCCAAGGGAGGCCTCGTGAGGTTCCCTCAGGCCAGTCCAGCCAGTTTGGAGTCACAGTACCCAGGGAGGAAGATGAGTCACACCGGCCTTATTAACTGCACTGAGCCAAAGCAATTTCCTCCCCCAAGCGCAAACTCTGAAATACACAAAATTGTTGTTGAGCTTGTGGGCAAAGACTGGAAGACAGGAGCAAAAATCTGTCCAGAACTTGTTCAGTATGAGGGTTAATAAGTGTAAGGAGAACACAGTACTCAAGACAGTTCAAAGCCATGGTGGTGTTGATAATGAGTTTGGTTTTAAGAATAAAAAGTTGATTTAAAAAGCAAAAGAAGAAATACATGGAAAGTAAAAGGAGCACACAGAGTAACAGTCATTGTGCTAGAAGCAGGATCTTCCCAGGCACCAGCCACTGAATTGTCACAATTCTGAGATGGGAGATGTCTCTGTCCTACAGACGAAGCCATTGAGGACTTCGGAGGTCCCAAGAGCTTGCCCACACATGGTGGCTGTCTTAGTTCAAGGTTTTTATTGTTGTGAAGAAGGCATCATGACCATGGCAACTCTTCTAAAGAACATCATTTAATTGGGGTGGCTTACAGATCAGAGGTTTCGTCCATTATCGTCATGGTAGGAAGTGTGTTGGCACACAGGTAGACATGATACTGGAGAGGTATCTGAGTTCTACATCTAAATCCACAGTTAGCAGGAAGAGAATGCAAAATATACTAGGCCTGGCTTGAGCTTCTGAGACCTCAAAGCCTGCCCCCAGGGACACTCTTCCTCCAACAAGGCCACACCTACACCAACAAGGCCACACCTACACCAACAAGGCCACACCTACACAACAAGGCCACACCTACACCAACAAGGCCACACCTCCGAATCGTGCCACTCCCTATGAGCCTGTGGGGCCATTTTCATTCAGACAACCGTGGTGGAAGGATGACCAGAGTTCTCCACTCCTCCTTACCTGTTATACTGCTGTCATCCTGCAAAGTGACAGCAGCCTCTCTCACTGAAAGGGAAATCTATTTTCTCTCTTACTGGCTTTGTTGTCTACGTGGACTGGGAATGCAGGCAAAAGATGGCGGGCTGGTTCTAAGCCTGGGCTGCAAGAGACCATACACGCTTTCACCTGCTTTTTGGGAACCTGACCGCTGCCGCACATCCGAAGTCAAGGCCAGCTTCTCAGGAGGAAATGCCTGTCAGAGTGAAGCCCAATTCCAGCGGAGGCCTGGGCATTGGCAGAGCCCAGCCTATATCAGCAGACTTGCTGTCTTCGGCCTGCAGCTGAGCACAGATACATGAAGAAGTCCAGCCTAGAGGAACCACCTTGCTGACCCACGAACTCCCAAGCAATTAGGAGTCATGAAGGTTTGCACCATTAAGGTTTGGACAGTCTTTAGTTAGTGAAAGTGAATTGAAAGATCAAGGTAGGTCAGAGAGTCGAAGCCAGGGTTGGGGCTCATCCCGGGTGTGCCCTCCCCTCCATGCTGTGCCTCTAACACCGTGGTTCTCAGAAATGCTCATGAAGTTTACAATGTACCTATAACCACATGTGTAGCTTTCCACCCAAAGTGAAATGAACTGAATAATGTTTTCAAATGTATGCTGGGGTTGGGGGTGGTGGTGGTGGTGTAGGGTTTAGTGTGTGTGTTAAAAGCCAACACAGTGTTGCATGCTTGTAAGCCCAGCCCTGGAGAGGTGAAGACAGGCAGATTCCTGGAGCACACTGCTCAGCCAGCTTAGCCTAATCAGCAAACCCCAGTGCGAGAAGAGACACAGCAGCTGGGGAGGAATACTTGAGGTTGACATTTGGTGTTCATATGCATGCATACATGGCACTTAAACTGAAACAGATGGACACATGCGTACACATACTCACACAAAAGCACTACATACACACACATAGCACTACATATAAATGTACACATGTACATATGCATACACACATGTATCATGTTGGTTTCTCATTCCCATCACAATGCCTTCCCCACCTCCAAGTCTTGTCTGCTAATATTACAATCTAAGTTCATGCCTGATTCCATCCGGTGTGTACCTGCTTTCCTCAGCTTGTTGGGACTTTCGCTTACTACCCTTCTCCCTGTCAAACACTTTTTTTTTCTTTTTTTCTTCTTTTTTGGTTTTTTGAGACAGGGTTTCTCTGTAGCTTTGGAGCCTGTCCTGGAACTAGCTCTTGTAGACCAGGCTGGTCTCGAACTCACAGAGATCCGCCTGCCTCTGCCTCCCGAGTGCTGGGATTAAAGGTGTGCGCCACCACCGCCCGGCATGTCAAATGCTTTCTGTCTGATGCAAGACTCTGCCTGCTCACAAATCTTCACCAGACCTTGGTGAATAAATCCTTTTCAGGAATTCTCACAACCTATTCTTCTGGGAGAGTTCTTGGCTGGGCACCACAACCATGTATCTTCCGACAACTCCGTGCTTCCATTTATACCTCCTTCAAGAAAGATGGCCAAACCTAGCAACAGTTCAAAGGAAGGACTTCTCTTTGGTCTGCTCCTGGGCGGTAGCCTCTTAGCCCTGGGGATCTCTTGCCTGTTAAGAGTCTTAATCAGCTGGACAGGGTGGGGTGGGGTGGAATGGCGTAGTTATGTCTAGTAGCTCACGTTGTGTGGTTTATGATGGTGGCGTTGAGCTGCACTATCTATCTATCTGTCTGTCTGTCTGTCTGTCTGTCTATCTATCTACCTACCTACACACACACACACACACACACACACACACACACACACACATCAGGTTCACCATTGACCCAGGAACTAAAAAAGACTGAGTAACTGATCCCAAATAGAAACCACGGAAGCCGGGCAGTGGTGGTGCATGCCTTTAATCCCAGCATTGGGGAGGCAGAGGCAGGCGGATCTCTGTGAGTTTGAAGCCAGCCTGGTCTACAAGAGCTAGTTCCAGGACAGGCTCTAGAACTACAGCAAAACCCTGTCTCGAAAAAACAAAAAAACAAAACAGACAAACAAAACCAAATAGAAACCATGGATGCTGAGCTTGGCTTAGCAGCCCTGGACACATTATCTATGCCCTATGCATCTCTTCCCCAGGCTGATTTTAGTACGCATCCGTCATTGTCATAAACTGTCTGACTTCAGGGGCTTTTCTGAGCTCTGCAAGTTCTCACAGTTATCCGTCGAGCTGGGCATGTTTTAGGAACTCTCTGACCTGTCTTCTCACCCTCCCCTCCCTCTTCTCACCTTCTCTGCTGGAGTAAGTGAAACTGTTCTTCTACTTGTTTCTGGTCAAATGGTTCTGACCATACTGGGATCACCTGTGATCTCACACCCTCTTCTAAGTGGCCCATTTGCAAATTTCTTCTGTCCATGGACACGAGGCTAGTGATAATGGTTTGCTCCAGCATGGTCTGTATTTTTGCAAAACTCTGCTTTGTGAGCATGTTTGTACGAGTGTAGCATCCTTATGTTCGGCTTTATGTAAATAAGGGGAAGGTTCCTTAACCAATCCTCACACCACTAGTGGCCGCCTAGATTCTGCTGCATGGAGGTTCTATAGCTTTCTCCTGCAATTCTCTGTTCTTGGCTACTTAGATTGACCAGCAATCTAAGTGACTCCTCCCCAGAGGAGGAGTCACTAGACACATCTGTCATTATTACCTTGAGACACATTTCTACACAGGAATTTCTCAATTAAAGAGACGTTTTGTCCACAGAGGTTGATGCAACTGGGGATGTATGATGGAGACCTGAGGAGTCGGGGCCTAACTGGAGGGCAGGCCTCATGGTTCTAGTCCTGTACCCAGCTTCAGGTTCTCTACTTCCTCGCTGCTGACTGGATGGAACCAGCCTCTTCTTCTCAGAGCTATTCTAGCCACTGGGCCTTTGCTTCCAGAACGGACTGTTTTTACTGTGAGCCCGAATAAAGCCTCCTCCCTTCAGGCGTTTCTCCCAGGTATGCCATCACAGCAATAGGAAAGTAACACAGAAGGCAAAGGGTGACAACCCTGGAAATATCAACAGTGTCCTGAGATTTGGAGAGAAGCAGGTGAAGAGAGGGGCCAGAGGGTGGGAAGACTAGCAGCCCCTTGCTCATGTCAAGGCCCAAGGGAGAGCCAAAAGGCACCCAGATCTGGCACTATTTAGTTGAGAAGGAGCTTGCTGTTACCATTGCCTTCCATAAAAGAGACCAAACAGAAGAGGAACCCAAGAAAAATAACCATCTTTGGGGGGAATGTGGCCTGTGTGGCAGGCAGAGACATCATGCTGTCTACTTCCTCCCCACATCTAGTGAGCAGATTGAGGATGGAGCCCCCCAAGTAAGGCTGGGGAGGGAACACCCAGGGCCAAGCCTACCAGGCATGGGGTTTAACAAAACTGTAGAAGCAGGGCCTCTTCACCTCCTTCTCTTTGCTGCCTGCTCCTTCTATCTCCGAAAGAAAGCTGAACAAAATACCAGCAAGCAGTTATTTTTCTTCTACTTTTGGAGGTCAATAGATATTTCCAAAAATTGACAATTCTGGGAACAGATTTAAATCAACCAATTTTCCTCCCTTCCTTCGTTCCTTCCTTCCTTCCTTCCTTCCTTCCTTCCTTCCTTCCTTCCTTCCTTCTTTTCTTCCTTCCCTCCTCCTCTTTCTTCTTCTTCTTCTATTATTATTAATTTGGTTTTTCAAGACAGGTTTCTCTCTGTATCCTTGAGTGTCCTGGAGCTCACTCTACAGACCAGGGTGACTTCAAACTCACAGGGATTCACCTGCTTCTGCCTCCTGAGTGCTAGGATGAAAGGTGTACACCACTACTGCCTGACCAGATTAAAAAAATTTTTTTTCTAGACAGGGTTTCTCTGTGGCTTTGGAGCCTGTCCTGGAACTAGCTCTGTAGACCAGGCTGGCCTCGAACTCACAGAGATCTACCTGCCTCTGCCTCCCGAGTGCTGGGATTAAAGGCACGCACCACCACCACCTGGCCAGATTTAAATTTTCTAAAAGAATACATTTAAAACAAAGATGGAAACGACATACATAAATAACTATAGATTGCAACAAAGCAAATGGTGCTTGTGTCAGATTAACGCACAGGAGACATTAGAGCACGAGATGACTGAATTATGACAAATAATATTTGAAATTTTCATCAATGAACTTGGAATTTAAAACCCCAAAAGGATCAAATTCAGATCTGATAAAGAGAAAAAAAAAAACTTCAGATTAGCTCAAAAAAGTAAAAACTACAACAGGGGCTCACAGCTGCCTGCAGCTCCAGCTTTAAAAGATCTGTTTTGAGATAAGGAAACTGTGGTGCTTTTACACAATGGAGCGCTAATCAGTAGGGTGGGGGGAAGAATAGTGACATCTTGAAATTTGCTGACAAATGGACAGAACCAGAAAAAAGCCTATTGAAGCCTGGCGGTGGTGGCGCACGCCTTTAATCCTAGCACTTGAGAGGCAGAGGCAGGCAGATCTCTGTGAGCTTGAGGCCAGCCTGGTCTACAAGAGCTAGTTCCAGGATAGGCTCCAAAAACTACAGAGAAACCCTGTCTTGAAAAACAAAAACAAAAACAAAAAAACCAAAAAACAAAAAAAAAGGAAAGAAAAGAAAAGTAAAAAGCCAATTGAGTGAGGTAACCCAGACCCAGAAAGACAAAGTATGTATTCACTTGTAAGCAAATATTAGACAGAAAACAAAGGGCAACCACAACCCCACAACTCCAGAGACATACATGGATCTGCCTAAGGAGAAAAAGACAAGATCTCCTGAGTGAACTGGAAGTGTGGGGGGCAAGGGGAGGGTGGAAGGGGAGAGGGGAGGAAGGAAGGGGAGTAGGAAAAATGTATAGCTCAATAAAAACAATTAAAAAAAAGGAGATCTGTTTTGACCACCAACATTACCTGCACTCTGCACTCTTGTGCGCGCATATGTGCGCGCGCGTGCACACACACACACACACACACACACACACACACACACACACACGGCTGAGGACTAGAGAGAAGGTTCAATGATTAAGAGCATCCACTGTTCTTTCAGAAGAGCTAGCTGGGTTTGATTGCCAGCACTGACATGATAGGGAACTCCATCATGCACTGACAATCATCTGTAACTCCAGGGGATGTGACGCACCCTTTTGGTCTCCATTGGTGCCAGGTACACATGTAGAAGATAGACATACAAACACCCATACACATTTCAAAACAAAACAAAAAAGCTGCTGGGCTGACCAGATGAAGGTGCTCAGTGCCAAGACTAACAATTTGAATTCATTTCCTGAGACTGAACCCACGGCACAAAGAAAGGACTGACTCCCACTAGCTGTTCTCTGCACTTTTGCTCTCTCTCTCTCTCATGCACAGACACACCTAAAATAAATAAACATATGATAATTTTTTAAAATGAAAACTCAGCTTTGGGTTGAAAAGAAAAAAATACACCAAACTTTTTTTTTTATATATATAAGACTGGAATTAAAAGTCTAAACAAGCACTTAGCAGATAAAAGATAACACAGAGCTATAAGTATCAGATGAATTTAGATCCAAAACTAAGGAAGGCAACCAAGACAAACAGGGATACTGAGTCAGGACACAGAGGGCAGAACTCCATTGAAGTGGAAAGCACCACACAAGAAGAGAGTCCAGTAGACTTGAAGGACCAACTCCCAGCTGGCAGTTTGGGAAGAAAAGTCAAAAGAAAAGTTTGTCTATCTGTCTTACTTAATTACTTTGTAGCAGGTCTTGCACAGTCCAGGCTATCTTCAAACTTGCTATGTAGCCAAGGGTGGCCCTTGAACTCTTCATCCCCCTGCCTCCACCTCCCAAGCATTGAGATAACAGGTGTATACCACCACTCCCAGTACTGAGGATGGGACTCAGGGCTTCCTGTTTGCTAGGTAAGCCCTCAGCAGACTGAGGTACATTCTCATTGTGGATTGTATCCATTCTGAATGTGGACATTTTTAAAGGTCAACTATGTAGTTTAGTGTCAAGTGCTACAATATACAACAGAGAACAACATTGTTTGTGGTCCTGAGGGATTTTTATAGTAATGAAGGCTATTAACAGTCTGGGAAGAGAATCTTAACAAGATCCCAAAAGCAGAAATGGTAAAGTTCTTTTTCTAAGCATGATTCAAGAAAGAAAGAAGTAACGGAATCGAAGAGGAAGGGAGCTGAAGAGATGGTTCAGTGATGAAAAGCACTTGTTGCTCTCACAGAAGACCCACTTACATGTGTATGTACACACTATTAAAATTAAAAATAAAGATGGACGGTGGTGGCTCACGCCTTTAATCCCAGCATTCGGGAGGCAGAGGCAGGCGGATCTCTGTGAGTTCGAGGCCAGCCTGGTCTACAAGAGCTAGTTCCAGGACAGGCTCCAAAGCCACAGAGAAACCCTGTCTCGAAAAATAAAAAATAAATAAATAAATAAATAAGCAAATAAAATAAAAATAAATCTGGAAAAAGGTAAATTATGAGTTGAATGATCAGAAAAAAAGAGAGACAGTTCAAAAACTTACCATCTGGAATATGAAGTGTAAGTACTGTTACAGACCAAATGGGAAGACAATATTTTGCAAAACTTTGCACAATCAAATTGATATCTTTTTTGAGAACAACACAAATAATTATCAGAATAAACACAAGCTGTGATTTGTATTTGATCATTTTTAAAATGCGTGTGTGAGTGTTTTTGCCTGCTTATGTGTCTGTGTACCACATGTATACAGTGCTCAGGATGGCCAGAAGAGAGGATCTGGAACTCCAGTTCCAGAGAGTTCCTTGGAACTGGAGTTCCAGACTTTTGAGCCACCATGTGGGTGCTGGGAATTGAATCTGGGTCCTCTGGAAGAGCAGCCAGTGCTCTTAATCACCGAACCATTTTCTTCAAAGAGTATGGAAGTAACATTTACCGAGAAGCAAAAAATAGCTCGTTCTAGCCATGAAGGGGCTTGAAAGTGAGTTGTCCTTAAATTTTACTTCTACACTTCAACTAGGACCTACTACTGTGTATTTTTATAAATACTACCACTATTATTATTATTATTATTTTATTTGGTTCGGGGGTAGAACCCGAGGCCTTGCATATGCAAGGTAAGTGTTGGACCACTGAGCTGCATCCCCAGCCCTGGACATCTTAAAGAGTTAAGTAAACAGGAACACTGCCCAGCCCATCACCTAAAATCCACCAGCCATACATGTTTTCTTGGGGAAGAACTTCTTTTTTTTTGTTTGTTTGTTTCTTTTCTTCTAGCTCTAAGACTTTCTAAGGGGAAGAACTTCTTTGGAGTTGGCTTCCGGAAACAGGCCATTCAACTTTCTTACCAATGACACCAGAGCACAGAGAAAACAAAGACTTCTTTCTTTCTTTCTTTCTTTTGAGAAAACCACATTAAAAACTAAAAACTTAAACTCCACAACATTATAAAATCATTGCTCCATGATCACTTAGAAATGATACTGGCTAAACACAGCATTATCATGGGACCTAGCATGATCTAGGAATGTAGTAAGGCAGGAAATACTCCAAATTAGGAAGTGTGTCAACAGGCGTCATTCACTCTATGTTTTGGCTTTCCATGTGTGTGGTATGTATATATGTTAAGATGCATGTGGGTGGGTACATGGTCATGTGTGTGCATATATATGTGGAGATGCAAGGCTGATCTATGGTGCCTTCCTCAATCGCCCTCCATGTTATATATTGAGGCGGAGTCTCGCATGAACCCAGAGCTCATCCTTTAGCTGGTCTGGCTAGCCAGCTTGCTCCAGAGTTGCCATGTCTCTGCTGGGATTACAGATGGGCCACCACATCTTTCTGGCATTTATGCGGGTTCCTGGAATCCAAACTCCGGTTCTCAAGCTTCCTCAGCAAGTGCTTTGCCTGCTGGGCCATTCCCTTTTAAGTCCCGATTTTGCCTTAAAAGAAAAAAAGTCTTAGCCAGGTGGTGGTGATGCACGCCTTTAATCCCAGCACTTGGGAAGCAGAAGCAGGTGAGTCTCTGTGAGTTCGAGGCCAGCCTGTTGTACAAAGTGAGATCCAGGACAGTCAGAGCTGTTACAAAGAGAAAACCTGTCTTGAAAAAAAGAAAAAGAAAAAAATCTTAAAAATTTAGTTAGCAGAGTATTACAAAATATTCTCTTACTATTCCCCTGCAGGTGTCTAAAACCCTTTTTTATTTCAAAATATTATTATTTTATTGATTTCATTTCCCTTGATAAGTCTGTCTAGAGTTTTAGTTTATTGATTTTACCGAAGGCCCAGATTGTGATTTTATTTAATGTTTTTCCTCTATATCGCTTTAGTTAGTAATCCCTGTTTCCATCATGGGTCGTTCTGCTTACCTGTCATTTATAGTCATTTGGTCCTTCTCACATACCTATTTTTTTTGTCTTTTGTGTATGGTATTCATGCATGCTTGTATGTGTACTAGAATGTGTTTTTGGGTTGGAGTTTACATATATGTGGAGGCCACAGGTTAATACCGAGTTCCTTTTCTCAATAGCTCTCCTTTATTTGATGAGATAGAAGCTCTCACTTGAACTCAGAGCTTTCCAGTTTGGGCAGTCTAGGAAGCCAATTTATGCCAAGAAACCTGTCTCCTGTACTTCGGGGTTACAGGCAGGCATTCATGCCCACCCGGCATTTAGGAATTTATGTTAGTGCTGAGGATTTGGATTCCAGGTCTCATGCTTGCACGGTAAGAACTTCCCCACAGAGCCCTCCTGACCCTATCTTCATAGCTCTTTTCATTCTTTCGTAATAAAAATATTTAAGATTATGATTTTACCTCTGGTTACAGGGCTGTCTACATCTTAATCAGTTTTGAAAGGTCCATGTTCTTTTTGTTTTATCTTGTTTTTCAAGACAGGGTTTCCCTGTGTAGGCCCTGGCTGGCCTGGAACAAACTCTGTAGACCAGGCTAGCCTGGAACTCACAGAGATCTGCCTGTACTAGGATTAAAGGTGTGCACCACCACTGTCTGGCCTCTTTATCATTTTCTACAAAAACAGAAACTGCACCTCTGGTTTCCTCAAGAGTTGGGTTATTCTCCTCCTGCTCTTCCTCCTCCTCCTAACCCCCATTCTTTCTAAGGATCTCACTATGCATTCTGACTGGCCTTGAACCTAAGATCCTCATGCCTCAGAGTCTGGGAGCTAGAATTGCAGGTGGGCCCCATTGTGCCTGGATGATTTTTTTTCAAGACTTCTAAGTATTGTGATTTCTAAAAAACAAAACAAACAACAGCAACAACAACAAAAAACCTTGAGGGCCAGTGAGATGGCCAAGAGGTGAAGATGCTCGCACACAGACAGGCCTGATGAGCAAAGTTTGATCCCCAATCACACGAGGTAGCAGGAGACCCCAAAGAGTTGTCCTCTGACTGGATATGTTGCCTGTCTGTACACACACACACACACACACACACACACACACACACACACACCACACACACACACACACACACACATAATTAATTAAAAATTAACTTGATGCAATTTGTTATTTGCTCCTATCAAGTGCCTGACTCTATAACATCTGCCCTGGGAACCACTTGGTTTCCATTTGTCCTCACATATGTTTATATGTGTTCTATATGTTTGAAAAGCATGTACACTCTTGCTGCTTATCTATCATCTTGTGTTTGTCAATTCCATTTTTAAGATGTTTACATTATTGCATTTTGCTCTGTCTGACTGGGAATAGTTGCTCTCTTGCTTGGTTTTGGACTTTTCAACATTTTAAACATTTCCATGTTTTTTGTCAAGGCTTCACTTGAAGTTCATGGGGCAATCAACTCAATGGCCCCCACCCCAAACATTCTAAGATAAAAGCTGTGGGATCCACAGGGCAGAATACCCTGCCCTCTCTTAGGACTCGGGGGGAGGGTGAGTGGAGGAGAGGGAGGGAAATGGGAGAAGGGGAGGAAGTGGAAATTTTGAATGGTATTATTTATAAAGCAATAAAAATTAAAAAAAATTTTTAAAAAGCTGTGGTATCCAAATACTTTTTGGATACAAAACATGGACTTTTATCTAAAGAGATTTCTAAAGTTTTGGGAGCCTGTACTGGAACTAGCTCTTGTAAACCAGGCTGGCCTCAAACTCACAGAGATTCACCTGCCTCTGCCTCCCGAGTGCTGGGATTAAAGGCGTGCACCACCACCACCCAGCAGAGATTTCTAAAGTTTTCTGAATGTTTACTTTTAGTTACTATTATTGTGTATTATGTTATGTGTATGTATAGATATGTGTGCCACAGTATGTAGAGGGAGGTCAGGGGACTCTCCTTCTAGCACAGGGGCTCCAGGGATGGAAGTCAGGTCGTCAGTCTTTGAGGCTAGTGCCTTTACCTACTGAGCCATCTCGCCTGAACTGGCTAGAGTTCCAAAACATTCTAAGCACTCTAAAACTATGTTGGATGCTACGGAACAGAAAATCAAACTCTCCATGTACTTTTACGTAGTCCTATCTTTTCTTTCTTTTTGTCTAAGTCTGAGAATGGCAAGAACGCTTAGCTTCAGAAGTTGGTTTCAGCAGCGCCGAAGTTAAAATAATAAAACAATAAACATCTGGTGAGACAACAGCATTTGCCAGGGTATCCACTTGTTTGTTTGCTTTGAGGTGCAGCGGGGTGGGCGTCAAACCATCTGCACATGTCAGGCAAGCACTCTCCGTGGAGCTGCACACCAGGCCTGCCAGAAGGGCGTCATGGAGAAAGGTGCATGCTTCTTTGATGTCTCAAGCTACACTTGGCATTGGAGTGGCTCCTTCTCATGCATCTAGTAATAATGGACTCAGCCAGTATATGGATTGTGCACATGTTCCTGGATCCAAGAACATCTTCAAGATAAGGAACAGTATAAGATACATGCCTTCAGTTTCTGTGTATGTGTGTGCATGTTTATGGGTCCCCATGCATGTGTTTATGTAGTGTGTTTCTCAGGTGCTGTTTTATTTGTTTGTTTTGAGACAGGCTTTCTCACTGGCCTGGAGCTTACTAAGAAAGCCAGAACAGTGAACCCAGGGATCCACTTGTTGCCACCTCCCCAGTGATAGGATTTTTTTCCTTTTTCTTCTTAGGTTATTATATAATTTATGTATAGGAGTGTTTGCGTGCATGTAGGTCTATGAACTACATGTGTACCTGGTACCCATGGAAGCCAAATCAGAGAGTTTCTGATTCCCTGAGACTGGAGTTACAGATGGTGGTGAGCTACCACATGGGTGCTGGGAACAGAACCCAGGTCCCTCTGCAAGAGCCACCAGTGATCTTAACTGCTGAGCCATCTCCCCAGCTCATGGGCAGGTTTTTATGTGGGTTCTGGGAGTCGAACTGAGGTTGTGGAATTATTTTGCTGACTGAGCCATCTTCCTAGCCCTCTTTAATTACAATAAAATGAAACAAGACAGGCGGATCGCTGTGAGTTCGAGACCAGCCTGGTCTACAAGAGCTAGTTCCAGGACAGGCTCCAAAACTACAGAGAAACCCTGTCTCAAAAAGCCAAAAAATAAAATAGAATAAAATGAAACAAATAATAAATAAATAAACAAAATGAACCGTCATTGCCAAACATCCAATTAAATTATTTCGTTGTCAGCAGTCTGGTCTCTAGTAGGTACCAGGTGTCTTAGCATGCTCCAGAGTAAGGAAAACGTTTTCCAGTCTTTTGAATGCTCAGTGCCTGCTATGTGAAGAGGAGCAGCTCCCCGGGATTGCTTCTGCCACAGAAACAGGTAGCGACTTTGGTAGATATGCTTAAAAATAGAATTGTACTTTCTTGGACAATATCTATTACCACTAAGCTCTTTTATTCATCTATTTTTTGTGTGTTCCTATGTATATGTATGTGGGCTCACATACCATGACATGCACAAGGAGGGCAGGGAACATCTTATGGGAGTGGTTCTCTCCTCCCACCACATGGGTTCCGTGGACTGAATTCAAGCTGTCGGGCTTGGCGGCAGGACTTTTACCCATTGTGCCATTTCACCTGCCCAATATCTAATATTTTTTTTAGCCCTGTCAATGCTGTGCTTTTTCACTGATAGACCCTGTGAATGTTACCATGCTGGGGGGATTGTACTCTCCAAGACAGAATAATGCTCTGTCTCGAATGTTTTGTGTGTGTGTACTCTTCCCTCCAGCTAGCATGGCTGTTCTATTTCTTTTACTTTTGTATTCTGGTTATTTTAGACATCCTTTGTCTTGTTTTGGGGCACCTCTGGTTCACTTTGCATTAGGCAGGCCTGGAAGAACGACAGAGCAAAGCAATAAAAGGATCTAGTCTGCCCAGCTTTGTCTGCGCTGTTCCACTGGGTGGCCTCGCGTTTTGTCCTTCCTCAGGTCGAAACCCTTGTCTGTCATTTGCAGCATGAATCATGCTGTCCTGTACTGTCAGTGTTCTATTTTTTAGGATTTGTCCATTTGCACCTTACTCTCAGGCACACATCTTGGGCTTAGAGTTCAGAGCGACCGCAATCCTGACTGAGGAAAATACCGCTTCAACTCAGCTAACGCTGCTGAGACGCTCTGAGTCCAGGTGCTTTTCAACAGAGTTCAAGATGACTCTCACACCTCTTCTGATTCAATTACCATTCTTGACTAACTTATCTAGTCAGTGTCAGGAGGGGTTAGGGTAATTTTGAGTTTGAACTAAGAATTAAATGCATCCATGCGTGTCCTACATAGGCTTTATCAACCATTTCCCTGCTTCTGTCCGACTCCAAAGGAAGGTTGTGTTGTTTGGGTTCTGTTACCCAATTACCATTTACCAACATGCACATTTAAGCAATGAAAAAAGAGAAAGCCAAAGGAAGAAAGGAACAGTAGGGCTGGGCCTGAAAGAAGGACCGGGAACAAGCGCCGTGAGGGCTGGTGTTGAGCAGGAGGACTGGAAGCTTATGGTCCTGCAGTCGCGAGTTTCTGCAGCACCAGTAGCTTGGGATGCGTTCCCTGGCTGGTAGCCAAGTGCTGGTGGCAAAAAGCTTCGTAGATTAGTTTTGATCACTGCCTGGCATTTCCCATTTTCAACTTACAGAGAGGCCACCCTGTAATTTGTGTATCTTCCCTTTTAAGACTTACTTTTGACATTTGTATTAAATATTGTGCCACAGGATAACTTATTTAGCCGCCTTCTAATATGTGCTGCAATTAGTTCTATTTAATTGGGTTCTTTGTTCATTTTTCTACTTCTGTCATGACTTCCTCTTTCTTAAGTTCTTTCTTCTAAGTTAATTTTAATTATATAAGTAATACTTGAAGGCTCAACTTCTTATCCAACCCGAGTTGATCTGGGTCATCTTCCTCCCTCCACAGAAGTTCAGAGGTAGCCACTCGTGTGTGTGTGGTGTGTGTGTGTGTGTGTGTGTGGAGTGTGTGGGTGCATTTGCATGCCATACGTGTGTCAAGTACAGAGACCAGGGGTTGACTCTCCTACTTTGCTTTCTATTGCTGTGATAAAGATCATGACCAAAAGCAACTTGAAAGTGAAAGGGTGTGTTCAGCTTACATATCCCTGTCACAGTATATTATTTGAGGGATGCCAGACTCAGTCAGGAACCTGAAGGCAGGAACTGAAGCAGCGACTATAGAAGAGTCTTCTTACTGTCTTGGTCAGTCTGTTTCCTTACACCAGTCAGGACTACCTATCCAGGGGCCTTCCCACATCAACCATTAATCAAGAAAATGCCCCCAGTGAGTTGCCTACAGGCCAGTCTGATAGAGACATCTTCTCATTTTCTCAACTGAGGTTCCCTCTTCCCAGATAAGTCTAGCTGTGTCAAATAGACAAAAACAAACAAACAAATGAACAAATAATAATAATAACAAACGAAACCAAACCAGGATACTAACATCAGATGTCTTCCTTCCTCAATCATGCACTGCTTTATTTTTTGAGACAGGGTCTTTCACTAAACCCAGAGCTCATCAGTTCAGTCTAGCAGCCTGGCAAGCAAAGCCTGCTTGCTAGGTCTACAGTCATGCACAGCCCCTCGAGGCTTTTTAAGTGGGTGCTGGGGATCAGACTTAGGTCTTCATATTTGTGAAGCACTAATTGAGCCATCTTCAAAGTATACTGGTTGCTTCCTGTTTATCTATCTACTATCTATCAATGATTATCATTTATTTTTTTAAAGGTTTATTTTTTGTGTGTTTTGCCTGTATACATGTCTATACGCCATATTATGCAGTGCCTAAGAAGGCCAGAAGGGGGCATCAGATCCCCTTGAACTGGAATTACTGAAAGTTTTACGTTCAACGTGTGGGTGTTGGGAACTGAACTCGGGTCCTCTGGAAGAGCCAGGGCTCTTAAACACTGAGCTGTCTCTCCAGGCCCTGGTTTTGTTTTCAAATCACAGCAGCAGAAAGGAAACCGAGATAGTGCCTGATGAAAGTTGGGCATATTCACTCTTAAACGTCTTCCAAATTTATCAAGAAGCCTTGCCAAGTCACAATTGTGGAAAGGATTGTTGTAATCTTTTGCATTCGGTGTGGAAGAGTTTTCAGTTCGCTATGGGAAAGTTGTTCTTGCCGTGCCAGATGGTGCTCCAGAAATGCAGACTCATCGGGATCTCCAAACAGGAGGGAGACTGATGTTTCCCTTTATTGCTTCATCCCACCGTATGATGTGTACTCAAAATATCTGCGCGGCTTTCAGGAGCAGACGAGAAAGTGTCATGGATACAGTTGCTAAAACGGTTCAGTGTGTATGTACAATGCAGTGACTCACCGCCAATGTATGGAACCTCCAAAGGGAGTACAAGCCTGCGAAAGGAGAAACGTTGGGACCAAGCCAACGTTCGCGGCTTGAATTGTGCATGGATTTCACAAAGACTCATGGGACTGTCAGTTCCAATTCAAGATCTTCTCAAAACAAAAAGACGTTTTACCAGGTACTTAATAGCCAAAGACAGAAAATGACGGCGCTTGCTGTTTTTTGTCAATATTGCAGTAGACACGAAGAAGATAAACATGAAGCTCAAAAGGAAAGAAACATTTCCTTTTCCCTATCTAGAAAAGGATTGGAATTTATATTAAGATGTAACTTTCATGGTGCAAATCAGTTAGGATGATTTGGTGCACTTTCAAACACGAATCCAGGGCTGGACATGGCTCGGTGGTTAAGAGCGCTGGTGCCCTTCCTGAGGACTCACATGGCAGTTCACAATTGTCTGTAACAGGTCTAGGGACCCCAACACTGTCTTCTGTCCTCCACGGGCACTGCACACATGTGTTTCACAGACAGACATTCGGATAAAACACCCAGATACAGAAAATAAAATAAATAAAATCTTTTTAAAAAAATCATGAAGCTATATGCATAACATTTTCAGTGGTGATGGGCCAACAGTATGTGTGTGTGTGTGTGTGTGTGTGTAGTTTTTTGGGGGACAGGGTTTCTCTGTAGCTTTGGAGCCTGTCCTGGAACTAGCTCTTGTAGACCAGGCTGGCCTCAAACTCACAGAGATCACCTGCCTCTGCCTCCTGAGTGGTGGGATTAAAGGCGTGCACTACCACCGCCTGGACAGTATGTAAATTTTCTACAGAATTGACAAGAAAAATTTGAAGAACATATTGCTGGTATGAACAAACGTTGATAGGAGGCAGAGGCAGACAGATCTGTGTGAGTTAGAGTCCAGCCTGATCTACAGAGTGAGTTCTATGACGGCTAGGCTACACAGAGAAACCCTTTCTTGAAAAAAAAAAAACAAACAGAAACACAAGCAAACAAGATGTGAGTTATTTTCGCTGTATATGACCCCCTTTGCACCCCATGCTCTCAGTGCTGAGTTGGTGCCAGAGACAGTGTGTTGACACTGTTTGGACAAAAGCAGTTTTAAAACTGATGAAATTGGCTAGAGAGATGGCTCAATAGTTAAGAGCACCGGCTGCTCTTCCAGAGGACCCAGGTTCAATTCCCAGCACCCACAAGGCAGTTTACAACTGTCTGTAACTCCAGTTCCAGGGAATCTGATACCCTCACACAGACATACATGCAGGCAATACACTAGCGTATATGAAATAAAAATGAAATAAAATAAAATGAAATAAACCTGCTAAAACAGACAAGCTTTTGCTACAAGGTCAAACAATTGTGACAAAGATGCGCTACAAAGGCTGGGCAGAGGTGGCGCACGCCTTTAATCCCAACACTCAGGAGGCAGAGACAGGCAGATCTCTGTCAGTTAGTGAGTTTGAGGTCAACCTGATCTACAAGAGCTAGTTTCAGGCCAGGCGGTGGTGGCGCACGCCTTTAATCCCAGCACTCGGGAGGCAGAGGCAGGCAGATCTCTGTGAGTTCAAGACCAGCCTGGTCTACAGAGCTAGTTCCAGGACAGGAAAGCAAAAGTCCACTGGGCAATGCACCACTAATGGGAAGGTGTGTCCATGTGTCCAGAACAACACGGGTATGTCCTTCTTTTCCAGCTGTGAATATAAGTGTAGATCATATATCTCCAACGGAAGTTTAACAGCAGAATTGAACCTGTGCTTTTAAGAGTTAAAAAAAAAAAACACCCTGTATTTCAAAGATTTGAAAGAGCAACGGAGAGGAACATAACCCTGGATAATTTTTATATTGATCACATGTTGCCATGGTATTTTAGAAGTGCTGGATTCAATAGAAATCCTTAATTTTATGTGTTTCTATCACTAGAAAACACACAGCTACTTAACACTTGAAAATTGCACATGCTAGGCTGGGGTTGTGACTCAGGGATACAGCGTTTATCTGGCATGCTGAAGGCCCTAGGTTTGGTTCCTCGCTCTACAAAATAAATGCATGCATACATGCATGAATGATTAGGTGGCTTATGTTTTTATTTTAGTCCACAATGTAAAGCTAAAATCACCTCCCCTGTTCTTAACGCCTCTTTTCTTGGGAGACTGAGCTCCTGAGATTATGTCTAACAAGAACGCATTGTGAGACACCTGACTTCTGCCCCCAAACGGAAGGACCTGCCTGGATCTAAGCATCTGGTGGTAGACCTGAGCCTTTAGATGCCGACTTCTGGGACTTTGACTCTGCAGCAAGTAGAGCCAAACAGCACTATCCGGAGCCTAACTAAACTGTACTGCCTCTGATGGGGATGGCTATTAGACAATCAAGCAGAATTTCCAGTTCAGAAGTGTGGCTAAGAAGGTGTGCCAAGCCCCAAAGCCCAATGAGATAGGTAAGTCTCCAGAGGGAACAGAATGACAGAGACTGGAAGGCAGGGGATGTAGAAAAGGGAAAGACTGTGTGGTGGAGGATGAATTCCAAGGACAGGGGAGCTACAAGTGTGAACGAATGGTACGTAGCCAGGGGTACCCAAGATGGCCAGATGGAGATATCCAGGAACAGTTTAGGGCTGAGCGCCTGCCCTGATCAACAGTGCTGAGAAAACGTCCTCTTGAGTTTGGGAATGAGTACCTGGGTTAGTTAATGAAAAAGACTCTCAGGAGCTGCAGTTGTCATGGCAACCGTGAAAGGACTAGTGGGGATTTGTACAGACAGACAAAGGGAAAGGAGCAACAAGTGCTACCTCCCCCCTCTTCTTCTCCTGCTTGGATGCCTCGAGATGGGTGTTCCCTAATCCTCCCTCCTCTGTAGCCCAGGCCAAAGGGCTGTGTGAATGGGATGGAGTCTGTCCTTATTCAAGAGGGACTTGGAGGTTTTGGATGCTCAGTCTGACTTTATATTCAGGTTTAAGTAAGGATGCAGGCTTGTGCCTGGCCTTCTGTAATCCCTAGTTCCAAGGTCAATGCACCTTTTTCCTCTACCTGAATCCTCGTTCCAACACCTCGAACGGGATAGAATGTTCTTCTCGCAGAGCTTGGAAGTGATTCATGGACCCTAGCCCAGTGACCACTTACTGCACTGCCTGCTGCTCACACCCTGCTTGTCAGTCACATGGAGAATAGATGTTTCTAAGCTTCCTCAGTGAGTAAGCACACACGTAACAAAAATGTCAGGGATCCCTTGACACCTTACTACCTGCTTACGATGTTCCTTTGTAACACTCTGTTCTGCCAGCCTTTTCCCCAGGGTCTCTTTGCTACAGTGTGTGTCCAGGTGTCTGCTCTATCAGGAACGCCAGAGTCAGAGATATCAGCTCAGGTAGGTCCTCGGTGGTGTTCACCAGGCCTGAAAAATCTCAAACAGACCTAGCCAAACTCAATCTACAAATACAGTCTTTTGAAGCTTTTACCTAAATCAATAGTATTGAATTGAGTCATTTCTCCTAAGCCTTTTGTCCCATTAACTTGTCCAAGAGACTAGCTTATTTGGACACCTTCAAGAAAGGATATTTATATAGAATACTTGATATATTCCTGGCACATAATGGGTTCTCAATAAATAACCACTGAATGAATAGAAAAAAATGACAATTCTGCCTCTTAAGAGATATGGATACATAGCATCAATGGCTGGTATCAAGGTTAACATTTAACACTCAGGCTATATCTCACTTAGAGTAACTTAGGTGGTTACTACAGGTAAGTGAGATATGACCTTGCCAATACTTGGCTTAAGAAATGCCTTCATAAAAACAAGTGGAAATATACAAAACCAGGGTCCCCTTCCCTTCCCATTTCAGTGGGCTTTATTTCCTGTCTGTCTTGCAGTGTTCCTACTGACCAATCTCACCATCTAATAACCAAGGCATGTCATGCCGACCAGCAGACCCCCTCCCCCGCCAGCTAGCCTTTTCTCTGGCTTCCTCTTGGATCTCCAGAGGAGCATCTGAATGGGTCTCCCTGATTCCCTTTCCCTCTGACCTCCCCATGCATATTCTGCAAGCAGTCACTGCATTCTGTGACACCGGGAATTGCACTGACGAGAGCCAGAGCAGCAGAATGGCCAGATGAGTCACTGCCAAGCTGCTTGGGGATGGACATGTGCATGGCCAGAGAAGACCACCTTCAGCTGGGGATATCTACATGGAGGTATGGTTGTTAACTGCTGTCTCTGGGTCTTAGGGGCTGAATTTCAAATCTTTGACTTCAACGCCATTCAGAGTGTCAGATTGGGAGTGCCTGCCTCCTCTGCTTACTCAGTGCACATCAGGCACCTCAGGCTGCAAGAACTGACCCGTACCCCCACTGTGACATATGTTACCTGTTCCATTCCTCAGGCAGGGGGGTATCTTGAGATCCAGGACACCTGGCTTCGAGGCCGGGCTCTGCCACTAGCTGCATGACTTTAGGCAAATCACATCACCTCTCTGGGCCTCAGTTTCCACACCTGAGAAATAAAGGAATTGCAGATCAGTCATTTGCCACTGAATACCCATCCCCCACCCCAGAGCCCAAGCATGTTTCCGTGTGCAACTTCCGGTGCAAGCCTGTATCCCTTTCCTTCAAGAAAGCCTACTATAACAAAGCAAAGAATGGAACTGAAAAATAACCCATCTTTGGTCTGGGGCTCTAGTTCAGTAGTAATAAGAGCATTTTCCTAGTATGTGTAAGGCCCAAGGTTTGGTCCTCAACACCAGAAAACCAAACCAAACCAAACCCTCACACTTAGTATTTTGACTATAATAGAGTTACACTTACTGAGGATTTAAATGTATAGTTTAAGGGTAGAGAAGGGAGGGGGGAGACAGAAAGAGACAGAGAGACAGACAGAGAGAGAGAGAGAGAGAGAGAGAGAGAGAGAGAGAGAGAGAGAGAGAGAGAGAGAATACAGTTGGGGAGGAAGGAGATGCCGCCAGGCATGGAAGCTGGTTTCGAGGGTCCCAGGGCAGGCAGCTGAATGCAGTGGATAAGAGGTTGGCCTTTGGAATCGGACTATCCACTTTAAGGTCTTAGATGCCAGGAAAGTGGTAATTCAATACTAATGTTAAAAACCAATTTTATACAAGGTCCCTGTCTTCATGTCTGTTCCCATTGCTGTGATGAAACACTTGAAGGCTGTGATAGAGTCACAGTGGCAGAAGCCTGAGGGCACTGGTCAGGCTGCATCCACAGGCAAGTGGAAAGATGGCCAGTGAGAATACACATCTTTAACCCCGGCACTTGCAGAGGCAGAGGCAGGTGGATCTCTACGAGTTTAAGGCCAGCTTGGTCTATGTAATGAGTTCCAGGACTAAGACCTTGTCTCAAACAAAACAGAGCAAAAATACAACAGCAGCAACATCAACAATCCACTAACCACTGCAGCCTCTAAGTGCAAGCCAATGATGCCAGCTCATGTGCAGTGAATCTGTGCCCACGCTGCAGGAAGATGATGAGATCGTAGGCTGTGTCCGGTGCAGCCGTTTTCATGGCTATTTGGGCTCATTCAAGACGCCACTGCAGACCCAGCTCATCGGACTCATAGGTTTCATGAGTCACCTTATGTGGTTGCTTCTTTTGTGAACAACACTGACAGCTTCAGAACCAGGTGTTTCTTCTTCTTCTTCTTCTTCTTCTTCTTCTTCTTCTTCTTCTTCTTCTTCTTCTTCTTCTTCTTCTTCTTCTTCTTCTTCTTCTTCTTCTCCTTCTTCTTCTTCTTCTTCTTCTTCTTCTTCTTCTTCTTCTTCTTCTTCTTCTTCTTCTCCTCCTCCTCCTCCTCCTCCTCCTCCTCCTCCTCCTCCTCTTTCTCCTTCTCCTCCTCCTTCTCTTTCTCCTCCTCTTCTTCATTTTGGTTTTTCGAGACAGGGTTTCTCTGTAGTTTTGGAGCCTATCCTGGATCCTGGAACTAGCTCTTGTAGACCAAGCTGGCCTTGAACTCACAGAGATCCTCCTGCCTCTGTCTCCCGAGTGCTGGAATTAAAGGCGTGTGCTACCACTGCCTGGCTCTTAGAGCCAGGTGGTTTCTAAGGTCCGGCCTACCATCAGGTTGCTGGGACATTGCCAGATGTCACCAGTACCTGATTCTCTTTTCTACATGACTATCTAAGAGAAATGCCACTTAGCTATGTCCATTAATTGAGCTATCAGAATTTAAATCTTTTAGCTGTTACCTTCTTGAAGAAAGGGTTATCACTTTAAAAAATCAAGGTGCTGGGGAGATGACTCAGCATTGAGAGTGCTGGCAGCTCTTGTAGAGTCCCTAGGTTTAGTTCCCAGCACCCACAGTAGGCTCACACAACCATTGTAACTCCAGTTCTAGAGGATCCCATCAATCCCCTCTTCGTGGTGCACAGATGTACATGGTGCACGGATGTACATGGTGCACAGGCAGAACACTCAGTCACATTACACCTTTCAAAATTTATTGATTTATTTATTTATTTTTGGTTTTTTCGAGACAGGGTTTCTCTGTGGCTTTGGACCCTGTCCTGGAACTAGCTCTGTAGACCAGGCTGGTCTCGAACTCACAGAGATCCGCCTGCCTCTGCCTCCCGAGTGCTGGGATTAAAGGCGTGCGCCACCACCGCCCAGCACCTTTTAAATTTTAAAACCAGCAAAACAGTGATCAGAGTTCATTGGGGGTACAGCTGCAGCACTGAAGGGGCTGAGGCAGGAGGATCTCTAGACCAATAGGTGCTAACTTATCTCAGAAAAGAACACCAGCAGAACTAAACACATAAAAATGCAGAGGCTGGTATAACAGGTACTTCCGTGAAAGTCAAAGATTGAACTCAACTAGTCTTATCTGTTGGTTCCCTTTAAGCATGAAAGCTCTGGTCTTTTCTTGTCCCACGGAATAAATGTTCACACAAACACTGAAAACAAAGGGCTAGGGATACAGCAAGTTGGTAGAGTGTTTGCCCACCATACATGACATCCTGGGTTCAATCTCTAGCCCTGAATTAACTGGGTGTGGCAGCCCACGTTAGTAATCTCAGCTCTTGGGAAGAGGCAGGAGGGGCAGAAACTCAAGGTCAGCCTTGAGTACTTAGTGAGTTCAAGGCCAGCTTTGGCTATATGAGAAAGACCCTGCTCCAAGAAATAAAAACACCAAAAAACCAAAAACAAATCTAAATTCAAAGTGGAAGTACTAAAAATATTTGTAAGTATTCTCTTTATTTGATTGTGGCAGGAGACAGAGGCCTGCAGCTCCTTCTGGCCATGCAAGGCTGTTCTGCCACGCTGCACTCTGGGCCAGCATTCAGACTGCAGATCCTCATGGCTCCTTCCCTTTCAAACCTCTGCAGTCTGGCATCTGCTGCCTCCGCCCCGGTAATGTGGCTTCCAGTAACACCATCAAGATCCTGTAAGCTGCCAAATTTGGCAGACAATTTCTATCCTCATTTTACTTGCCTTCCTGATGCTAAATCCTAAAACCATTTGAATGTTTGCTGGGTGAGTTTGAATTTATTATTCTTATATAAGCAAGAAGACAAAGGAGCCTTTAAAACAAGGGAACAAAGCTAAAAATAGTCAATGCTTCAGTTTTTCCAAGAGGACCATCTCAAAAGAGACCAAATATGACACACAGCATTTCAGATTACAGAGACTCAGCCATGAGTCACGGTGGCACATACCTGTCACCCCAGCATTTGGGAGGTTCAGGCAGGAGGGTCATCAGTTTGAGGTCAGCCTGAGCTACATAACAACACCTCATCTCGAGGACAGAGTGCTTACCCAACGTGAGCAAGCCCCCTCCCCACTCCCACCCTGTTCCATTCATTCCCTGTACTGCAAGCGGGAGAGAGGGAGGGAGAGAGGAAGGGAGGGAAGGAGAGAGGAGAGACCAGAAATTCATTTGCTTTAAAATCTTAAAACAAGATTTATTTTATGTGTCTGAGTGCGTATGTTACGTGCGGCCCTGGAGGCCAAAAGAGGAGCCTGGATTCCCTAGAGCTGGAGCTCTAGGGTGGGTGTGAGCCACCTGGAGTGGGTGCTGGGAGTCGAACTCAGATCCTCTGGGAAATCAGTGAGTGTGCTTAACCACTGAGTCATCTCCCCAGACCAGAGACTAATTCGCTTAACCATTTACCTGTTCACACACACACACACACATACCCCTACGTACACACACACCCCTACAAGGTGCCAAGAATTATACAAGATGTTGAGGCTGAAAAGGGCAAAGCAAGCTAGTAGATTTCAGAGCATATCCCACCTAGGAGTAAGACAGCAGATTACAGCAGATTCTGAATAAGAACGCGATTGGCTTGTAACATTCATACAGAAAACACACGTGCTATCTGCAGTCTGGTGGATTTTCACAAACACACTGATTAATTAGTAGTAGCACCTGCCAGCCTCCCAGAACCTCCACGGGGCACCCTTGCAGACCGCTGATCTCTAACAGTAAGTGCTGGATGTTGGACAGTTGAAATCATTCAGGATATATCCCAGGTGAATCCCTGCCTTTGTTCGACATCATTGGTGAGATTTGTGGACTGTGATGCATTGCTGTAGACATACATTCTTGCTATTATGGATTCTCTCCCCTCTCTAGCTGGGGACTTCCCACGGTAATTACATTCTCGTTCTTAGGAGCACTGCTCCTCCTTTCTTGGCTCTTTTTAAAAGAACTATGTGTTTGTTTGTTTGTTTGTTTGTTTAGTGTGTGTTGCATGTATGTGGACATATGGATGTGTATGCCTTTAAGCATACGTGGGAAAGCCAGAACAGGATACCTCTCTCTACCTTATTGCTTGAAGACAATGTCTCTCCATCATATACTTTGGTTGTACAACATAAAGAAATCAGTTTGGAACTAACTGGGAAACATCCTCCCTGCTGGCTAGCTTTCATAGTGGTAGGCTGTGTTCTGAATCTGAGAAAAGGCATTAACGGCCTTGCCCAGCGCTGGACCCTATATGCTATAACACCAACCTTCCAGGAAAGAGGTGTGCACTGGTGCAATAGTGACAGGAAGGTAAACAATCACTTTCTGATTGGCTTTGAGGTCTGCTCCACAGGAGGGAATTCATGACTGGTCCTGTCAACATGATTAAAAGCTCATGGCTGGGGAGGTCATAGGCCTTAGGGGAGATGAAGTCTATGCTTTAATGGGACTTGAAGTCTGTTGGCAGTGGGTGATTTGGTAACACAGAAACCAAACAGTGCACAGATGCACAACCAGAATGACCTTTTATTTTTGCTATCCAGGGCCTCTGTGTGATAAACAGATGTTCAATTAAAACCCCAGCTCTTTAATAGAATTTAAAAACTAAAAAAGAAGAAGAAGAAGAAGAAGAAGAAGAAGAAGAAGAAGAAGAAGAAGAAGAAGAAGCAGCCGTGTGGGAGGGACAAGGGGAGATCTAGGCAGATGACTCAGGGAAGTGCTTGTCGTACAAGCATGAGCACCTGAGTCCAGATTTCCAGAACCCACGTAAAAGGCAGGAGTGGTGGTGTGCACCTGGAACCCTGGTGCTGGCCGGGACAGAGACAGGCGGACCCTAGTGTTTGCTAGTTAGCCAGTCTCACTGAACTGGTGAACTCCAGAATTGGTGAGAGACCCTGTGTCCAAAAACAATATGGAGAGCAACAGAGGAAGATACCCAAGTGTCAACCTCTGGCCTCCTTGTGCTCCACACTCACACACACACACACACACACACACACACATGCTCACACAGACACACTTTCCAAAAAATTCATGAAGAAGTTGGTACTATAAAGAAAATCAACCTGGTTATGGTGATAAGACACAAGGGTGTGTGTGTGTGGGGGGTAAGTTTAGATTGAAGACCTCTTCAAAGAGGTCTTCAAGTCTACTTGAAGTCTACACTCAAATCTACTTCTAAATTGCCCGAAGGAACAAAACCACAGTCGAGACATGGGAAATAAAGAGACTGGGGGGGGGGGCTTTAAGAACAAGTGTGGAATATTCAAGAACCAGCTAGGACTGAGTGTAGTCCAGTGGTAGAACACTCGCCTAGCGTGCACAAGGTACTAATTTCAATCCCTGGCACTGATACTAAAGACTAGGCAGGGAGTTACTGCAGTTGGAACCTCCACAGAGGAGCTTAGCACATGGTGAACCCAGCAGGGGTCAGGTCTTTCTAGGACTGTGGACCACACTGAGGAGTCTGGGTTTCATTTTTAATGTGAAGTCAAAGGAAGATTTTGAAGTAGAGAGCTCGCATGATTTGACGCGTGATTTTAAATGACCGTGGGGCTGCTGTGAGGTGGCCCTTGAGGAGGAAAATGAGCAGTGGTGACAGAAGGAGTTGCAAATAGGGCACGTGAGAACAACATTGACGTAGAAGAAGACCGTGGCAGGATAAATAGAGATCAGTGACTGGCTAGGAGGTGGGCTTGGTTTTGAGACAGGATCTCTGTATAGCCTGGGCTACAAACCCTCAAACCTCCACTATAGCCTCTCTAGTATTGAGAGTGTAAGTGTTTTTTACTGCTGTAGGAATTTTTGGAACTTTTAGGAGGGAGAAGTCTCTGAAAGAAGTAGGTGATAGCAGGAGGGCGGGGGGAGTGGTACAACCCTAGAAGGTATCTGGTCCCTCCCTCCTTTCTGTCCTGGTATCTCTCTGCTTCTGGTCCACTCTGAGGTAACTATTACTGTGCAGCATACTCCTGTTACCATGATGTTCTGCTCAAGCACAGGAGGGCACAAGCCTTGGCCAGAGCCCTCTAAAACCATGAACCAAATTAAGCTTTTCCTCCTACATGTTGTTCTTTTGAGCAACTGTTTAATCAGTGACATAAGCATACATAATAGCATGGGGGGCAATGTGGAGTCCAGAACTTGTAGATGTGTGAGCTAAATACTTGGGGAGATGGTAATGGAATTTCTTGAGTTGGGTAAGACAATGGGAATGAAAGCATAGAGAAAGGAACGGTTTAGCCAGGGGATATCAAGAATTCTAAGTTGGGGCATCACAATCCCTGACTTTAAACTCTATCACAGAGCTACAGTACTGAAAATAGCCTGGTACTGGCATAAGAACAGAGAGGAGGACCAATGAAACCAAATAGAAGACCCGGATATCAATCCATACATCTTCGAACACCTGATATTTGATAAAGAAGCAAAAAATTTTAAATGGAAAAAAGAAAGCTTATTTAACAAGTGGTGCTGGCATAACTGGATATCAACATGTAGACAAATGAAAATAGACCCATATCTATCACCATGCACAAAACTCAAATCCAAATGGATCAAAGACCTCAACATAAAGCTAGCCACACTGAATCTTATAGAAGAGAAAGTGATAAGTACACTTTGGCACAGGGAACCACTTCCTAAATAGAACCCCAGCAGCACAGACACTGACAGAAACAATTAATAAATGGGACCTCCTGAAACTGAAAAGCTTCTGTAAAGCAAAGGACATGGTCAACAAGACAAAACGACAGCCTACAGAATGGGAAGAGATCTTCACTAACCCCACATCAGACAGAGGTCTGATCTCTAAAATATACAAAGAACTCAAGAAATTCGACACCAAAAATTCACATAATCCAATAAAAAAAAATGGAGTACAGACTTAAACAGAGAACTCTCAACAGAGGAATCTAAAATGGCAGAAAGACACTTAAGGAAATGTTCAACATCCTTAGTCATCAGAGAAATGCAAATCAAAACAACTCTGAGATTCCATCTAACACCTGTAAGAATGGCCAAGATCAAAAACACTGATGACAACTTATGCTGGAAAGGTTGTGGGGAAAAGGGAACACTTCTGCATTGCTGGTGGGAATGCAAGGTGGTACAACCCCTTTGGATGTCAGTGTGGCGATTTCTCAGAAAATTAGGAAACAACCTTCCTCAAGACCCAATAATACCACTTTTAGGTATATATCAAAAGGATGCTCAATCGTGCCACAAGGACATGTGTTCAACTATGTTCATAGCAGCTTTGTTTGTCATAGCCAGAACCTGGAAACAACCTAAATGCCCCTCGATCGAAGATAAGAAAAATGTGGTACACTTACACAATGTAGTACTACACAGCAGAAAAAAATAACGACAGCTTGAATTTTGCAGGAAAATGGATGGAGCTAGAAAACATTATTTTGAGTGAGGTAACCCAGACACAGAAAGACACTTATCACATGTACTCACTCATAGGTGGTTTTTAAACATAAAGCAAATAAAGCCAGCCTACAAACCACAATCCCAGAGAACTTAGACAACAATGCGGACACTAAGAGAGACTTACATAGATATAATCTACATGGGAAGTAGAAAGTATAAAAAGACATGATCTCCTGAGTAAACTGGGAGCATGGGGACCTTGGGGGAGGGCGAACTGGGAGGGGAGAGGCAGAGAGGGGAGCAGAGAAAAATGTAGAGCTCAATAAATATCAATATATATATATGGGAAAAAAGAATAAACTCCAAGGTTAAAAAAAAAGAATTCTAGGTTGGACCTACAAAATCTGGGGTGCCTATTAAACAGGCAGGTGGAGATGATAAATAGGAGTCAAAAAGTACCCCAAGTCTGTGGTTGATATGAACAGACAGAAACCTTTTGCACACCCCCAAAAAGGATTTAGGTGCTAAGGTATTGAGGATGGACCCCAAGATGACCTGATATTTATGGGAAGTGCTGAGAGGAGGAAACAGAAGAACTGGAAGAAATAGGAGACAAACCCAGGGTGGACCGGCCTGAGAAGACTGTGACTATTTGGATCAAATGCCACCGAGTAGCAGTGAAGACTCAGTCGCACACAAACACGTGGTAGGCACACGAGGAGGATTTCACAGGACTGTGTAAATGGGATTGGTGTGGGCCCAAGGACACACAGCCAATTGTGGTTTTCCATGTGTCTGAATATCAGTGTTAACAAGCAAGCAAAACCTTGTCCTTCTACTTTGAAAAATGAATATTTATCATATATATTTGGAAGGTGAGTTTCGAATGTGTACTTCCTTAGTTCCACAAGGTCCTCATCAGAATGGACTGACATAGTGAAGGCTGGTCCCTGGCTGTTTTTTTCCTTATTTTCTCTCACTTCATTTAAAAATTCATCTACACAGCTGGGCAGTGGTGGTGCATTCCTTTAATACCAGCACTCAGGAGGCAGAGTAGGCAGATCTCTGTGAGTTGGAGGCCAGCCTGGTCTACAAGAGCTGGTTCCAGGACAGGTTCCAAAGCTACAGAGAAACCCTGCCTCGGAAAAAAAAAAAAAAAGACAAAAAATTTATCTACATATACTTCTCCAACAACCAGTTCAGCGAACAAACATCTTTTAGGCATGAAAATACATATACCACAGCCACTGTGTATGGGAATATTGTTCCACAGACCCTGAGAGACTTGGCACCATTTAGACAGAGTATTCAGAATTCTAGGCAGCCTGAGGTCTGAAGATGCCCTTGTAAGCTGGTGCAGTGTCCCCTTGGCTTCATGGAGAGGAGTATGGCTGGAGGGGGGCAGCAGGGGTCTCCCTACAGTGTTAGAGAGGGCTAAAGAATGGGAGAATAGGAGGTAAAGGGGTGGAGAGAGTAAGTGTAGACAGCTCTCTGGAGGAATGTGTCCTATCCTGGGCTAGTAGCAGGAGAAGATCCAGAGGATGCTTTGCTTTGAGTTTCTGTTGTTTTGTTTATTGCGTTTTTTGTTGCTTGTTTTTTGAGACTGAATGGCCTCATACTTGCTATATTGAGGAGGATGGACTTGAACTTCTAGCTCTCTTGCCTCACCCTCTCAAGAGGTAGGACTACAGACCTGCGCACCACATCTGGATAGGGCTTTTTGCTTTTGTTTGTTTGTTTGACACAAGGTTTCTCTGTGTAGTCCTGGCTGCCCTGGAACTTGCTTTGTAGACCAGGCTGACCTCGAACTCAGAGATCTGCCCGCCTCTGCTTCCTGAGTGTTGGGATTAAAGGTGTGCCTATTTTTAATGACAGAACTTCTGGACGCTGATGGAAATCACCCTGTGGAGAAAACAGCTCATGAAGAGAAGAGAAAGGGCCGTTATTAGGAGCAAGGTACATGACCAAGTAGAGAGAGAGGGCACAACCCGGCCAAAGTGAAGAAATTGGCCTGTAGAGGCCTTACAAATAATTCTACTTAAGACAAGGCAAAGCAGATGCTGTAGGCCCCAATGCAGGTGGCTACATAATTTCCAAACTGTTTCTGTGTTGGATAGTTTTGGGTCAACTTGACACAATCTGGAGTTATTTAAGAAGAGGGACCCTCAGTTGAGAAAACGGCCCCACCAGACAGGCCTGTGGGTAAGCCTGTGGTGCATTTTCTTGATTGATATGGGAGGGTCCAGCCCATTTTTGTGGGCAGTGCTAGCCCTGGACTGATGGTCCTGGGTGCTATAAGAAAGCTGGCTGAGCAAGCCATCAGGAGCAAACCAGTAGGCAGCATTTCTCAATTTCAGTTCCTGCCTCCAGGTTCCTGCTTTGAGTTCCTGTCCTGACTTCTCTGGATAGTGGACTATGAACAATAAGCTGAAATAAATCCTTTCCTCCCCAAGTTGCTTTTGGTCATAATATAGACAATTCTCTGGAGGAATGTGTCCTATCACGGGCTATCACAACAATAGAAACCCTAATTAAGACAGCTTCTAACATCCACAATTAGATGGGGAAGTTGAGGCCAACTTGGGCTACATAGCAAGACCCTGTTTCAAGAAAACAAAGACATACATATTGGTGGTTTAATTAAAAATATTTATTTGATTTATTTGGTTGATTCTGAATAAAACTGAGGACTGGAGAGGCGGCTCAGCCATTAAAGGCTTGGCTCACAGTCAAAAATATAGAGAAACTGGAATGTTCTAAAACTTCCGGGTTAGTAATTACAGACTCCGGAAGTTTGTAAATTATGTTTAAACGTTTAGCAGTTAGCCATTGAACAACAAGTTGGCATTGTCAGTTATCTGAAACACTTCAATTTGTAATTGTAGTTAAAATGCCAATGCCAGGGAGATATTTATCAACCAAATTTGTAAATGGTGTTAATATTTAGGAAAATTCACTGTGTCAAATTTACAGGCTAACTCAGCTAAATACAAGAACAAATAGAAAGTCATCGTTAGCTTTAGAGAAGATGCACTGAATCCATAAACGCAACAATGGAATCTGGGAATTATGTAAATTATGTTAAAGTCAAGGAGGGGCTGGGGTTTAGATCCATGGCTTTAATAAATTGGGCCTGGTCAGAATACACGTAACTGTGAGCGTATCTGTTGTTGGCCTGAGGCTTAGTGTCAAGTGTGAACAGCCGTGTTTGCTGTCTGTAAGACGCCTTCTATGCCAGTCTCAAGATTCACTTTCTGCAGTTTGATGTCTGCTCCTCACAATCCCCTCACATTTCACGAGAATAACATAAAATATATTTATATCCATATACATGTTTACGTGAGTCCATCATTAACCCCCAATGGGAAAGAGAACCCTGAGCACAGCGGGTGCTGAAAGTCCCGGTGCGTCTTCACAGGAAGGCCTCTGGAGAAGTCAGGGTGAGATACATCGTAACATGAGAGTGAACTCCTCCTCCCCAGGCCTCTGTTGAGCTAATCAACTACAGGGTTGCTTGCTAAAGCCAGGAGAATCCAGCATCTCAAAGCTAATTTTTGAACAAAGGAATATAGATAGTTTGCTTGGGGAAAGGTTCTGAACTTGAAGACTGGCCAGGATTGGGAAGCAGATTCTGCCCCCCAGTCACCCTTGTGTGTGTGTGTGTGTGTGTGTGTATGTGTTAGTGCCATGACACATGTATGGAGATAAGAGTACACCTGCAGGAGCAATTTCTCACCTTTCTCTCCTTCCACCATGTGGGTTCTGGGGATCTCCTTTATGTCCTCAGGCTTGGCAATAAGTGCCCTTATTACCTCCATATTATTATTATTATTATTATTATTATTATTATTATTATTATTATTATTATTATATTTTTGTACTGAGCTCAGGGTGTCTCACTGAAACTGGAGCTTACTGATTCAACAAGACTAGCTGGCTAACAAGCCCCAAGTGTCTTCCTGCTTGCACCGCCTCAGTGATAGGATTACAGGCTCATGTTGCTGCACCCAGTCTTTTATGTGGATGCTAGAGATCCAAACTCAGGTCCTCTTTTCCACATGAGCCCTCTCCCCTTCCCTCCAGACCTTTTAAAATAGGGCCTCTGGAAAGATGGAGACTGAGGTTGGAGCAATGCTTGCCCGAGATCTCAGCTTCATGCGTCTCTCTAAGGCCGCAAAAGGCCACCCATGCTCTGGATAACATTGACCTATAGAAAGGACGCAGAGCTCCTCCTCTGGAATATAGGCTCCTCGGTCTGGCAACACTTTCTGTGCCCTTTAGAGCCATGTGTTGGTTCTTGCTCCTGAAGGAAGGAAAAGGATCCTCATTTGGATTAAAGCTCCAACTTCTAAAACCATAAGAGCCACAGAAAGGGAAGTGATAGATATGTGGAACACAGTCTCCCCAAAGACTGGTAAAAATCTATGCCTCATGTGGTGTGTGTGTGTGTGTGTGTGTTTTATGTTGGAGTCAGGGCAAGAAAAGTCCTGAGTGTGTGACGGCACATGCCTTTAACCTTGGAGGGTAGAGATAAGTGCCCAAAGCATGCCCCAGACCAAATAAATTCAAATCTGAGGTAGGATCAGAGATGTATATCTGAGAGCTACTATATATGAATAAAAACAGAAGCAAGGGCACGGAGAGATGGCTCATTAGTTAAGAGAAGTTGCTGCTCTTGCAGAGGCTATGTTTAGTTCCCAGCACCCACATCGTGATTCACAACTTTCTGTAACTGCACTTCCAGGGTTCCTGTTGGAGCCCCCTGGGGTACTGCATTTACATTGTGCATAGACAAACATGCAGGCAACGTACTCATATACTTCAAAATAAATCTCTAAAAACTGGGGGAAAAAAAACAACCCAACAACCCATAAATAAATAAAATTGATGAGAGAAAACATCGATTATAATAACTGTAACTGGGTTAAATCTCCCCATGAAAAATATTCAGGTGACACTGCTGAGATTCAAGTTTCATCTTTTAGGTATCTTACCTCAGCATTGTCTCTGTTCTGAATCAACCATGGCTCCAAGATTTTCACAGTAAACAGTGTCCTTGTATCTTCCTAAGTCCATGTGAAGGGGGCAAGAATCTTTGAATTTGTTCCAGAGTCAGAGTTCCATAGGATCTTTTTTAAAAATTATGATCGTATGTTTTTCCCTGAAACAGTCGCTATGACTAGGAGCGTTGATTATCCAGGCCTAAGTCTTATGCATACATACTCCTTTCCTTGAACATGAAGAAGAGTCATGTCTACCAGAACTCCATAAGATAAGATTGTTGGGGAGAGGAGGGACCTCAACCAAACTACTAGCAGAAGTAGAGAATGAAGGCAACTGGTCAGAAAAAAAAAGCCGTTGTGTTTGAAATGTATTCATCCTTTGATGTCATAGATTAGTTCAGGCCCCCAAGGAGATACCAAAATCCATGGATATTCAAGCCCTTTATATAAAATGGTGTGATATTTGCATATCTGTGACACACACCTTATTGAATACTTTTTCAATAATAATTATTGAAAAAGAGGGTCTGAATTCAAAGAGCTAAGAAGGGTATGTGGGAGGGTTTAGAGGGAGAAAAGGGAAGGAGGACATATTACACTCTCAAAAAATTGAAAAAGTATCTAAAAGCTGGGGGCTAGAGAGACGACTCAGTGGTTAAACCGTTAAGCGGACTTACTGCTTTTCCAAAGGGTTCGATTCCTAGCACCCATATCAGATGTTTCTGTCTGTAACTCCAGCTCCAGGGCCCAGCATCTCTAGCCACTGAGAGCATCTGCACTCATGTGCACACACCCACATGCAGACACATACCTACATATACTTAAAAACAATAAAAACTAACATTAAAAATATATATAGGGCTATGGAGGTATCTCAGTGGTTAAGAGTGATTACACTCTTTCAGAGGACCCAGGTTTGGTTCCCAGCCCACTTCGGGCAGCTTATCAACTGCCCGTAACTCTTGTTCCACAGGATCTGATGCCCTCTTCCGGCATCCACGGTACTTGTGTACATGTGGTGCCCATATATGTACTTAAGGCATACACACTCACACATAAAACTAAAACACATTTTAAAATCTTTTTAAAACTTATACTTAGGCCTGGGGAGGTAGCTCAGTGAGGGCTGGCTGTGCAAGTGTGAGGACTGGAATTTGGATCTACAGCACCCATGTAATGCTGTAATGAAGGTAGATGTGGTAGCTCCCTGCCCCCATAGTGACAGCACCTGCAGGCAGAGACAGAGCTTCCCCAGAGCCAGCTGGCTAGCTAGACTACCCGAATCAGTGAGCTTTGGGATTAAGGGACCTTGTCTCAATGTTTAAGTTGGGGAGTGAACAAAGAAGACACCTGATGTTAACCTCTGGACTCTGCACACATGCTCACACATGCATGTATACTCCCACAACGTGCACCTACATGCATGTGAACACATACACAAAAGTGTGTGTGTGTGTGTACAACTGTTTATACCTATCTTTGCCTCTCTCTCTGTGTCTACGTCCCGGCTAATGACAGAGCCTATTTATTTCTTTCCTATTAAATTAGAATGTATTAAGAGCTATTTGCTTTTAAATGAGGCAGCAAATGTTTGGTGGTCCTGGCAGTTGGTTCAAGACTGACCTAGAAAGAGTGGTGGGGTCCCATGAAAGGCCACTTTTCACTAGCATTAAGAACACACCTTACTCTGAGGCAGAGGGGTTAGATGTTTTAGCTAGGCAGGTAGCTAGCTGCACATAATTTTCTAGAGTATTTAATTTGGATTCATCCATAGGAAGAACTTTTCTCATTTCCAGGCATTTTGCATAGTTCTTAAATACTAATATGTCAAATAACATATCTTTACCGAAGGGCAAAGAAACTGAGCGTGTCCCCACCCGCTGCCAAAGTCTCCTGCACTGAGCTCAATTTCCTGGTGTCTTATTCTCGGTACTGAATGTCCTATTATGCCAGTTTGTCTTTCCAAGCTGCTGACCACAGCATGTTGACACACCACTTGAAATCAGAGATAACATTTCTTCCCATCTCCAACAGTGACTAGGACCAGGCCTGGGATTTTTCTGGCATTGCTGATGCTATACGGAAATCGTAACACCTCCTCAATTATTCTCTTGAGTGCTGTCCCCACTGGACAGCTAACGTGTGTTAGTGTGAAAAAGCATGAGTCCCACGACTCCTTGCTTCACAGAACACATGGAAAAGGCACACACTATGGGAAGGAGGGTGGAGCTAACAATCTTCATCATCCTCAATGCCTGCTTCAAACCAGGCTGCAGAAGGATAACAGGGACCATCCCTAGCAAGTGTAGCACCAGGCAGCTTAGCACCCAGGCTTGTCAGTTTTTGAGTAGTCAAGTGAGGCCGAGGGCATCCTTGCATTCGTGTCTTTTGTTTTAGCACCTTTCCACTCGCTGAGCTGCTGGCCACGTGGCTTACTGAGGCCCAGTGAGATGGTAGCAAATTCAACCATCCAGAGATCATTGTTGTATATTGATGGTTCATGCACATGAGTGTGTGTGTCCATGTGCCTGCGTGCAGAGACCAAAACAGGATGCTGAATGTTTTCTTCTATATTTCTCCATGTTTTTGCCTTGAAATAGAATGTCACTGAGCCAGATTGCCTTTTAGGCCACCCTGGCTTGCCAGCAGGCTCTGGGGAGCCACCTGTCTCTGCCTCCCAGGGCTGGAGTTACAGACACATGCAGCCATGCCTGGCTTTTCTAACATGGGTGCTGTGATTCAACCTCATGCCCTCCAGCTTTCAGATTCAATGCTCTTGCCCCTGAGGCATGTCCCCAAGTCCCCATGCACAGATTTGAAAAGTGCTTGCGTGTCTTTGCCCCTATGTCTTTACTGTATGAACATGTTTTGGCCTAAACTGTACAAGGCTAACCCATGGGTTGGAGTTGAACTACCACGGCTGTCTTACCCAACTCTGCTCCTGACAGAACTCAGGCAAAACCAGGTGAGATCCAGGCATGACCCCACAGCCATGGGCAGACTTCATGACCATGTGACCTTTAGGTTTTCAGGGGGGGCCTTGTGGTAAGGAAGGCCCTATGCTTGGCTTAATGCCCTCTGAGCATCATCTTGAAAGTCTTAATTTTTGAATAAGGAGACTTCATTTTCCCTTGTGCACTTGGTACTATAAAGTATGCAGTTGCTCCCCGTATATCTGAGCATTGACCCCTGAGTAAGCCTGGCCGAGATGCAAAGGACCTCCCTGCCACTCTACAGACACCAGCGAGCACATCCTTGCTCCTTAAGTGGGGTGTGTTACTTAGCACCATTATAGCAATATGTAAGCTAAACCTTTTTAGACAGCCATACAGCCCATCCTCCTTCAGCAGCACCTCAATACGCTTCTTCTTTAAATGAATATTTATTTTTTTATGTGTGTGTATCTGAACACATGACCATGTGTGTGCTATGTGCATGGGGTACCCACAGAGGTCAGAAGAGGGTGTCAAATTCCCCTGGAACTGGAATCACAGGCAGCTGTGAGCCATGTGGATGCTGGGAATGGGAGCCAAGTCCTCTGAGGAGGAGCCAATGCTCCATCTCTCAGCCTAGGGTACATTTCTAATCTGTGTCACGTCACATAGAACAATAGATTACACGAAAAACAGAAAAATACCCTCGGAGTTTTGCTTCTAGTGATTGTTACACCTCAGGACTATCAAGGGTTCCCCCCACCCCTTTCCCCAGCACTGAGGATTAAATCTTGAGTCTCCCCCCAGGCTGGGAAAGTGCTCTACTAAGCTGTATGCTCAACTACGGTTTGTACTTTTTATTTTGAGACAGGATCTCACTATGCTGCCAGGCTTGCCTTGAGCCCACTCTGCATCTAGGCAGGCCTTGAATTTGCAGTTTTTCTGCTTTAGTCTTCCAAACAGTCGGGACTGCGGACCCGTGCCACCAGGCCCCGCTGGGCTTCTTTCTCACACAAATGTGATTGTTCTCTACCAGCGGCTTCTCATAGAGGACGCAATGTTTGCTGGCAGTGTAACAACCATGTTTGCTTGGCATCTGCCTCCGATAATCCTACCCCTACATTTTGCTTTCTCTCCCAGAATGTTTTGTTGATTTGTTTTTACTTCGACCGGACCCCACTATGTAGCCCGGGCTAGCCTGCAACTCCCAATCCTCCAGTCTTCACCTCCTGAGCACGGGGATGACACTTGTGTCACCACGCTGGCTCTCCCAGCATTCTGTTTGTCCTGAAGTTTGGACAGTGGTATATGATTTGCATCCAACTTTGCTGGGGTTTTATGTGAGTGTAGAATGAATGTGTGTACAGTGTGTGTGTCTGCGTGTGTGTGTGTGTGTGTTCTTACGTGAGTGTGGGTGTGTGTGTGCCTTGGTGCACGTGTGGAGGTCAGAGGAAAACCTCTGGTCTCCTGCTGCCCCTGCTGTGTAGGCAGGTTCACTGGCCAGCATTTTCTGGGGACTCTCTCATCTCTGCTTCCCATCTCACCATGGGGAGACTTGGAGTACAGATGCTTCACACTGCATCGGCTTCAAGGGTGCTGTGGAGATCTGTGCTCTGTCCTCGTGTTCTACAGCAAATGCTTTACCTACTAGGTCACTCCCCACCCGCATCCTGCCCCAGCACTGCTGGGTTTATTCTGCTTTGTTTTGAGAAAGGGTCTCACAATGCAGCCCCGGCTGGCCTGGAACTCATAAATATCCGCCTGCCTCTGCCTCCAGAGTTCTGGAATTAAAGGCGTGCACCATCATGCCCTGCCTTCTACTGCTGTTTCCTCAGTTAGAAATAAAATATGGGGCTGGGCGGTGGTAGCACACACCTTTAATCCCAGCATTTGGGAGGCAGAGGCGGCTGGATCTTAGTGAGTTTGAGGCCAGCCTGATCTACAAAACGAGTTCCAGGACAGCCAGGACAGTTACACAGAGAAACTCTGTCTCAAAAAACCACAAACAAACAAACAACAAACAAATAAATAAACTATGGGAACTGGGAGATGGCTCAGCAGGTGAAGACATTTGCCATCAAGACTGACCTAACTTTAATCTCTGTGACCCACACAGTAGGAGGAGAGAAAATTCTCTGACCTCTGCATGGGCATTGCAGCATATGTGCACCTGCACACACACACACACACACACACACACACACACACACACACACACACATAACACACACATGCACGCACACACGCACACCAAATGATATGCAATAAAAATAAAATGAACTAATTAAATTATGCTTATAAATGAGTGATTACTGAACTAGAAACTTAGTACTTTTCTTCCAAATACAGAGACAAATCCCAAAGCTTTGATCACACTGGGGAAGCTCTGGGCCACTGAGCTCCAGCCCCACCTTACTGTGTATGTGGCTGAAGAACACCGGTTAGTCACACAGGTAATTCCACTTTGGAAATGATGTGAAACCTCTGGCTGAGTCACACAGCTACCTGACAAAGTTGCTAATGGAAGATACAGTGCAGACAATCTTTTGTTCAGTAAAATCCAATTTCCAGATCTCTGCAGCCACATTTCTCATTCACACTTTCCCTGCCAGCTGCTCTGGTGAGAGCGTCGCATCACAGATGATCTGGAAGCCCTGTTCTCTCATTAAGCTTCTGCGGCGAGGGTTGGAACTATTTTTATCATTGCTTTTACACTCCAGTGAACCACATTTTAGTCATTAATCTATTTTTGTTAATCAGAGCCACAACACAACATAGTAGTAACAAAAAGCAAATTTTACTTTAATAAACAATGATATGCAAATGACAGAGCTAAGCTAGACTATGTCCTAGTAAACCAAATCCCAGCAATATTCTGTTAAAGACTGACAGTCTTGAACCCAGGGCCTTTGAACCACTGTTTGCAGCAGTACAGAATCAGTTTTGATTTTCTTGGCCATTTCAAACTTATGAAATTCTTAAGCAGGTTACTTTTGTTTTCACGCTTTTGCCGCAGAAACCGCAAAACTACAGGACTATTTTATAGACATATTGATTTCATTTTAGGAACATGGATGTAAAAGACAAAGACTGGAGATGAGATGACTCAGTTGGTAAAGTCCTTGCTACATGAACAAGAAAACCTCAGTTCAATCCCCAGAACTCAGGCAAGAAGTTGGCATAGTGGCACACACCTGTCCTCTCAACACTGGTGAGGTAGGAGGCAAAGATGGGCAGATGTGCTGAGGTCAGAGGACAAGTTCCTACAGCTGTTCTTTCCTTCCACCATGTTGGTGGATCCTTCAGACAAACTCAAATCCTTATTCTTGGTGGTAGGCAGGATTATGTGCTGAGCCATCTGGTCGACCCCCTTCAGCATTCCTCAAGCTGGGTGAGCTGGCCTCTTACTCTGTTTTCTTTAACATCTCTTTCATCCCTCCTCCTGCACCTACCTCCCTCCTTTCCTTCCATCCATGTTTTCTCTATGTTCTTACTGACGTGGTGACACATGACCTGCTCTGCCCAGAAAACTGACCTTCCACTCCTGTGCCTACCTTGTCCCCTACATCTGGGACATTTTCTTAGATGTTTCTCTCTTTATTATCCTATGGACTTCAACATACCTCATACCATCCATTTTGAGAGCCGTCTCTGTCAAGGTTTTTGCTTCTACCCACACTTATGGTTGCTACTTTGGCTGCAATTATCAGCCTCGATTTCATTTCTTTCCATTCTCCACACAAAAGTGTGAAAATGTCTAGAGTGACAGCTGAGTTATTAAGAATCCCAATATAACCAAACCGAATCTACTCCACTGATCTGACTGTTCCCTGGTCTCTCATTACTCGGCTCTGCTTATTGACTCATGCCTCAATGAATAGGCAATTCCTTACCTTCTAATGCTATTCCCAGACAGTAGGGAGGCAGAATTAACTCTACAATAGCTAATTTCATGGAACAAAAAGAATCTATTCTGCTTTAACTTCTCCTATTTATTTACTGAGAGTGAGACCCCCAAAATAAGGGAAGTTTCTAAATTCCCTAACTCAAGACATAGAGCATGGCTTATAAAGACATAAAAAATATTGTTCTATCACAGCAACAAGACTGTTTTTTTTTTTTTTTAGCTCTGATGATAATTAAGACGTCTTGGGTGGGTGCTGGGAACATTGCTAGCAGTTAAGCCCTCTTTTAGAGGACCTGGGTTAAATTCCCAGGACCCACATGATGGCTCACAACTGTCTGTAATTCTAGCTCCAGGGGATCTGACACCCTTGTCAGGAGTCCAGTGGCACTGCACCGTGGTTGTAACTCCAGTACCGGAAAGTGGAGACAGGAGGATCCCAAGGGCTTGCTGACCCAGAAAACTAGGTGATTAGTAAGATCTGGGCCCAATGAGAGACCCAATCTCAAAAAAAAAAGGTGGAGAATGATGGAGGACACCAGCATTGACTTTTGGCCATCACAGGCATGTGCGCCCATTCCACTTTTACAACAAATTGAACACCCTTGCTTAGAACCGGATCTCCAACTAGGAAAAACACTGAGATTAGTGGCTGCCACTTGCAGAGTGCTCAGCAAATGCTTTCAGAAATTGTTTCTATCAGACGAGCCCAGTCAGAACCCTTAATATAGCACAAATACAGACAAAATCCAATGCCCACAGCACATCTTCTGAACTGACCACAGGAAGCGGTCAGAGACAGCTCCACCATTTTGAAGAACCAAGAAAGAACAGCACGACAAGGGGAAGGCAGGCCCCAGAGCCACACCCTGTATCTAACCAGAGGACCTCTGCTTGCAGGGTACCGGCTCGGAAGAATCACTACATCTATCCATCATATTAATGTAATTATTCCTTGTTATCAGTGAGGGATCCGCTTCTGCCATTTGCTCCAGGTCCCCAAACCTGCAAATGCTGAATCCATGACATAAAGCGGCACGACATTTTCACACAAGGTATGACTATTTTCCTGTGTACTTTTTAAAAATTATTTCTGTTCTTTTTTGTTTGTTCATTTTGTTTTGTTTTTCAAGACAGGGTTTCTCTGTATCTTTGGAGCCTGTCCTGGAACTAGCTCTTGTAGACCAGGCTGGCCTCGAACTCACAGAGATCCGCCTGCCTCTGCCTCCGGAGTGCTGGGAATAAAGGCGTGCGCCACTGCCGCAGGGCTATTTCTGTTCTTGATGGTGATAGAGTCTCACTATGTAGCCAGGCTGACCTGGAACTCTCAATCCTCCTGTCTCAGCATCCTGAGTCCTGGAATTACAAGTGTGCATAAATCTGACTTCATAGATTTAATGAGACTACTAAAGGAACCCATAGCATACAGAAGTTTTAAGAAGCCATGAGTCAGGATGTAGAGGTGGCTCAGTAGGTGAAGGCTTTTGCTACCAAGCTTGATGACCTGAGTTCTATTCCCAGGACCCACATGGTAGAAGGAAAGAACCAACTTTTAAATTAATAATAATAATGGATGTATATACATGGTGAACAGACATACATGTAGACAAAACACATTAAAGTAAAAATAAATAAAAATTAGAAAAACAAGTGGATTAAGATACCACAATGGGGCTGGAGAGATGGCTCAGGGGTTAAGAACACTTTGTGCTCTTCCAGAGGTCCTGAGTTCAATTCCCAGCAACCACATGGTGGCTCATAACCTTCTGCAATAAGATCTGGTGCCCTCTTCTGGCCTGTAGGCATACTTGCAGGCAGAACACTGTATACATAATAAATCTTTTTTTAAAAAGGTATTGATTAAAACAATTTTTTAAAAAAGATACCATAAGGACTAAAAGATACATCTGTCTACAATCGTAGAAACAATATAAAATATAAAAAATATTTTTATCACATATTATCACTACAATTATATAGAAAGACGTTACAAGATTTCTCTCCATCCAGAGAAAACAAGCACACAAAAAATTCTTATAGACTTCTACAATATAATTCACATACATAAAACTTTGAGTCATGGGACTGGAGAGACAGCTGCTCTTCCAGGTCACCACGTAGTATCCCCAGCAACTGACAACTCACAGCCTTCTGCACCTCCAGTTCCAGGGCATCTGATGCCCTCTTCTGGACTTCTTGGGCATTACATCCATTTAGCACACATACAAGCAGGCAAAACACTCATACACACAAAATAACAAAATATAAATAGCTTCAAGCTGGGCGGTGGTGGCGCACGCCTTTAATCCCAGCACTCAGGAGGCAGAGGCAGGCAGATCTCTGTGAGTTCGAGGCCAGCCTGGTCTACAAGAGCTAGTTCCAGGATAGGCTCCAAAGCTACAGAGAAACCCTGTGTCGAAAAACCAAAAAAAAAAAAAAAAAAAAAAAAAAAAAAAAAAAAAAAAAAAAAAAAAAAAAAAAAGTTGGTTCTTTGAACAACTTAAGGACAGAATGGGTAAATGCTCTGTAAAAACTGGGGTAAGAAAAGTGTAGACTAAAAAAGACATCAAAGCCTATAGACACAGAAAAATAATGAAATACTGTGACAAGTTTGTGAAGATAAAATAGATAATCATGATGGGCAAATGCCCAGACAAAAACAACTTATCAAAACAGGGAGAGACCTTTTAAAAACAAAAAACAGTCTTTTCTCATTTTACATACCAATCCCAGTTCCCACTCCCTCCCCTTCTCCTGCTCCCTCTACCTTCCCTGCTACCCCACCTCCTCAGAGAGGGTAAGGCTTCCCACAGGGAGCCAACAAAGTCTAGCACATTGCTTTGAGGCAGGACCAAGGCCTCCCCACTATATCTAGGCTGAGCAAGGTATCCCTCCAGAGAGGATGGACTCCAACAAGCCAGTTCAAACAGTAGGGATAAATCCTGGTCCCACTGCCAAGGACCCCACGGTCTGTCCCAGCCACACAACTGTCACCCACATTCAGAGGGCCTAATTTGGTCCTATGCTGTTCCCCCACTGTCAGACCAGAGTCAAAGTTGGTGAGCTCCCATTATTAGCTCAGGTAAACTGTTTCACTGGGTATCCCCATCATGGATCCTTTTGTTCCTATTATCGCTCCTCCCTCTCTTCAACTGGACTTTGGGAACTCAGTCCAGTGCTTAGCTGTGGATCTCTGCATCTGCTTCCATCAGTTGCTGGATGAAGGTTCTATGATGACATGTAAGGTAGTCATCAATCTAATTACAGGGGAAGGCCAGTTCAGGCACCCTGTCCACTATTGCTTAGAGTCTTAGCCGGAATCAAACTTACGGATTCCTGGGAACTTACAGGGAGAAATCTTGAGTTTCATATTTGCTAAAAACAATGAATCCATATTTGTAACCTTTCCAAGAAGCGAACTCTAAATTCTAATATCTTCACCAGCAATTTTTTTATAATCTATTAATTTTAAACTTATGTGTATGTATGAGTCTGCAGGAGTCCATGTGCACCACATGCAGAGCATCCTGGAGAGGCCAGGAAATAATGTCAGATCACCAAGAACTGGAGCTGCAGGTGGTTGTGAGTCACCATGTGGGCGCTGGGAACCAAAGTTTGGTCCTCTGTAAGAGCAGCAATTTCTCTTAAGCAGTGAGTTGTCTCTCTAGCCCTTTTGGCTAGGAAAGTCTATTTAATATTTAGGAGAAATCTACCAATGTCACCCAAACTCCTACAAGAAAACTGTAAAACAACATGAAAATTTTCCAAATTCGTTTTTTCAGTGTGGCACAGATGTCTTACCCATATCTGGTAAGGATGTTAGGAGAGAAATTACAGAAATATTCCTTTCCTGGATACAAAGTGAATTAATATTGACTCATAGACTAATTCAAACCTAGAAATACAATATAGCTAAGGTAAATCCAGCTACATCAAAGGATGCTAAACCGTGATGGTAAAGCTGAGACCACTTAGGGAACTCCTGCCTAACATCTGAGAGCTAAACATCACCCACTAGCCTGAAAGAGTGAAGTAGAGAAATCCTGTTAGAATTTCAAAAGACAAAGGAAAACCACTTGATGAAACAAACAAACAAAAAAGATAAAAAGAAAACTCAGAGCAACAGAGGAACTTTCTTAATCTGACAAGAAAGTAAACTAACAGCAATGAAACCCTTGGGCATCCATGTTACCTAACTGCATAATGCTGAGCTCGTCTCCTCTGAGGTCGGGAGACAAGCATAATTGTTTTTGTTTCTGTTACATTTTATTAGAAGTCTTGGCTGGTGCGGGGAGTCAAGAGATAAAGAGATTAAAAGCTGTATGACCTGTAAAGGAACGGCAGCTACTGGCTGAGTGCCACCTGGTTCTCTCTTGCAGAGTTGAGCAGGTACGTGTGCTACGGTTTGGGACGTCTCCCTGTGTGCGCACAGCCTGGAGACATTTTGCACCGGCACAACACAAAACACGCGCGAGATTGTGTATAGTAGCGTTATTCATGAGAGCAGAAAACCAGGGACACAGTCCAAATGCCAATCAAGAGCAGATGATCAGATGCTCAAAATAGTAAGCCAAGTGATAGAGGAACACTGTGTCAGAGTTACACCCACAAAAGGTTAAAAGGAGTTAAATAAGATATTCCTTAGGAATACATGTGGGTGATAAAACTATAACGTTAAGACCAAATAGCTGCTAGGGAGGATGAAGAGACACTGTGAGCAAGTTCCTTAGGTACCGTGTGGCTGTAAACGTCTTCTGATGCTTAAGGCTGCATGCATACACTTTGTATGTACTCTGATATGCCTCATTTAAACATTTTAACATCTTGTCATTCTCTTTTCTAAAAAAAAAAAAAAAGGTTTACTTATTTTTATTTTATGTGTATGAGTGTTCACCTTGCATGCATGTGTATGTACCAATGTGTGCAATATTCAAGGAATCCAGAAGAGGGAGGGGGGTCTCCTGAAACTAAAGTTATATAACCAAGTAAGCCACTGTGCGGGTGCTGGGGATCAGAGATGGGTCCCCTGGAAGAGCAGCCCACACTCTTAACCATCTCTCCAAGTCCCAAAACATCTTTTCAGAAGTACTTCCCCTTATATCTCATTACCAGTTTACAGAAAAGACAAAGGCAGAGAAATGTAGAAAATGACACCATGATTGACTGAGTTCAAACTTATTAAAACAAATTCTAAGAAAAAAAAAGAAGGAATCTGTTCTGCCCAAATCCTCAAAGTCCCCCAAAAGCCAACAAGGAGACTGAGTCCCATATGTAAAAGCAAAGAGCCTTTATTTTATGCAAGTTTGCAAACTCGGTCTCTCTGCATGCCCAACGTATTGGAATAAACAGAGAGCCTCGAGCTCAGTTAGAGTTGGGTTGTTATAGTAGAGGTTGGGGTGAGGGGTTTCTGAGGTTCAGGACCCCTGATTGGCTGACATTTGTCTAGGGGTGTCCTGGCAAGTGTGCTGGCAGGTGATCCTATCTACAGTGGTTGGATTGTTAGGCATTTCCTTTGGATGGTCTGTTCTTGGGTGGTGCTCAGATAATCTCAGTTTATGGTTCTTCCTGCAACCAGGTATTGCCTCAGGCCAAACTACTGGGACTCAGGTCTCTATTAAATTTATCCATGGCTGAGTCCTACACTGGTAGGTGATAATGGTTGGAAGTAAAGAACTTCCTTTGGGTGATCTGTTCATATTTAGCTTATCATGGCTGACTCCTCCAGAATCAATTAAAGAAGGTGGTAAATGATATACTTATCAATTGCTACAAATAGGCATTTAAATATTTAAATGTTTAAACTGATAAAAGATTAAATGACAGATGACAATTGCCAATATGCATGCACTAACTGGATAGCTCAGGATAAGGACTTACTCTTTATTTGGGGGATGTGGTGATGACCTAATAGTTATATTTAAAGAAGGCAGGGCAGCCCTTGGAGTTAAAGTGTGGTTTCTTTTTTGGTTTTTCGAGACAGGGTTTCTCTGTGGCTTTGGAGCCTGTCCTGGAACTAGCTCTTGTAGACCAGGCTGGTCTCGAACTCACAGAGATCCGCCTGCCTCTGCCTCCTGAGTGCTGGGATTAAATGTAGTATCTGGCCTCTTATTGGCCACGCCCACTCCCAGCTTCCAGCCTCTGACCCTAACTCTCTGCCTCTCTTCCTCTTCTGCTCTCACAGGAGCAGCAGCTGCTTCTCTCCCCTCTGCCCCCTTCCCTTTATCTCCCTGTCTCTCTCTATCTCTTTATCTTCTCTCTCTCCTTTTTCCTCCATCACCCATCTAATAAATGTTTAACTCTGCATAGTGCGCCTACCCAGCTCTCTTTGGTCCGTCCGTACCGCCGCACAGCCCATATGGGGACCCGGAGACTAGCCGCGTGGCCGCCCGCCCGCCACAGAGACCGCGTGGTCTGGGGCCATGCAGCAAGCTGCAGCAAGCTGCTGGGTCACCCCTTCTTTTAAAAAAACACAACATTAAAGGCGTTCGCCACCACTGCCCGCCGAAGTGTGGTTTCTACAGTCAAGTACTGCCTAGCTTGTAAAAGGCCTAGGCTCAATCCTAGCACTGAAAACAAAAAGATATTTTTTTTTTAATGTAAAGAGGTAGTTAAGAACTTACATGTATGTAGAGCAGAGTGTGGTGATCCATAACTTTAATCCCAGCACTCTGGAGGCAGAGGCAGATGGATCAACGTGAGTCCGAGGCCAGCCTGGTCTACAGTGAGTTCTAGGACAGCCAGGGCTACATAGAGAAATCCAGTCTCAAAACAAAACAACAAGCCAGGCAGTGGTGGCACACACTTTAATCCCAGCACTCTGGAAGCAGAGGCAGGTAGATCTCTGAGTTCAAGACCAGCCTGGCCTACAAAGTGAGTTCCAGGACAGCCAGGACTACACAGAGAAATAAGAGAACTAATAAATGTTATGATTCAAATGACTTGACAGACATCTATAAAATATTCCATCCAAACAGAAAAGAATATACCTTCTTCTCAGCACCTCATGGAACCTTCTCAAAAATTGACCACATACTCGGTAGCAAAACAAACCTCAACAAATACAAAAAAATTGGAAAAACCCAATGTACCTTATCAGATCACCATGCTTTAAAACTAGAAGTCAACAGCAATACCAATTCCAGAAAACCCATAAACACATGGAAATTAAACAATGCTCATCTGAATCATCAATGGGTCAAGGAAGAAATAAAAGGGGGAATTAAAGACTTCCTAAAATTCAATGAAAATGACCATACAACATACCCAAATTCATGGGACACAATGAAAGCAGTGTTAAGAAGCAAGTTCATAGCACTAAATGCCAACATAAAGAAGCTGGAAAAATCCCACACTAGTGAATTAACAGAACATTTGAAAACTTTAGAACAAAAAGAAGCAAACTCACCTAAGAGAACTAGACGGCAGGAAATAATCAAATTGAGAGCTGAAATCAACAAAATAGAAACAAAGAAAACAATACAAAGAATCAATGAGACAAAGAGTTGGTTCTTCGAGAAAATCAACAAAATAGACAAACATTTATCCAAACTAACCAAAAGGCAGAGAGAGAATATCCAAATTAACAAAATCAGAAATGAAAAGGGGGACATAACAACAGACACGGAGGAAATACAGAGGATCATCAGGTCATATTTTGAAAACCTGTACTCCACAAAATTGAAAAACTTAAAGGAAATGGACAATTTTCTGGATAAATTTCACTTACCAAAATTAAATCAAGACCAGATAAGCAAATTAAACAGACCTATAACTGCTGAAGAAATAGAAACAGTCATCAAAAGTCTCCCAACCAAAAAAAGCCCAGGACCAAATGGTTTCAGCTCAGAATTCTACAAGACTTTCAAAGAGGAACTAATACCAATACTCCTCAAATTATTCCACACAATAGAAACAGAGGGAACATTGCCAAACCCTTTTTATGAGGCTACAATTACCCTGATACCCAAACCACAGAAAGACAATACTAAGAAAGAGAATTACAGACTTATCTCACTCATGAACATTGATGAAAAAATACTAAATAAAATACTAGCAAATAGAATCCAAGAACACATTGGAACCATCATCCACCATGACCAAGTCGGCTTCATCCCAGCAGGGATGGTTCAACATACGAAAATCTGTCAACGTAATCCACCATATAAACAAGCTGAAAAATAAAAACCACATGATCATCTCATTAGATGCCGAAAAGCATTTGACAAAATACAACATCCCTTCATGATAAAGGTCTTGCAGAGAGCAGGAATACAAGGAACATACCTAAACATAATTAAGGCAATATACAGCAAGCCAACAGCCAACATCAAACTAAATGGAGAGAAACTCCCAGCGATTCCACTGAAATCAGAAACAAGACAAGGTTGTCCACTCTCTCCATACCTATTCAATATAGTTCTTGAGGTCCTAGCTAGAGCAATAAGACACCAAAGAGAGATCAAGGGGATACAAATTGGAAAAGAAGAAGTCAAACTCTCACTGTTTGCTGATGATATGATAGTTTACATAAGTGCTCCCAAAAATTCTACCAAGGAACTTCTACAACTCATAAACACATTTAGCAAGGTAGCAGGATACAAGATTAACTAAAAAAAATCAGTAGCCCTCCTGTACACAAATGATAAAAGGACTGAGGAAGAAATCAGAGAATCAACACCCTTCACAATAGCCACAAATGGCATAAAATACCTCGGAGTAACTCTAACCAAACAA
>PVIU01000945.1:0-249924 GCA_004026605.1 Ondatra zibethicus
GGTCCTGGTGTCATTGTTTGTGGGTTCTCCATCTGCCAACTTTCACCGCCACATTCAGAGAGTCTGGTTTGATCATATGCTCATTCAGTCCCAGGCCAGGTGGATTGGTGTGCTCCCATTAGTTCAGGCACACTGTCTCAGTAGGTGGACCAGCCCCTCACGGTCCTAACTTCCTAACTCATCTTCTCCCACCTTCTGCAGACAGAGACCCACATTCACATCAGAGCAATGCATTTCAGTGTTTTCTTATACAACACAACCTTTCAAGCTGAGGCCCTTTCCAGCTCTGAAATTCAAATATTATGTGAAATTTTGTTATATTCTTTCTGCAGATATGACAAACAGACTACATTTCAATCTCAGGTTCTGGATGGAACAAATTAGAGACCACTTCATTTTTTTATCCATTTATGCATTTTAAAATAAAAATGTTAAAGTACATTACAGGAAATAGGGAGGAATTAAGATAAAATGGAAAGAATTGAGTTAGAGAAAAGTAAAACATCATTGTTATTCCTTAGGCTAATTCTCTTTGTTGTATATAAGATTTTTAGCCAAATGTGTATGTGTGTGTGTGTGTGTGCGTGCGTGTGTGTACGTGTGTATACATATTTCAATAGTATTAACAGGACAAACAAAATGTTTAATAAAGTTGAAATAGGTACTTATTTAAAGTGTGTGTATGCTTTACCCTCAAGGAACTTTAAAGTGGGGTAGATGCTAAGAGCCTTGAAATGTTCCTTGAATCTATTAGCTTGGAGTCTAGTTAATATTCTTTTCACTATAACATATATCCAAATGATTTCCTTTTGTCTTTATGTTTTAAAACTCATACCCAGAAAACCAAACAGTCTTTCTTTTTGTCCTTCAGAAACTGTGCCATCTGAGAGATCAATAAGGATTAAGCACATCAGTCAATATACAAAGTAGCAAGAAATAGCAGTCAAGGGAAGCAGTGTGACATTTTACATTAGTGCTACTGTCTTACAATGTAAGACTACAAAGTAGCTCTAGAAATCTAAATGTTTTGAAAATACACCTGGAACTCAACCAGTTTCAATAAAGGAGAGGGTAATTTTAGCAAAGCTTAATATCCACAATTGAAAATTAATACACATGCAATTATGGGATAATTTAAGAAGCAATGTGGCAGATGGTAATTGTACTCATTAATGAACTATCAGTCAACAAAATAATAACATCTTTAGAAGAACATAGGATTGAATATCACAGAAGAATGGGCTCTTATCTGCACATTACAAAGAAAGGGAAAAATAACAAAAGGAACACAAATGGAATGCTCCTTTCAATTTCCCAGAGATGCAAATAAGTGAACCTGCATACTGAGAAACAACAATAGTCCAAGTGTATGATTCAGTCATATTTATGAACAGCATAAAAGCTGAAATATGTTGTTATTACAAGAGGTTTAATTGCCACAGTGAAGTAGAAAAGCTCAAATTATAATGATTATTAATTGTAAGTAATAAAAATAACTTCAATTTACAAAGACCTAAATAGTTTGCAGTACTCTCTTTACCTATAAGGTTATTTCCATTTTAAAAGTTAGTTCTAGTTTCCAGATGGAGGCTAGGTTTGTTTTTTTTATGTGTAGAAGTTTATAGAATTTCCACAGCACAGTGTGAGTGATAATGAATAAATAGGCAGAACTGCATCAAGAAATAGGAACTGTGGCCTGATCCAAGACTTCAGGATCACCCAGATATGTCTAAATTTTATCTGGTATGCAATGCTATGGTTTAAGGCAAAGCCGTGGTGCCATTAGTTTCAAATGGTGAAATACAACTGGCATGTTTAGGATTCAGGGTAGACATGCAGGAGCTGCACAGAGAACAATCAGAATCACTTAGAGTGATAGTTCCATCGCTTAGGAAAGAGATGGTGAGATGCCAGAAGAAGAAAGTCTCAGTGGCATTGATAAGGATTTTACTGAAGTTGTAGCAGCCGTTAGTGATGAAGCAGATGTGAGCTGTGAAGGAAAATTGTCCACCAGCAATCCTAGGTTTGAATGGGAAGATGGGCATGATTCATCAGGATGAGAAATAGAGACAGCATCAAGGATTTTGGCACAAGATTGAATTCCTTGTCCCACACCCAATGTGAGTCACCTGTGCTGCAGAGAATCGCAGGACGGCGATGAGTCCACATCTGAATTTCAGGAAAGGGTTAATTGTTAAGGTCATGCAACCTGTATATTGTGTGAAGATTGCACACTTTAAAAAATGTAATAGTGAATCACAGTCTTAAAACCACTTGGGGTTTTATTTTCACTTTAATTAAAGATAACCATTAGATTTATTACCTATGCACGTCATTAAAAGTTAACAAACACAATATCCTCTATTTCAGATAAATAGGAAGTATAATTTCCAATGTAACAATCTCACAGAAAATACAACCTCACTACAAATTTATTTTCTTTTTATCATCTCATAGCAAATCAATAACTATAAAATCTAGAACCAAAAATTATGGTGCATGGAATGCTGAAATCTATTGACTAATATGTTTATTCATTAGTTTTTTAAATGGTAGCCTGTCTTATTATTTCAGAGAGTGTTTAATGAAAGAACTATATAATAAATAATTAATAAGTAAATGTATATTAAAGGAAAGATTTATAGCCAATATCATATAACACTGGCATGCTTTATCACTGGAAGTTTTTCCTTTGATTTGTAGTGTAAAAGTTTAGTGTTGCTTTAATTCTCAAAATATGTTCCCTAATTTGGGGACCATTGTGTGCTACTGTGTGTGTGTGTATGCACGTGCATGCGTGCATGCATGCTTGCATGAGTTTGTGTGTGTGTGTGTGTGTGTGTGTGTTTCTGGGTAATATAGCCTAAGCAGATACTAAAAGTGCATGTTGATTGGCTAAAAAATAAGAACCAAACTAGAATGGACTCGAGAAATGACAAGGAATAAGCAAGTTAAATTGGAATATGAAAAAGAAGAAGCATCAAATAGAAGACTTAAGATGCAGAGGGCTATAGGCATCAGGCTTAGAAGCAGCCCTTTCTTTACTGCAGTACTAAGAGGCACAGGTGATCTTTCTCTAGATTGCATCCTTGCTAGTGAGGTGACATTAATAGTCTCTCTGAATCTACATATTCTGCTCTATAAAATGGAGAAGGGCTGTGTGGAACGGCAATTCAAAAGACTGGAATAAAGAAGGTATTTGGCAGTATTTGTGACACGTCACCCATTCAATACATATGCTTATGCTTTGTATGGAATGATAACATGGGACTGGCTGAAAAGAGCAGCTGGAAGGACAAAGCTGTTTAAAGAAACACCGATACAGAACTTCGCAGACTATCTGAGTTGAGCTTTTTGGACACACAGTCATACGTTCCAGTCACTGTCGGTGAAGACAACAACACAGCTTTCCTGAGTGCCATCAAGTTTCTAATATCTGAACACCACGTAGAAGACAAGGACTGAATGTGATTCTTCAAATGCTGAAAGTTTGTACCAATTACAAAATAATTCTGTAGAGATGCATGACCATCACTGCTCACTGGCAGCGCCTTTCTCCACCTCTTAGTCTACATATTCTCCTGTGTCAAAGATACATTCCTGTCCTCCTACTTTAAACTGACCTTCCCCATATTCATGAAGTCATTCAATACCTTTCAGTTTATTGTCATAATTTCTCATCCACTTGCTAAGGTCCAGATTTCTAAGTACCAACAACAGATTCTGACTTAGCTGTAGCAAGAGCAAAATAATTTTTATTTCTCACACGTTCCTGGACAGTGTTGATAGCCCAGTCTTGGTCTAGTGTTTGGACCAAGATCTCAAAGGAAACTATTTTAATTCTTTCCTCTTTTTCCAATATCGGTAATTTTCTCGTCCTTAATGGCTCATTACTAGATACAGGCAAGGATCATTTTGCATCTCTTAATTTATATATGAACTTCTTCAGTGCAGGGTAAACAAACTGACAGCCTATTCAAACTAGACAAGTGCTCTACCACTTAGCTACTTCATGTACATTTTAACAAATTCTTGAGCCTAGTTTTTTCTCCAGTAATTTCTTTCTCTCTTATCTTTATTAGTGTATCTTCTGAAGATAATTAATTCCATTTATTATCTTCAATTTCTGTCTTCCTAATTAGATATTGTTGACATTTTTCTCTTGTTGCACCAATACAATATAGCATGAATACTACCCATTTCAAGACTCTGTTCCCACATTGCTAAGTCTAGCAGTCAATTCTCAAACTTCAACTTCCTTGACTTTCATCAGTATTACCTTCCTCTCCTTGGAATGATTTCTTCACTTGTCTTACAGAATACAGCTCACCTAGTTTTCCTCCAACTTCCTGACCTCTCTTTTTATTGCCTTTGTTGATTCTTCCTCATCTATATGCTAATGACTCTCAAATTCATTTCTTCCTCAAAGACCTCTCCTATCAATTTAGACTTGCATTTCCAATTATCTACTTGACATCTCCACTTTCAGTGTTTAATAGGCATCTTTAATTGAGCATGTTATAAACAAGCTCTTCATATGGCTCCCCAAACCTAAGCAAACAAAACTAAGCGAACAACAACAACAACAAAAATACTTTCCCAAATAAGCAACAATACTATACTTTTGCATCATTTCTGTAACCTTTCCCTTTTCAGGTAGCTGGCATGTCTGTGAACTCATCTTCCACAGTTGTGTAACCAGTGATGAACTACTCATCTTTCAGTAGATAGTTCCCCACTCCTGCCGTTCCGCACAGCCCTAGTTAAACCAAGCGAGCCTCAAAGCAACAACATGAGAAAAGGAAAATGAGGACTTGATGGAGGAGGAAAAGTGGTTGGTGAATGTGGAATGTTGAAAAGAGAGGATGAGGAAAGGAGATTGACCAGCATATGTTAGAAATATGCATGAGATTGCCAAAGAAGACATTAATTAATATTTTTCATTTTCATCTGTAACTATTTCCCCATATATTTTTTGACAGTTTTATTGACAACCTAGTTTCTGCTTTCCAAACATACCTAGAACTGGACCTTTTACACAGCTACCATTCTCCTTAAAATCACATGGTCTCTTATTGGGGTTATTACAAGATCAACCTTGATCTAAAGCCACTCCATTCACTTGTAATTTATTAATCAAAATAATCCTGTTAAGTTGTAATTTGGATGGCATTATTCTCCTAAAATCCAATAGATTTCTGTTGGAGTTACAGTAACTAGTTTGAACTGGAAAGTTATGTATAAAATATCTGTTACCTGACATTTTGTTTCTTGGCAAGGTCATCTTCTACCTCATGGTCTTTTCCTTTCTCTTTCTTTGCTTTGATGCATTCTTCCTATTACTGCGTGACTTGCTTTTTGTTTTCTGTACAGAAATCAGCTCTTTATGGCCATACTATCCTCTTATTCCTCTTGTTTGCTTGCTTGTTTCAATCTTTTCCCATTCTCTCTCTCTCTGTAGATGCTAGTTAAGTACTATGTATTTCTTCTGATTAATTATTGTCTGTTTTCTCCACTGTAAATGTGATGGCAGAGATACCATCACATTCCCCACATTCTTGGGGAAATCTCAGTGTACAGGAAAGTGTCAGGCATATAGTTCATTCTGAGTAAATTATTACTAACTGTGAAAATAGATCAGTACCTTAGCATTTTGTTTTAAAATGAGATCATTTTAGAATTAATTGACAGTAAAATCCATCATTACAAAACCAAACCAATACAAAATATTTAAGTATTGTACTTTGCATGTGTTTTGGAATGGGTGTTTTGTGTACTTATTATGGCTAAAGAAACAAACATTAGTTGCAAGTGCTACTTTTTCTTCTTCCAGTTTACAGATTTAGAAAGCAAGCAATTATGTTTCAATCCAAAGAGTACTAGTTCCAACTCTTGTTCTATTTTCTGCTGATAAGCCCCAACTATTCCAAAAATTGCAGGCGCACAGGTGTGAGCCTTTTCCGCCTTGATTAAAGGTCAGAGAGTTTGAACTTATTTTCACTCTTTCAAAGTCGTTGACAATAGTTGTGGCTACAAACAAGAAACCTTGACCTAGAGTGTGGCTACTTGGTGTCTTGGACATTAAGAGTGACCATAGAGGTGAATCCACTCCACCCTGACCTAAGGTAGAACATTCAAGCCTATTACTGCTCCTTTATTTTAAAATAGGAGGTTTGACATAGGAAGTGACTGCTACAGTATACTTGGTTAGGGTATATTTGCTACATATCCTGACCAAAATATCAAAATACTTTACTCAGGAAATAATAGCTTGATGTCTCAAGTACTGAAGTAAGTAACTGTTCTGGTGTCCTTTGTGTCGTGTTAAAGCAGTCTTTCTTTTTTGCCTTCTTCCACCCCTTTTGTATGGGGTATAAAAGCATATGAAAAATAAACACGGGTATTAAAAATAGCATGGATTCAATATTCAGTATTCACTGAGTTGCCTTCCTGGTACTATCTTATGTCTCTTTTTCTTTTGTGAATCTGTCTATTCTGTCAAACATTTCTAATCCTCATGCCCCTACCCTAGAACTTACGCACTTGTCGAGGCTTGACTCTGAAACCAAAGCCATAACTAAGTGTAAGAACTATCTACTCTAAGGCCTTTGGTCTTTCAAGTTTCCTCTACCATAGTGAAAATGGAAGGAACTGTGGGTCATGGAAATGGTCAATTATTTAAAAACAAGCAAGCAAATAAAACAGTTTATCATCATATTTCTATCACAATATCATGTATATCTTAAACGTGCAAGCTATAATAGTGAAGAATAATAGAAAAATGAATTGAAAATAAAACTATGTTTAATTATCTCGATCTCATTCATATTTGCCCTTGAAAACCAGAGGTCACACTTTGTTACTAAAAAACATCCTTAACAACCAACCAGAGGCCACATTTTGCTCCTGGAAACCATGCCCTGATGACAGTCAGAGGAAACATTTTGCATCTAGAAAGTCACCCATTGCTCTTCCTGCCTTGAAATTTCAGTATTGTTTCAAAACCACTTAGTAAGGAAAGAATGAATTTAGATGGAACACATTAGTGTGGATCTTTAGGGAAGGGATTTCTGTCTTCGCCTCTTTGCCTTCATCTGTGGAACTGACTGCTGCTCTGTAAGCCCAGGGGATCCTCCTCTGGCAGCTACTGTTGCTACATCAAAGGAGAAGAACATGGGCGTGTGAGGGAGGAACATACTCTGGTGCTTTAAAATGTTATTATGGCTTTGTATACAGAATTGACGAAGTAAGGAAAATATAAATCCAAATTAAGGTAGAAGGAAATGAAAGGCAGAATGGTATAACAGAGAGATCCTTGGTTACCACTCTCTTGCTCTGGGTGTTAGGTTCTTCATCTGGGAGATAAGGACATTTATCTGAATTAAGTCCCTTCCCTAACAGAGTGGCACACTCAAACCCATTTACACTTTGTGCTCCCACTGTTAAACCTCTCCAGGTACAGTTTCCTCATGTGTTGCTTGAGCTTTCAGGGAGCCTCCAACCCTTTGGAACTTGTGAGAGTAAAATATTCTGTTGCCTTAACACACTTACCACAGGGTGATAAGCTATAAATCAAGTTTTTTCATAGGCATGCCAGGGAAAACTTTAAGCTGTTTCTTTAGTACAGTCTGGAGGAAGAAAGGACATAGGTATCTTTTGTATTTTATTTTATTTTTTTATGTGAGATAAAGTACTAAGGGCCATAAAATGTATAGAAAATGGTCAATATAAAGATATATCTTCTTAGCTGGACAGTGCTGGCACATGCCTTTGATCCCAGCACTCGGGAGACAAAGGCAGGCAGATCTCTGTGAGTTCGAGCCCAGCCTAGTCTACAAGAGCTAGTTCCAGGACAGGCTCCAAAGCTACAGAGTACCCCTGTCTTGAAGAAACAAACAAACAAACAAAACCAAAAACAAACAAATAAACAAACAAAAAGATTTATCTTCTTAAAGTGTTTGAAATTTTATCTTTGGGCATGCAAAATATTCATTTTTTTAGGATGCTCTGTATCTAAGGATATTATTCCAGAAGCTACAGGAAACACACTCATTATAATAGCTTTCCTTCAAAGCCTTCCAATTTAATCCTGCTGGGCATTGTTCTATGAAATCTGCACATGCAACCCTTATGGAGGGGGCCTACTAATAAAACTAAATTATCAATAAGAAACAAAGCACCAAGGGACAATCAGTCACCTTAAGTAAGTTCACAAAGCAAATAATGAAAACACAGAATTAGAATGTGAGGTTGCATTTTAGAGCATATGTTCAAAGAAATGTATCTTCTTGACATGACCATAGTTTAATAACAATATTATAACTCGTGCTAGATTTAAAATTTTTGTTTTGAAAATAATTAGAATTATTTGGAGAAAGCACTGCAGTTCAGCTGTCGCCGTTCTCTCAGGTGAGCACAGAAGATATTAAAAGCAGCAATTCTTCTCTTAGTGGATTTATCTTTGAACAATAGGACAGAGCAAAGCTCTCACCAGGGAGACACTGGCTCGCAGGTAAGGATTTAATCTCTGCCTCATTTTCATTGGATTCTAATTTCAAATTTTTCTAATTCACCTAACTCACCAGGGCAGACTTCAGTGTTAAACTATTGCCAAAAGCATATCCGAAAAAAAAAATTGTTTAGGAAGAGAAATCTCAAAGAGCGTGAGAAATTGCCTGGTGATCAGAAAGGGGACTGTTTCAGGGCAAGCGTGAAAGAACAAAATTGGATCTTCGAGTGTGCAATTTTCTGAAAAGTTGTTACAAGTTGTTCCATAAAGCTTATCTCCCTCATGGAGATTTGAAATGTGTGTTTAGTAGGAACCAAAAGTGGATGGTAGTAAACAACCCCAAACATCAAAATGAGAAAGAGAATTACATTTGTAACTGCATTTATCAAATTCGCATAAATAGCAGGAGCTCGGCTGAGCTGGTTTTCTGTATTGGCTCCGGCTATAGCTGCCTGCCATTATTGTCCCTTCATCAATATGTGTAGTCAAGGCGGCTTTGTGATTTGAAAGCTCTGGGTAGGTAAACACAGTTAAGTAAGAATTTCTCAAATCTGAACTTGGAGTGAGTCAGACATGTCATCATTGGAAGTATCATGAGACTTGTACAGTTTTGCAAAAGTTCATCAAACTTGTTAAGACAAGGTAGCTACCACAACACCATACAGATGCAACTGTGTGAGCTTATTTTTGAGTTTCTTCTTGGATTTCAAAGTAACCTGACTCAAAAACAAGTCCCTTTTGTGAATACTCATCTCACAGCATGATGGTGACATAGAGAACTCAATTGACCAATAACTAATAAGGAGAAACCTTTTTGACAATGGCTATAAAAGTTGTTTTAATTTTTTTATGTCTTATTCTTACTACTTTTTAATCTTCAAGTTTTACAGCTTAACTGTGCATTGCTTCCGATTGCCAGAAAACCATTTGTAGAATTATAGTTCAGTTTCTTTTAAGGGCACCAATGAATTAAACATGTTAAGCCTTATTTTGAGTCATCAACTTACTATGCTGAAAATTACAATATTAAAAATATTTATTTTTTGTTTTGTCTTTGTGTGTATGTGTGAGCATATGTGAAGGCATGTACTAAAGTACTAGTGGATGGATCAGAAAACAAGTTCAGTTATTTATCTTCCCCTGACACCTTGTTGAGACAATGCATCTTGTTTGTCACCACCTACATCTAGAGTTAGCTAGCCTATGATCTTTCAAGACTCTCCTTTTCTTTTTGTGTTACTGCAGCAATGCTGCAATTGCCAAGATACACTATTACCTCTGACACACTTTAGATGGATTCTGGTGATGCAAACTCTAATGGTTTGCATAGTGAATCCTGTTAGAGGACCCTGTGAGGACCTGGTCCATCCTGTCTCTTTAATGCTCCCTGAATCATCATGAGAAAACATCTGTTCCATGAAGACCTTCCTCCCATTGTTGTCCTGCACCATTACTAGAGGTCCAAGGCTGTGTACACATTGTTCTTGGGCTGAATTCTCTGGAACTATGAATTGCACGTAATCGCCTTTTATATATCACTACAACACAAAACCAACTAATTCAAGGAACGATACCAGATAGATTTGCTAGACAAAGATAAGTTAGAAGCAACAAAGTAAATATAGATGGGTAACCAAATTGGGAGCATGACAGTCAAGAGAGCACTTGGGCAGCTGTGTCAGTGCGTGGGTAGGAATTAAGAGAAAAACAGGTGTAAGACATGATCTAAGTTGAGTGTTATGAACTTATTGCATAAGATAATACAGCACTGCAGAGGTACCAGAAAGTCTGTTCCCAAACTAAAGAAGAAACAAAGCTAAAACATGGCTGTGGGGAAGTGGTTAAAACAGACTCTTGATAGTGCTCAAAATGAGCAATGCTCTATGCGAAGCATTTAACATCAGGTCTGAGTTGCAAAGTGGACACTGGTTTCTGTTTCCTTGGCAACTACAAAGTTAAGATAAATGTTGAATGTTGTGTCTGAAAAACCCTTATCTGAAGCTCTGCACCTGGGTTGAAAATTGAGGCTGCTTCTTGGTGTCAAAGTGACTCAAATCCTCCAGGCAAAAGTGGGCTATTCCATTTTTACTGATCCGGTTTCAAAAGGCAAAGTTTCTAATAGTCTGTGATTTTAGAGAACAAAGTACCTTGGTTCTCCATCCTCTGATAAAGTGACAAAAGCAGTATGTAGAGGGTAACCTCATAGGCTGCTTGTACAAACGAGATGTGGTGAAGCATACGATGCGCTGGGCTCTATCTCATCGGCAAGTATTGTTATTGTTCTTATTATCTAGCTGTTCTTTCACTTAAATAAAAGCCCACGAGAAAATTGTTTTATAAGGGGCACTGTTTAGTCTTTGCATCATTCAAAGCACAATTTCTAATACCTAACCAGCCAGTAAAGAGATGGACCTTAGGAACCCCATTCTTTGCACTGTGGTTTAGCTAAAGCTCAATCACTTTTGCCTTTGCTAATAAAGATTCCCTGACCACATTTCACCAGAAATGTTATCTAGTTAATAGGCTCAGAGTGCAACGCATAATTGTGCCTTTCATGAGCTCATGGTTTTCACCTGCAACTGAATTTAAGGACACTCCTATATCCAAAGCGGCATGAAGAAACGTTATAGGACCCAACCGCTGTTCCCAAAAGATGAAGAGAAATTTCTATCAGATTGTGGCTTAAAGGCTGGCTGTCCAGTAAAGATTTCATTTTATACTGAATGCTCTTTGTGACATCTCTTGTACTTTAATTTTCAACTTGAATACTTTCCATGTTAGCAAAACTCAATACCATGCAGTTTAATGCTTGGTTATTGGCCTATTGCAATAAGCATGCCCTTATTGCATTCATCCGCCACTCGTTGCCCTAAACATGCTTTCTGGTGTACCACCCAGGAGTTCCATTTCTCTCTTTTCTATAATCATCCTTTAGGTGTCATGATATTTAAAAGTATCTGTTTCTCTGAAGGAATTCATGGATTTGACTATTTTTCGGATGAGATGCTTTAAAGTTTTACACAGCCTGGTTATTCTCGTCATACCCATTACCCTTGGCCATGATTGCAATGCTCAGAACAGAATGATTTCCTCCACACACCTGAGATTCATCTGACCAAGCTGATTCAGGTAAGTATGCAAGTTCACTCATTAACATGGCAATACGCATTCACTTTTGTAGGGTTAATAGCAATCACTACAATTCCAATACATCACTCTCACCCTAGGTAATGACAGGTCTACTTGAGACAGAGGAAACATGCCTGCTCTTTTGGGACAAAGGCTGTCTGTCTGTTAATGAAAAGTCCAGCCATTTTCCCTTATGATGATATATATTTCATGATTTAGTTGATTAAAATAGTCCTGTCACTATGCACAATGACTGAGGATCCTTGATAGTTTTACATCTCATTAAATATTCACTCCACCAGGATTTCCCAAACAGCTGTTGATGCTTGCAAAGGTCAATGTCTTATAGAACGGATGTCTGAGCAATTGTTTTAGAAGTGACTGAGACTCTGAAAAGCACAGTTAATAGATCACCAGCATTGTGCGTGTTGTGCTCTCAGGCTGTGGACTCAGTTTCAGATTCAGACCTCTCTTTCTTTCGCCTGCTCTGCTGACAGTGTCAAGAATGCTCAATTAGTTCATACACAATTGACTTACTGGAAAGTGATGCTCATGTACATACATTTATGTTGTTCAATGCATAGTTTTCAAATCGTTAATATTTTATACCTATGTAAACAGAAGCAGGGTGTACCATGAGAGCTTATTGTAGCCAGCCTGGTTCTTGCACCGTGTTAATGCATCTAACCTTATTTTGGACTTAGTATATTTATGCACATTGTTTGTTTGATTGTGTAACACAGTCCCCTCGCTTCCTTTGCTATTGTTTCTAAATCTCAATTATTTCAATATGAGATTCCACCTAGCAAGCCTCAATTTTTCTTCATATTTAGAATTATATACTAAAATTCTTTACTTGTGATCTGTGAGTGATTTAATTGTGGCATCACATCGTATTGATTAGATTATATTCTTGAGTGGATATAATTATTATAATTAGATTATATCCACACCTCATATTCCTATGGCTTTTCTTGACTTTGATGTCTGTTTTAGGAAAGCACAAGGTTCTCTTATGGATATGCATTTGCTATAGTAGAGGGAGTTTAGTGAAGATGAGGTCCTCTGAACCTGCAAACTTTACTTCAAGATTTGTGGCCATCTTTGATATAGATGTCAATATGTCTGATTAAAGATGACAATTTAGTGACTGACAAGATGACATCCTTGTCTCACATTCCTGGATCCTTAAAGCTCACAAACTTCAGAAGGTGAATAATAAAAATAATTCTCCCTATGCCCTTCATTTCTGTTCCCAGATGTCTGAGCTCTAACACATCCCATTTAGTATTGTCCCACGAGTTTGCTATCTGAACTGTAGGTTTCTGACTTTTGTCTGTGAGTGGGATAGTCCAAAGATAGTGAGCAGGAATTATGCATCCTGAGATTAGATACTATTTATCTGTACTTGATTTAATTTAAAAGGAAAAGACATTTAAGACAAATATAATGCTTCTATTTGATCAAATGCTTAATTTTTCAAAAAATTTAGTCTAATAGAGTTGGTAAGACAGTCAATGCAATAAAGCTGCTTGCCTTCCAAAACACAGGGAAGTGAAAACCTTATGTTTAATTGATGGAGAGATTCTATCAGCATGCACAGTTCTAAGGACCATTCATTTTGTATATTAAAATATAGATGAAATTAAATGTCTTTGATATCTAGAAAGTTGTTTCTTCAACCAAAAAGTATTTATGGAAACATGATTTTTGGTTAATATAAGTGTATACATTGTACTTATTTATACCTCCAAAATGTTACAGATCTCCTGTAATTAAATCATTACATTTTAAAAAAAATCTTTTTTGTATTTTTGACTCCATATACCTATGTACACCATGTGCTTGTCTTGTGCCTATGGAGGAAAGGGGAGGGCACTGGCATTGGGTCCCCTGGAACTGGAGTTACAAACAGTCATGAGCTTTCATAAGGTTACTGGGAACCAAACCCAGGTCTTCTTCCAAAACATTGGGTGCTCTCAGCTGCTCTGCCAACTCTTCAGCACCATGACTCCATCTCAGCAAATAGAATCATTTTAGAATAAATACAACTTTATGATGTTTTGAAATTGAATGAAATTTCTTTAAATGTATCCATTCTGTATTTTACCAAAATAAGTTATCCCCAATATTATTGTTTAAATACTATAATTATGCTGAATAAATAGATACTAAAAAGTATAAAATACATTATGTACAAATTTTGATTTATAGTTACTAATATCTTAATTTAAATACTTGCTTTCATAAAATGATAAGTAGTTTGTTGATTTGTAGAGCATATTGAGAATGTAATTTGCAAAGTAAGATCTGTCTAGTGCTAATTAAAAGTAGTTATAAATGAAGATGGGAAATTAAAGGATATTTAATAGTACTAAATGAATTTATTTAATTATGCAAATAAGCATCCATGTTTTCATATTTAATCCAAACATTTGGGATAATTTCTGCAAGTTATGTGATAACTGAAATGCAACATGTAATGATCACTCATTTATCCAAATAAATAAAATTATTTTTCCTTTTCTTATTGCCAAGGCTTAGTAAAGAAATTTGGCCTAATTAACTTCAAGCTTTTTGCATGTGCTTGCAAATATATATTTGAGTTTTCATTAAACATTGTGCCAGCAGAAAATCAAGGCGAAACAACATACAAAATATAATAAATTTACCTAATATATTTTTCTTTAAAATACAAATATTAGATAAATGATAAAGTGAATGGTAATATGAATTTTTAGCTCATTGTGGACACAGACAATGCTGAGCTGCTAGTCTGCACTAATATCAGGCAGAGACAGCAGTAAGATGTAACACTTAGACAGAACTTCATTTTATATGCTATTATGAGGCCTTGCATTGCAGTACAACAAACAGACTTTTATGATCAATTCATATCATGAAACCCATCTTAATGATGAATAACTAGCACTGATTAAGTTTAAGAAAATATAGACCACAGGAGCACAAAATATAAAAATGTTGACTCTCTGATTTGTGCAATAGAGAGGTTTTTTTCCCCCTACCTTGTCATATTAAATTAGAACTGAAGGCTTTCCAATATTAAAATCTCATGACTAACCTAAATTCGACAGCTACTTGAACATTCCAAGTGTGCCATTCTCTTACTGCCACAGATTCTCCTATGGAGAACATCCCTGAAGGATTGTTACCTTCCTTACCAGAGACACTGCATGTAGCTAGAGTAAATTCATACTAGAACACTATTCCTAACTGTGATGCTTTCATGCTTTGCTGTGCTCTGTTGACAGAAACACATGAGGGTCATGATTATGGATTCCTAAATGACACTGTGATTCATAGCTGAAGAGTTTGCAAATATCTCAACTACTTTATGTTTCCTATAGGAATGAAGAACTTGCCTCATAGTTACCCTGTGAGTTACTAAGGGGTAACTGCCAGATGAAATAAATATTTAGTGCAGTGTCTGAAATGGATTAACATTTAAAACCATTACCTGCTATTTATCTTAACATTTTCATCTTATTTTGGGAGTAATATTCTGAATAAATAGAATGTAGTTCAAGAATAATTATGAAAATATTTTTTGTTAATTATAAAACAATTGCCTCACCATGTTGATATTATTTCTTTGCACCTGGAAATCTACAAAGCCTTGGAGACACCAGCAGCCCCAAGGATGTTGTCTATTACCTCTACAATGTTCTATATTTCATCAAAATCATACTCATGCTTGTCCCTTATGATTATCCCTGAGCAAGTTTGCAGTTAGAGTGCTAGGCACTGATTGATGGTGTCATGTTCCCCCATTGGAATCATGGAGAATGTATGTGTGAAATTACCTAGTTTCAGATTAGCTACACAAAACATCTTTGCCTCATGATACCAGATTGAGAGCTTTCCGATGATTCACTGAACATTTGAACTCTTTGCCTGGCTCTCAGTTTCTTCATTTCTTCCTATCTCTACTTAACTCATACCCTGATCATATACATCTGATGTCTCTATACCCTTAAAAATTACTTGTTTCTCACAGAATCCTAGTAGACTGCTTCCGCAAGAAAATTCAACTTCAGGTTTATATATTCCCTGAAAAATTTCCACAATGTTTAGCCTTCTTCCCACTGAGGGAAGAATAACAGAGTCTTTTCTTTCTTTCATTTTAGTTCATTTGGAGATTTAAGTAAAAATGATCGTATTCATTTGAAGTGGTTTGAGCCACATGTGCTGAATCAAATATATATAATACAAAAATTTTCCCATGTTACTTTAATGGCACACCCAGTATTTCTTTTTCTTATGATCCTATAAAGAAATACTGATCTTGATCTTGTATTTCTTATATCTATCTGGTTAATGTAAGTCACATTACTTTGTAATTATTTTTGTGTTTGTCAACTGCTATATATCATTGAGGACAGGGCTTTGTGTCCTTTTAATTAAAAAAAAAATACAGTACCAAACACCTGATGGAAATCAGTGTGTTTTTATATGGATTCACGAATGAATGAATATGCTTTAGCATCATGTTCCTTAATTTATTGTAACTTGGCTATAAATCTCAGATGGAAAAACAAAATGCATGCATTATTTTACCATTGTTGTTCAGTCAGAGGGAACAAACATAAAAATTAAAATTCAAATATTTTGCTTCATAACAAAGCCCCTGATTATCAGTCACATTCACTGTGTATGGAAATATATGCAAAATGAAAGGTAATAAGGCTGTTTTTCTTGCGTTCTCACTGTAACATGAGTTTAAAATGGGCTGGTTTGGTTGATATCTTCGGAAGGAAGATTTGCCACCACCCTAAGAGTTGACAGCCTATCAGTTGACACAAACACTAAAACAGAAGCAGATCCTAAAATAGCTAAACATCTCCATAGATATGTCACTCAAGAACAACAGAGCAAAACAAAACACATAAAACCAGTATTGATTACTAAGGAAGTTGCATTTAAATGGCAACTTATTTTTAAAGATCACTGGAATAAGCTTGGCATGTAGGTGACACCTCTAGTTCCCACACTCAGGATTTAAAGGCAGGAAGATTACAATGAACTTAGTGGATCTTCAGCTACATAGCAAATTCTTGGCCATGTTGGAGTGCAGAATGTGACTTTCCCTCAAAAAGGGGCAGGAAGATGGCTCTGGAGAGAAAGGTGTTTGCTGCCAACAGGAAAAGAGTACAAATCTCCAGAAGCTGTGTGGTAGAAGGAAAGAATAGACTCCTTCAAGTTGTCTTGCGATATCTATAACTGCAGCGTGGCTACACATCCCACCAAAGCCTAGAGAAACATCGAAAACAATGCATAAAAAGCATAGGTGCACATGCATTGGTAAGTACTAAGCATATGTAAAAAACATAATCTACATTACAATCATTTTATAGCTGTAGTTAGAGCTCAGTAGAGCATGCTGTGGTCTCTAGCAGCAATGAGAAAGAAAAGAAAACCGAGAATATTTCAGCCTGTTTTGAGAGGAACTTGAGCAGCGCACTGAACACTGGAATTCTTCATGTACAAAATAGTAAGGGAAGTCCTGTGCTTAGAGAAGAAATTCTTCTTCAGGGTTCTCAAAAGGAAGAACTTGCTTTATGCAGAGTAGTTATAAAATGTATAAGAGAAATGAAACTTCACCTCTCATTTCTGATATCTGAAAATGATGAGCTGGTTCTAGGGATGGAAACATCCGCTTAGAGAGCACAGAGACAGAAAGCGAGACACTCAGTGTCCTCAGAGTGTTAATAAGTGAGATATTCAGATTTATTGGAAGGAAGGTAGAGATCTGAAATGATATATAAAGAATCTTGGGTATATGCGAATTGAAGTGACTGACACTAAGTGTGCCTCAAAGATTTTTATGATAGTGACACAATTGTATTCATTCCTTTGTTTATTTTAGTCAAGAATTCAATAGTGGAGTTGAGAGTGGATTTGTAATCAGTAATATGTACATGACAATAATTCAGCACAAGTATTTTCAAAAGATAGAAAATTATTGTAAAGGACCTGAAGGAATCAATAGCCAAGTGTAACTGTTTCTTCTGAGAAATGTACGCTAGAGACTTGAAAGGCTGGTGGAGTGGGAGGTGGAGATTTAAACACTATCCCTCATGAGAATGTGCACACGCACCTAAGAAAGAACTAAAGAAGAAAAACGGGGGTTGTCACAGATAGAACTTGAGAGATAGTGTGAATTTGAGAACAGTAGAAGAAGAAGCACACACAAGTATAGAGGAGGCTAGAAGAGGATCCCTAGTTGTAGGGATTTAGTAGCTCATGGATGCATCCTAAGGTGATGGCATTGTTAAATCCTATTTCTACATGAGACCGTGGTCATATGAATTAAACTATATGTGAGACAGGCTTTTGTCAGTTTTGTCAGTCTCTGGGCTATTTTCGCTGTTAGAGGTTTTCTAACAAATTTCACTATCCTGCTGATGTACATTAGCTTAAGTAAGTATGTCTGCCAGAAGTTAGGTGTTAAGCACTTTTTCTTAGAGGAAATTTGTTGGCAATAACAGTTTACTTTTCACTTTTTAAAAATAATGTCTGTAGCATGTACTTATTGATCTCTCCTCAAGATCTCAACATTTCTCATTTAATCTCATTTCTTGGGAAGTGAGATTTTTCCAAGCTAAATTGATGAATAATTACTTTGTTAAGAAACTTTAACTTGGTATCAACAAACCAGACAAAATAAAATGAGTATGTATCTTAGTGGTTAAAATGAACATTCTGATATTTATACAAATCCCAAATCCTTTCTCTATCATTTTTTACCAGAGTAGCCACTCTATTATTTTTCAGTAGGATAATAAATATGATGGAAAACAAGTCCTAGGAAAACATAAAAGAAAAAAGTATTGATTTTCAGAATCTTTTAAAAAGGGAAACTTTAGTTAACACAAGGTGATGGGTGCTTTTGAGAGACATGTTGTTTAAACACTTTGAGATTAAGAGATGAGCATCATTGAGTGTTTAGAGAATTTAAATGATACAATTCATATTTTCACAAATAAACAGAACTGATACAATTGTATTAGGTCTGTTCAATGTTTCACCATAAAGTAACGCCACTTTAGTGTAAATGAATGCAACACAATTCTAAATGGCCCCAGTCTCTGAGACAAAAGCTTGAGCAAGAGAAAAGTCCCCATTTGTTGGAGGCCTGCTTTCAATTTCTCTCCCATCTGAAAACGTGAATTAATTGATGGGCTGTAGGGAGGAGAAAGCAGCCTCAAGGGAATTCCCAAAATTCTTTCATACAATTTTTTTTATTTTTGTATAGGAGAAAATATCTTTGTAAAATGACAGGCTAATAAACCACCAACTTCTATATTAAAATTAAAGAAAATTATAAGTATTTTAATATAATCATGCATGTCATTTTTGAGTGTTATCTTCTACAGGAAGATATTTATTTCTTAAAGTATTTCTTTCACATTTTTCAGATTATAATATAATTGCATTACTTCTAACTTGCTGTTCTCCTCTCTAAACTTCCTATAAACCCCTCTTTGCTTTCTTTCAAATTCTTCCTCTTCTGTCAATAATTGTTGTAACATGCATACACGTGTATACAAAAGGAGATACAATAATGGTTATGTCAAAGTGGAAACTACACAGGATTTTTTTATTAAAATTTTCAATTTATTTTGTATACCAAGCAGTTTGCCCTCCCTCTTCTTCTCCCACCTCCTCTCCTCCCACCTCCTCTCCTCCCATTTCATTCCCCCATCTCCTTCCCTCCCCCCATCCACTCCTCAGAAAAGGTAAGGTCTCCCATGGAAGTCAACAGAGTAAGGCATATCAAGCTGAGGCAGGACCAAGCTCCCCCTTCCCCACATATAAAAGCTTAGCAAGTCATCCCACTATAGGGAATAGGTTCCAAAAAAGCCAGCTCATGAGCCAGGGACAGATCCTGGTCACACTGCTAGGGGCCCCACAGACAGACCAAGCTACACAACTGTTAACCACATGCAGAGGGCCTAGGTATGTCCAATGCCGGCTCCCCAGCTGTCAGTCTAGTGTCGGTGAGCTCCCATGAGTTCAGATCAACTGTCTCTGTGGGTTTATCTTGACCCCTGCCCTTGCTCATATAACCCATCCTCCCTCCCATCAACTGGACTCCTGGAGCTCAGCCCAGTGCTCAACTGTGGATCTTTGCAACTGTCTCCTTCAGCTACTGGATGAAGGTTCTATGGTGACAATTAGGGGAGGTACCAATCTAACAACAGGAGAAGGCCAGCCAGTTCAGTCACTCTCTCCACTATTACTAGGAGGCTTAGCTGAGGCCACCCTTATGGATTCTTGGGAGTTTCACTGGCACCAGGTTTCTCCCTAGTCCCATAATGACTCCCGCTATCAAGATATATCTTTCTGGTTTCTCCCTCTCAATCCCTCCCCCAACTCAGCCATCTTGATCCCTTATGTTCCAATCACCCATCCCCTCCCCACTACCTCCACACCCCAGTGTACCCAGGAGATCTCATCAATTTCCCCTTCCCAAGGCCATCCATGTGTCCCTCTTAGGGTCCTTCTTCTTACCCAGCTTCTCTGGCACTGTGTATTGTAGCCTGGTTATCCTTCGCTTCGCATGCTCAAAATAAAATTCTTAGAGGGACTTGTATATATGTATGGAGAGAGGCACATGCGTGGCCACATATGCAGTACATTGAATTTTACCAGTAAGATATAGTGTAAGATACAGAAATGACAGAATATTCCAAAAGGGACACCTTTGTTAAAACAAGGCACTATTTTAAAATCCTGAATTTCTCCTGGCAGGTTTCAAAACCGTCCTGTGTGATCTCCAGAGCAACCCTGTCTACTAGGGTAATGTAAAGACAAGTTCTGTTGCTTGAGGTTTGCAGTTCTTCTGTAGTTGTGAATAATATGTGGTATGTTGGAGTTTTAGATTTAATTATTTCAATTACTAATGTATATTTTCTTCTTTACTGTGACATAAGATTTGGGTGCAGGGTTTTGTCACTATATATTCTGTGTTTAAACCATGCTCTCACCATTTGCTTACGTATTAATATTTTTTTTCTGTTTTCTATAATACAGAAAGAAGAAAATAATGGTACTTAGAAAGCTACTGTGCAGGCTCCATGATGCAATTTGCTCAACATTTAAAAGTTTCAAGATCAATTAAATATTTATAATTATTAACAGCAATGATCACAAAGAATTTGCATGTAATTTATTCAAAGTCATTGTGTTCAACTCTCTTTCATAAAGGTCAACCAAATTGCGTTAACTCTCAAATGCTACAGCTTGGCTATTTTTTTGTTCATTTCTTCATAATTATGACATGTAGGTTCTACTGAGTACAGGCATGGCTAAGATCAAAACCACCAATGATTGCTTATGCTGGAGAGGTTAGAGAGTAAGGGGAACACTCCTCCATTGCTGGTGAGAATACAAACTTGTACAACCACTTTGGTAATCAGTATGGTAGTTTCTCAGAAAGTTGGGAATCAACCTACCTCACGACCCAGCAATATCACTCTTGGCCATATACACAAGGATGCTCAGTCATACTACAGGGACATTTGTTCAACATGCTCATAGCAGAATTATTTGTAATTTCCCAAACATGGAAACAACCTAGATGCCCCTCAATTGAAAAATAGACAGAGAAAATGTGGTATGTTTACACAATGGAGTAAAAAAAAAATGACATCTTGTAATTTGCATGCAGATGGATAGAACTTGAAAAACAATCCTGAATGAGCTAACCCAGACCCAGAAAGATAAACATAATATGTTCTCACTCATAAGTGGATACTAGCTGTAAAGCAAAGGATAATGAGCCTATAATCCATGATCCTAGTGAAGCTAAGTAACGAGATGAACCCTAAGAAAAACATATATAGATCCACCTAGAAAGGGGAAATAGACAAGATGGCCTGGCAAGATTGGGAGCATGGGGATGGAGGGAGAAGGGAGGGGAAAGGAGGAAGGGGGAGGAGAACTTGAGGGAACAGGATAGTCGAGATGGAAAAAGGACAGAGATGAGAGCAAGAAAAGAGATATTTTGATCGAGGAAGCCATTATGGGGCTAGAAGAGACTTGGTACTAGAGAAATTCCCAGGAATCTACAAGGATGACCCCAGCTAAGACCCTAAGCAATAGAGGAGAGAGTGAGTGAACTAGCCTTGCCGTGTAGTCAGGTTGATGATATCTTAATTGTCACCATAGAAGCTCATCCAGCAACTGATGGAAACAGAGACAGAGACCCGCAGTGGAGCACTGGGCTGAGCACCCAAAGTCCAGTTGAAGAGTGGTAGGAGCAATGTTGATGATTTTGAGATATGCTAAATAAAAATAATTTGACCATTGTGGAATTTAAGTGAGACAAATATTTCTTTAATATGTTCAAATGAGACGTTCAGTCACATGAACTACCTTATCCAGGAGACCACAGTATGTGCTACAAATACAAGTATTCTTCCATGTTTTGATAGTGTGTGAGGTATTGAATGGAAAGGGGAACAGTCTAACTTCAATAAATAGGAATGCAGATCTTATGTTCTTCCTATGTAGCTGCCAATTGATGTGGGATTCCCCTCTGAATGCTGTGAATATGATTGGTGAATACAGAAACTGCCTTGGCCTGTTGATACGGCAGAACTTAGGTAGGTGGGGAAAATTAAACGGCATGCTGGGAGAAAGGAGGCAGAATCAGGGAGAAGCCATGTAGCCCCTCCAGAGACAGATGCCAGAGGGAACACTACCCTGTAAGCCACAGTCATGTGGCAATGAACAGATTAATAGAAATGGGTTAAATTAAGATGTAAAGATTAGCCAATAAGAAGCTAGAGCTAATGGGTCAAGCAGTGATTTAAATAATATAGTTTCTGTGTGATTATTTTGGGAGTCTGGGTGGCCAGGAAACGAACAAGTGGCCTCCTTACTACAGCCAATTGTCCTGTTTGAAACTTTCCATAGTGACTTAAATAAAGATAAAAATTATACTCATAGTCATTGTAGAACTGTCAATTCCAGTTCCTCTTATTTACAAAATAGACCTGAGTTAGAATGACTAGGAATGCCTTCATGACTAACAATTTCATTTAGCTAAATTATTTCTGACCCTGTAGTTCTGAGTAAAATCCATTTAAAGAAATTAGTTTATGAAAGTCATTAAATTCACAGTGAAAAAAGAAAAATGGGATGCCTCTGTGTACACCAGAATTTTTAAGCAATCTCTCCTAGCCTAGTAGTCAGGAGACTTAAATGATTATAAATAATCTGAAAAAGAAATTAAATGCATCTCTATTAAGGTTCTCAAACTATTCTCTATGATGCTGTAATGGTGTTTATACACATTATATTTTATTCAGACTGGATGGAATACACCACACTGATAGTGAACTACATTGTCAACTGCAGGTTTTAGTTAATACTACATCAGTATTTGCTCAATAGTTGCAAAAAATGTACCACATCGATATACAATTTCATCAAGAATAGTAGGACAAATGCATGTAAGCTAGAAGGAGTAAATGAGAAACACTCACATTTTCAGAGCGCTGAATGCCACTCTTACCATAAATTTTTTTTATTAAGAAAACATACTTAAGACACACAATGGGTTAAATGAATAAATATAAAGTGTATGCAAGAGGTAACACTCCATATTGTTAATAAATTATTTTAAATAGTTTTTGTTTGTCAACCGAGTACTTCCCCATGTTAAAGCCAGAGAAAAAGCCCCATAAATGTATGTATAAAAACAAAATTGAAAATGTCATAATTTTTCACGCTTATGTCTCAGGCATCTATTTAGAATGGCTGTGGCAAATATGAAACAATTTCCAGGAAAGGTTTCAATACCTACATGCAAATCAGTAACCACAAACTGGGTTTCAGTTAAATAATAACACAATTTAGGTTTGTTAGAAAGAGATAAGGTAAAAGGTGGGAGAGCTGTGTTCATAGCTGACCGGTTTGTTCCACTAAGAGAGAATTTATTAGAATTCTTTGGCAGATTCAGGTTTGCTCTCTTAATTTATTTACCAGATTAAAAGGATTTGAGAAGTAACACAGCACAGTAGTAAATAGTTAAGAAATGATGCCTCAGATCAGTAATTCCTAAGGTTCGCTCTTTCAAATTTAATTTCCTAGTACTTAAAACGAAGATTGGGACCATTCATAAATATTCATTTCATGAATATTTTTCTGCAACTGTCTCCTTACAATAGGAACCACCTGCTCAGTGCTGCCTTGGGTGCCTAGGGAAGTGGAGGGAGTTGGCAAATGGCAGAAGACAGTGATGCCAAGAGATGGTTGGCTTTTCAAGAACCCTCTTCCATAATGTAAATTTCAAAGCATCGGCCAAAGAGTGCTCTCTTGGAAATTATGATTTCTGGCCATTCTACAGCCCTCTACCCTCTCAAATACTTTTAAAGTTGTCATTATGTCTCAGTCTGAAGAAAGACTCATGTCTGTTAAACAGATCTAGTTCTGTTCTCAACCCTGTACATCTTTGTTTTTAGACAGAAGTGAGTTAAGTTTGACTAAAGTTAGAAGTAATTTTTACAATAAAACTTTAAGTTAGATTATTATTCACTTTGCATGTTGTACTTTTTCATATTTCCTGTGCTCAGATTATCTTGTCACCTTACTTGAAATTTGTAGGACTAAAATTGTAGAGAACCATGCTGTACAAGGTCCTTCTGTTTATGTGTTGCTTTCATTAGTTAATAAATGAAGAAACTGCTTTGGCCTTTTGATAGGGCAGAACTTAGGCGGAGTAGACAGAACTGAATGATGGGAGGAAGAAAGGCAGAGTAGGAGAGATGCCATGGATCCTCTGCCTGAGACAGACGCTGTTTAGAATCTTTCTTGGGAGGCCACTGCCACGTGACAATATACAGATTAATAGAAATGGGTTGAATCAAGATGTGAGAGTTAGCCAATAAGAGGCTAGAGATAATGGGCCAAGCAGTGATTTAATTAATACAATTTCTGTGTGATTATTTTAGGTCTAAGCTAGCCGGACAGCCGGGAACAAACAAGCAGCCCCTTAAAACAGAACTATTTATCCTGGATTTCAGTTTCAGCTGTAAAGAGTACTGAATCATGTACCTGCCTTCACATTGCATTGTGATGGCATTGTTTTTTCTTGAGATGAATGACAGATGTATAATTGTCTTATGGAACTCCACCCACTTTTTAGATGTGTCAACTTGTGTAAAATTTTCAGATTATCAACTAAAAAAAGAGAACGCAACCTTCTTATGCAATATTTGTAATATACTTGTTGGTGAGTGAATCCTTCATAGAATTAATTTGAATGAAAAGGAAGTTTATTTAAGAAAATTTTTGTGAAGAAAGCAGTGACATACATAAAATTAATTACTCCATATGTAGGTAGTTACAAAATTGAAAGTAATATTACAACACCTTGATATTTTTTAGTTTTTTGATGATCTGAAACCTACTGGAGCTGAGCCAAAACATTATAATCTCTAGCTTGTCACTAATTTTAAACACATGTCCAAGACTGACACCATCAGTGTTTTGTTTTGTATAGAAAAAATAGATGCCTCTCCATCTACTTCCTTCCCATTGCCCAAAGACCACCTGAATCTGGTTAGAATTCATTCATCTTTTGTTGTTGCTACTTTTTTCGAGACAAGGTTTCTCTGTGTAGTTTTGTCTGTCCTGAAACCAGCTCTGAAGCCCATGCTGGCCTCGAACTCATAGAAATCTACCTGCCTCTGCCTCCTGAGTGCTGAAATTAAAGGTGTATGTCATCTTTGCCCAGTTTAACCCATTAAACTTTAATTTCCAAGTCTGAGACCAAAAGATGAAAATACAGAAGATATATTTTGTTCTGATCAAAGATTATCTGGCTTTATTTGAGTTGTGTCTCAGAAAATAAATTTTGATTGCAAGGAATTGTATATCGAAACATTATATAGGACACAGTAGCAGCATAATGATGACCTTTGTATATTTTAATGACTGTGAGAAAATGATTTCTAAAATTTTTAATATTCAGAAGGAATAAATAGACAAAAATCTGTTTTATTCAAAATATACTATTTTATTAAGTGATAATGATAAATTTTATATATACAAGCTTACTAGCATGTCCTTTTGTTTATCATTTGAATGTAAATTAGTTGACTACATGACATTTAGCATTGAACTTTAGTGAAATATTTTTCAGATTTTATTTATACATTTTTTATTAAGGTAAGTTGATGTTTAATATCATTGCAATAAAAATTTAGTATTGTTTTCAGAATTCCTCAGAGTGTGCTGGATAAGGGTTTGCAATTTGATAATGATTGCATGGAATATTCATAGAAGATAGTCTTGATTTGGATATAGTTCTAGAGCACAGAGGACTTCATAGGCATAGTGGGATTTAATTAATTGCCCTCCCTCGTGCAAGCCTTGATTAACTCGAGTGGGACACCATGGTTTTCATTCTAGTGCAGTTTACAGGAGATAGGGAGAAATGTGGGAGTGTTTGGAAAGACTCAGACTTAGATTTTATGCCTTAGAAGAGGTACCATAAGAGAAATCTTGGTAATGTTTCTGAAAAAAGAGATGGCATAGAGGATTTCATATACCACATTATTATGTTAATAGGCATGAGCTACGTTTTGCAGCATTAGGTGTTATGCATTAATGCTGTGGTTGGTACACTTGTGTTACCTTTAGCAGGGTATTGTCTATGGAGTTTCTTTAATGCCACAGGAAGACAATGCCAATTAATCATGTTGGGCACAAAAGTACATAGATATTTATATATGTTCAGTCAAATACTAAACCACCTCATCAATGTGAAACTGTATCCCAATAGCTTATAAACGTGTATCCTACATTTACTTCAATAATGAGCAATAGTGTCACGTGCAACACTAAGGTAGAGATGCTTCTACCAGATCGGTGACTTTTGGCATTATGAGGGTTGATATAAGGAAGGAAAGAATCAACCTGTAGAGGTGCTGGTGGCCATTACTTTGTAATCTTGCCTTATAGCAGCAATGCATCCTCTGGGTCAATGTTTTGGTAAAAATGTAGCAATGTAGCTTTATTTTTATTTCTTTTTTCGAGAGAGGGTTTCTCTGTAGCTTTTGGAGCCTGTCCTGGACCTAGCTGTTGTAGACTAGGCTGGCCTTGAACTCACAGAGATCTGCCTGCCTCTGCCTCCCGAGTGCTGGGATTAAAGGCATGTGCCACCACTGCGCAGCTGCAATGTACCTTTAGAACACAAAACAATCATGGTCCTGAAAAGGCAATTCAGAATTAGCTTTAGTATAAATCTGTATGCTTTAGGATGATCAGCTGTAGTTCAATTAACATACAATCTACTAATAAGATCAAACTGGATATGGGATAGTATTGTATAAAATATATATGTTTAGCATTGTGATTCTAATGAAGTCACTGAGAACGTGACATTTCTCAGAGAGTAGATCAAATCCCACTGGATTCTTTTGTCAAAGACTAATGAGAAACTTATTTTGTGTAAAATCCAGAAAAATGTGACTTGGCACTTATGAATTAATCACTTTAGCTTCCTGTCAGGAGCTATTTTGCAGTGTATCCTGTGCATGCTCCTGACTCACAGCATAGTTTGAATGATGGATTTCCTGTTTAATCCACAGTTCTTCCTGTCTTTGATCACATGTGCCCTTCACACAAATGGGGACCTATTCTTTAAAATAACAATATTTCAGTTCCAGATTTTAGCTGCTTTGATGTATGCTAAATTATGTGATGTAAAGCTCTTTCTATTTTATCTTTTCTTGTGAAATACTATGACTTTTGATATGAAGCTATTTTATAAGTCCAACTTGTATTTAATGAGTTATTTTGCCTTTTGATATAGTATATTGAGTCTTGGTCCCAAATCTTTTTCATTTATCTTTCATCATGGCTGCAGCATTGCTAACTTACATAACAAAAGTGCATTTGTATACAAGTCTGGATCTAACTATGGACTGAGAGAACTCTCTTTCAATAGAAAACCTTCTGAATAGCCATTTTAATGGTGTATTTGGGAAACTTTACAGAAAGTTGAGAAAAGATTACTTTGTAAATGTATTTGATAAGTTTCCTAAATATTTCCAGACTAAGAAGGCACTTTATGCATCTGTAATGAGCCTTTAAAAGCCCTAAAACCCAAGTTTCCACTAAATTGTTTTTTTATCAAAAAGGAATATATGTTATAGTAGACTTTTTTTTGAAAATCTGACAAAATTCTTTCTGCCATCTCCTAAAATATGGCACTTTACAAAGAGCAGCAGATACAATAAGCCTTCAGGCCATCCACTGTCAGAAATTTCCTCTGTGCTTATGAATTTCATCTAAAGGTTATATTCACGTTCTGTTGCTTATGTAAAAAACCTACTAACTGTGTTCTCACTGATTGCAAGTTTCCTTAAATATCAGGAAAATTCATACCAGACAAAACAATTTCATTTGTCTCATATGCTAAGCATGAAACATAGTTAAGTGATATATGACATGAATATATATAATATGTGAATCATATATGTATATATATGTGAGAGCATTAACTGTTTAGGCACATGTATAAAAATGTTAGTAGAAAATGCAACATTAAGATAAATGCTTTTAGGGAGGCCACTGTAATATAGATAGATAGATAGATAGATAGATAGATAGATAGATAGATAGATAGATAGATATTGGTTGCTAATAATCTAGTTTTCAGAAATATCGTGTCTAAATTATGCTTGTTAATATCAGCAAAATAGCATTATATTGTTTTAAACCTTATTGTTGTTACACATACATATAAATGTTGTTACATATGCATATATGTATGTATGTATACATATATGTGCATGTTATAGCTATAAATATTTTGCTTTACATATACATACATATATAAAAATGTATTTTATACTGAAATGACTGAAGATGCCAAGAAAATAGTTGTATGTCTGTGCAAATGCAATCAGTACAGTGACCTGATCCTTGAGCTGTGTCTGTCTAAGGGATAGCATTGCTTGCCTCTGTGAGACCTCATGGAAACTAGAGGGCTACCCTATCTGCCTTGTCACCAGTTGAATACAGCTGCAGAGGGCCTGTAGAACACAGTGAGAGGGTTGGCTATGGACTTGACATGCACTTCATGTTTTCAGCTGAAGACAGGGCTAGATGACACTGACCAAATACAGTTGCCAGGAGACAGTACTGTTACTGTCTCACAAGGTGAGCAAATCAGGGCTCTCTGCCGGTGATGGTACAGATGTGAAGTGCCTCTGATGACTCACTGCTTCTACCGAAACTAGAGTGAGCAATAGCTCTTCACAAATGAAACTGAAGACCATATATCTTTCTGTTAATGTTTAAACAGCGCTCATATCTGTCCTGGCCCTTTAAGAAATAAGAAATATAACGTAAAGGGGGGAAATGGTCACTGGTTTTAGACTAACACAACAGTCTTCATAAAATATTTAATATCTGGACCATGTTCCTATAGAAACTATCACAGGGCCAAAATTACCTACTAATCATTTATAAGTTGGTGAAGAACTTGAAATTCACCGAACAGATGGTTTTCTTTGTTTTTGTTTTTTGTTTTCTTTATCTAAGAGAATAAGATACAGCATACAAACATAGACACTAGTTACTCAAGACAAAGTAGAAAGGTGAAGGAACCCACTATCACAGATAGTATTTCCCTGACACTTACCTACACCTTGCTCTTTATGTGACACACTGACCATCACTGATGGCTCAGAATCTCAAACTGTATTTGCAAATGGGAAAGTGAAATTTCTGTTGTCAAGCTTCTCCATTTTGATATTACATTTTTAATGTAGGTCTCTTTCAAAGAAAGTGTCTAGAACTTTTCTGGATAGGCTTCTTGGGTCTGGAATTTAGTAATTGTTTCTTTATCTGTGGTCTTGACGGAAGTTACCAAAGACAGAAGCAGTGAGAGACAAAGGAGCCTGCAGTTGTTTGCTGTAGCATGCTCTACTCCAAAGTGAGCCATGGAGGCTGTTATCATTGTACTAGAACAGGGAATGCATGAAATCTATATTGCAATTTAAACATATGAAGCTGTGATTTGCGTTTGTGCCTTGATTACAGAGGACCTATCTATAATAAATAGTTGACAACATTTACTAGCTTTACTTACTGCAAAGGTGAGAGTAGGTTTTTTGTTTTAATTTTTAATGAAAACTACAATAATGTAGTTACAAAATAAGTCGAGGTGTGCATCACTGTGCTATGAGCTACCTAACTTCTATGTAGTCAGAGGAGCATATTCTATCATGGATTTAGAATCCCGTCTTCTTTAACACGTGTCAAATAAATGCTTCTAATAATTTTAACAGTGCTCAATTACAAGTTTTGGGCTGTTGACTTACAAAGACATGCATTTTTCCATCTGTGTTAAGTGAAACTTTATTTAACTGTCTGATAAAGTTTGTTATCACTTTATATTGATTGCAGCAGCAAATTAATAAGAGGAGAAATGTAATTATGTAATTATATTTTTGCATCTCAAGTATCTATACTTTTAGAGTTATAGGTTGCATGTAGAAAGAGCAGAAATATTCATAAATACAATTTTGACAGAAAATACATATATTTTATATATTTATATTTAGCAATATGTAATAAATATCTTTCTCTTTCTCATATATATGTAGAGAGAAGTTTCTGTCCCATCCAGTCCCATAGCAGTTCAGTCACAAAGAAATACACAGAGGCTTATATTAATTATAAACTCTTTGGCCTACTGTTTAGGCTTATTACTAACTACCTCTTAAACTTAAAATAACCCATAATTCTTATCTATGATTAACCCCGTGGCTTGGTACCTTTGCTCAGTAAGGCATTCTCATCTTGCTTCCTCTATGTATGGCTGTTGACAGACTCTGTTTTTCCACTTCCCATAATTCTCCTACTATGGTTGTCCCACCTACACTTCCTGCCTCACTAGTTAGCCAATCAAAATTTTAATAAACTATATGAGTGACAAACATTTACAGTTTTCACAAGCATTATCCCACAGAATATATGGCAAGGGACTAGGAAAAAGGGAAAGGACATTTAACCTTTCAAAGGGCAGTAAATATTCCTATTTTTTCTTTTCTCTTCATCTATATTGTCTCTTTCAATTGTTGGGGTATTTAATAATCACCAGAATTATTGTAAACATTTATTGATACTATTTTTTACAGCATCAGTGATTGTCTAGAAGGCTATTTTTCTTGACTTCTTAGATATTTTTCCTATGTCCACCCATGTTTTTCCTGGAGCCTAAAATTCTCCATGTTTTAATTTCTTGCCTTGTTCCTTTCACAATTTCCTTTTACATGTTCATAGTTTCCATGTTTTAGTACTTGTACCTTAATAATGTAGGTTCTGCTTTTTGGTTCTTGGGTAATTAGAATGATCACACCATTTCCCCTCAATTCATATACAGATACCAAAGACAAAAGAAAAGGCTATTTAAAAACTAGAGTCTTGCAAAAAGTAGTAATCAGAGCACTTCGGTTGATTTGATGACATTTAAGCTGAAGCTGAACTTGAGAAATGAGCAAATGAATCCTCAACTGTACTAAGTGGGACGTGTTAGTTTTCCTTCCCAAGTGTATTCAAAATGAGAAGAATTTTTTCTGGGCTGACGTTTGGAATTGAACTTAAAGGGAGGTGATGGAGAGGAAAGACAAAAAGCCTGTGACATAAATATGAAAGTGAAGCAGAAAAACTTAAGGACTTGAGTTTTCAGTTTTAAGTTGCTTGTTCTATACAAGCAGAGCACTTTTATCTTAAATATGTGATGATCCATAGAAGTCTTGGAAAGAGAGGAAGCTGGCATACAGGTAGATGGTGAGGATTTTGTCCGTATATCAAATAAAGACTTGGCATTCATACCTGGTTGAATCCCAGAACTAGAAATAAATTCAATTAGACTGGAGACACAAGGACACAGACATTTGATTTGGGGAAACCAGTTGCTGATGTTTGCGAGTACTCTAGCTAGGATTCAGATACTTAGGGAAGTCATACTGTTTGATCTCAGGCACCCTCTGAGTATACCTAATTAAACTTTCCACATATACCTTCACATGAAGCCTGATAACACTTAGACCTAGGAGATAAAATAAATTAATTTATTAAAGCAAAAAATTTGGGTGTGGTTTGTTTGTTATAGTGCAATAAAAAAGACTCGGCAAATTCTTTACCAGTTAAAAAAGAGACCGCATTTTCTCTTTTCAATCAGTTTCAATTTATTCAACAAAATTGTATTAAATGTCACAGCAGCCTCTAAGTATCATAAAGTGAGTATCATCTTTTGTATATTTTCTCTTTGGTAGATCTCTCGATTGTAAAGTTTTACTCTCAATTGAAAATTTTCTTGCAAAGGAGTATGGAATAAATATTTTATTATTTACTCTTAGCAAAGTTAATGTAGTACAATAGATTAATTTACATATATTGTAAATTACCTGCAGAAAATCTTGAGTTATATAAATAAAATATAATGCATTGGATTGAATATTTTTATGGCCTACTGTGATGATGAAATAAGATAAAAAGCATGGGCTGAAAAAGTAGTGATTTAACTACCATTAAAACTTTACTATGACAACAAAATGCAATAAGTAGAGGAAAACTACAAATGATACATTGGGGAAAAGAAACTGTGTCCATCTATGACAAAGAAAAATATTTTAAGTTCTTCATATTTAAAAACTTTAGATTTTTATATTAATATCTTGAACAATCTAATGGAATAAAAACAAGAAATATGAAAATTTGTCTATACCCACTGGTGTAAACCCTCTCAATAAAAATAAATTTGAAATGCTTTCATATTTTTATCTTGGTAGTCACAGGTTAGACAAAAGAAATGGCTTTGTCTATTTGTATCTAGTATTTAAATAACTAGATTTGTAATCTCAAATAGTTTATCTTTTTACATTATTTGAAGGTTTAACTCCATGTTTCAGAAATCATATTATGATAGTTTGGAAAGCTGATGTGTAGAGTAAACATCAAAACCCATGAGACACAACAACTAAATCAGACATATAAATATTAAAGAGAATTTTCCAGGTAAGTTGCTATTGCAGTCTTAAAGATTATATATGTGGATACTAAAAAAAAATTAATGAAAAGTAATAGGTAATTAAGTAAGGCAAGCTTAGTCACTGCTTCCAATAAGGCTTAAGACTCAGCCAGCCATGTAGAGCTAAGCTCTCACACACATTCTCACTCTCGTACATACACAGAAAGAAGCATTTTCCAGGAAGTATCACGATCAAATTTTGCTAGTGTTGAATCTTTATATAAACATTTCTATAGCTTCCACCTTTTAAAATATTAATATTCATTTGATTTATGTATTTTCTAAAGAATATATGAAAGCCCAAAGAAAATACCATAATGAATAGAGAAGTCTGTGCATTGTTTAGATGTTGGCTTTTACTTCACTAAAAATGCAGTATTTTGTGCTCATTCTTTAGGAATCTAACCTATTTCACACATTTATCCTATGAGCCTATTTAACTGAATTTATACAACTTAATATTGCACCAGTCTTGTTTTGGTTGTGACAAAGTACAGAAATTCTCGAATTATGGAAAATAAAAAACCTATTTGATTTACTTCGTAAGTCATTGTAAAAGCACAATTCAAAAAGTTGGATATACTGATTTTCTTTACTCAAGAAAATAAAGGCTGATTAAACAACCAAGATAACACTACAGATTAACACAGGTAGAACAAATTAATCTTAACAACAAAAATTTCCACTTCTACTTGGTAGCTTTAATCTTTCCATCTTTATATAAAATAAAATAATTTTAGGCTTACTAAATATTTGGATAATCTGAGAATCAGATTTAATAAGAATGACCTTTGTTCAAATAAACTATTACTTACACATTATTTTCAGAGCAATTTAACTAATTTATCCTCATAATTCCTCTGGCTGAGCTAATGTCAGCACCCTGTACAGTTCTCAGTATGAAAGAACACTCCTTTCAGCTCTCCTTCAGGGCTTAGGGGGATTTCTCTAGAGACTTTAAATGTGTATTAGTTAATCCACTTCATGAATAATTAATTTAGCATTCAAAATTTACAGTGTCTGCTTGGTTGGGTTAAGAACAACAATTTAAATCTTTTGCAGAGATTCAAAGGGGAATTTTCAAAGTGGTCAATAGCTTTATAAGAAATAACAATGTATTTTACCAATTGTTCCTGCAAATAGAAAAAGATAATATAGAAATAACATGATAGTTATTGCTTGTTGAATAATAAGTTAAAATTAAAAGAACACAAATGTTCATGAACTACTAACCATTGTTTCTTATAACAAGTGTATATTTTAAATAATTTTTTTCTTTTTTTTTTTGGTTTTTTGAGACAGGGTTTCTCTGTAGCTTTGGAGTCTGTCCTGAAACTAGCTGTTGTAGACCAGGCTGGACTCAAACTCACAGAGATCCGCATTCCTCTGCCTCCGGAGTGCTGGGATTAAAGGCGTGCGCCACCACTGCCCAGCATACATATTTCTAATAAATATATATTTTAGGTGAATTTGTATTTTTTCCACCTAGATTCACAAATCTACTCCATGACTTTATGATGTGATAAATCATAGAAACCAATATTTATATACATGATGTCATCTATATTAGTGTCAGTTCTTTTTTATCAGAACAAGAATGATGTTTATTTGTGTGGGTGTATATGTGCTTACATGTTTATGTGCATGATACACATACATGCGATTGTGTGAAAATATTTATACATATGCCTTTAAAGGGCAGAAATCAACTTTGGGTACTACCACTTAGGTCTATATATTTTGGTTTTGCAATAGAGTCTCTCACTGAGTTGGAGATCAACAAGTAGGCTTGGATCACTATTGAACCAATTCTAGGGATGTTCTAGTCTCCACCTCCACAGAACCAATTTCACTAGAGCATACCATCATATCCAACTTTATGCATTGATTCTGCACCTTGAACTCAGGTCCTCATGCTTGTACAACAAGCACGTCACTGACTGTGCTATATCCCAGCCTAAAATAATTCTTTACTACAAATGGTGGTGAATGACTCTGAAGAGGATATGCAGAGCTACCTACTTTAATATTCCTTACCAGTATTTAAAATTTCAGATGTGTTAGGAAAATTAATTCCACAGAAGTTACAGAATACAGTTTTATTTTACTTTGTCCAGACTAAATGAAATTATCTACTTTTAAAGAGATAAATGCTGAATATGACCAAATTGGTATGGATTAAAAGAATACTTATTTCTCCCTGAATCTCAAATTTGGCTTTATTTGTACTATGGAGTGTAAAGTTAGGCATGGATTTTTAATTTTGAAATAATGACTTAATGAATACAATAAAGCATTTTAGTATTATTTAGACTTTTAATTTCACAAACATTCAGGTTTCATAATTGCTATGACTCTGCTGAGGAAGAATGGGACCTTCTCTTCAATGAGTCTCTACTATTCTGTTGCTACTGTTCGTATATGCATGTGTGAGAGGCCCCTCATGGAGACCGGTCGGCAGAGAGCTTTGAGTACTGTGTGAGCATAGGTTCCCAAGTGTGGGTGCTGGAAATTGAACTCAGGTCTTTTGTGAGAGCAGTGAGAACTCATATATGTGTGTGTGTGTGTGTGTGTGTGTGTGTGTGTGTGTGTGTGTGTGTGTATGCAGAGACATGTGTACCCCCAGAAAACCCATAGAAACACAAAATTGGAAATCATAATATATAAGCAAAAGGTTCTTAACTGCTGAGACATCTCTGTAGCCAAGCTGCTATTTTTGTTTGTTTGTTTTTTGTTTTTTGAGAAATCTCTGAAAGAGACTGAGCACCAGGAAGCCTGGAATAACTTGGGAAGATAATAACAATATGTGCTCCCCACAGCAATATTGTTATTTAAAATTTCATAATTTTAAATAATTGTTATTTAAAATTTTATAATTTCAAGGAGAAATTTTATGTCATAAGTAATGTGTTTGTATTTGCAAATCTTCTTTCATATTCATTTAAATTATTTTTCCAAGTCCAGTAAATATAACTATTACAAATTACAACACTGTTTCAAAACTTGAACTCTTTTTCCATAATCATGTAATTCAGGGGTCTTTCACACTGATCCAAGTAGTAGGAAGGAATATAAGAGCCTGGGGGTTAGACAGAGAACTCTGAAGGACAGTCCTCTTCATATGGCATGGTTGCTGCTCACAACATGGCTGCTGCTCACATGAACTTGTAGTAGCTATGTCTACCTACATAAGACCTGGACACGATGAAGCTACTTAAAAAATTTCAGCATGGAGGAGAAGGGACTCCTAATGCCCCATCCCCAGATGAGGAGTTATTGGAAGTTGATGGATGCTATGGGAGGAAGAGTCACTTTTCTTTGATGGTGTGGTAACTAATAGGCTCCTCATGCCCCCAATGAATTATTGTATAGCCTTGAGTGCAGTACTCAGTGAAATTAAAATTTATAAGCAAAATATAAAACAAAAGAATATGATGTGAGTGACACGTGTTTGAGGGGTCATGGGGAGGGTTAAAGGGTAGGTGGGATGAATATATGAAAGCACACCTTATATATAGCAACACAGTTAGTCAAAGAAATGGTATATTTTTTGAAAACCTAAAAGACTTTTTATAAAACTGTTGCTTTGACTAATTATTACTTTTGAATAGAAATAAACCAGTGCCAGTACTAGCAATATGATACTATAGTTTAGCAACAATTTCTGTGAAGTACGGAATACAAAAATTGCAGCAATGAATCCTTTTGCAATAACAGTAAACACTTCCAAACACAAAGATTATGTATCTACCTAACTATAATTTGATCACTTTATATATTAGGTAATTAGAATCCCATGGTAATACTAATATTAATAACATGGGACATATCTAAATTTGTCTTTAGCATCCTTGAAAAAGTTTGCCTTATATGGAGATGAAAATATTACACATAATGTACAAACACTCAAAGCAGGCCTTTGGTTCAAAACTGAGGATGTAGAAGACAAAACTACAGCACTCAACTCTCCTTCTTCCACAAAGAGAACAGTCAAGCATGGAAGTTATTGGAGAGTTCTTTCTTACCAGCTGGGGCAAAGTGATTAAAAAGACAATGTACTCATGGAAATTATTGGAGAGTTCTTTCTTACCAGCTCAGCTGGGGCAAAGGGATTAAAGGAGACAATGTACTCATATACATTTGGGTTCTTTTCTGAGAATTATCATATGTGTGTACAGGTTATATAGCAGTTATTTATATCCTCATTTAACGGGTTTATTACTTGTTCCATTTTATCCTTGTACTTAAATAAATTTTTGTATTTGTGTTGGGAATCTATTGTCTTGTTCCTACTGGATTCTACTAGAAATCTGAACTTCCATTTTAGTTGCTGAGACATTTTGCATAGTACCCCACTCTGATTAAGTTTCTATTTAATATATATATATATATATATATGGTAATATATATATAACCATAAACTAATGTATTACTCCATATTGGCTTCCTTTAAGATAAGGTTTTCATTTATCAATTTAAAGAATTATATATAAATCTAATATATTAACAAAGCTACAGAGAAAGCATGTCACGAAAAACCAAAAAAAAAATTGATTAGAGATGAAGATGTTAGCTCATACTTTCAGTTTTAGACGTTTTTTCTTAAACAGCAAATATAGGAAACAGGCATTTTATATATATATATATATATATATATTTCGATGTGATATCGCACTTCCTTCGCTGGAAGGAGCTTTAAAGTTGAGAAACACTGCACAAGTTCCTTGGTATGATTCTACTTGGAGAAAGGTATCCTCACAAATTGGAGGTCCCACCTTCTGTTTATAGTTTATAAAGAAAGAACCTCACAAAAAGCAAAAAAAAAAAAAAACCAGAAACAGATGGAGAATAATAAAAAAAATAGTTTCTTGAAGTTTTCAGAATATAATACAAGTTTTAAATGATCCTTTCAGGAAACTAGTGTATTAGGGCATTTAAATCTAGAAAAATTAATAGCAATTTTATATGCATTGGCCTCTCCGTATTCTAGAGCAAACCTTGTGAGATTTTCCTACAACTTGACAAACCTCTAATGAGTAAACAACACCTTAAAAAATGAATCGTTTCAAATGTTTTGTGACAAACACTTTATGTGTCTTCCTGACTTATAATGGTCAGGGTCCTATATAATTTTATTAAGGAAATCACTATGGCCTATGTCAACTAGCCTGCAGAGCACAGGTAAAGTGGAACATTGCTTCTGATCTTCAAGGTTTATGAATAAGAACCTTCTTTTTCAGAATGTCTTCCATGAGCCTTAAACACGACAGCTGCATTTTGCTAACTATTGGTAGAACATTTTGCCAGTTGCTTTGAAATATTAATTCACTTAATCTTTAAAAAGCCTCTTGAGGTGGGTAATATAAATTCATTCCAGTTGATTAGGAAACCAAGATTTATAAGGTTAAGAATTCACCCAAGGTCATATTCTACTAACTGGCAGATGCAGGATTTGATTTTGGGCTGATTCATAATACACACTGCAAATAGCAGTTTTGTTTGTGAAGTCATTAAAATATTTTTCTGGTCACTGTGAGGGAAGATGATTCTAAATGGCAGACAGACTTCATTTTTCCCTGTTTAGATCAATATTCTCAGTAATTTGACAAATTATTTTGGAGCCTGTACTGGAACTACCTCTTGTAGACAAGGCTGGCCTTGAACTCACAGAGATCTGCCCGCCTCTGCCTCCCAAGTGCTGGAATTAAAGGCATGTGCCACCACTGCCTGGCTAATTTGAGGAAGTTTTTTATCAGTCAGTATTTGCTTCTCAGAAAGGACAAAGTTAGATGGCAGCAAGTATTTACACAGGTTCCATAAAATATTAGAAGAGAAAAGGGATTGCTACTGACACAGTCCTAACTTGGAGCTACTATGACCTCCATTTCTGACCACAGCAAACAAAGTGACTATTACAATAAAGAGAGTCTCCCAACATTTTTCTTTTCACCATACTTATTAAATGGTTTCTAATTCACTGTAATGTATTAAATATGGTATTACATAATGCACTGAAGCCTATTATATAGTTCACTAAAAATATTCTATTGCTAAAGCTGCTAATGATCAATGAGTCTTCAGTGAGCTGCGATCTCTTTGCTGTGAGAGGATCTTGCCTTGGTCCTAGAATATGCTGACTGATTAGGGTGGTAATCACAGAAAAATGAAAGCGTCTATGTGATTTCTTAAAATAAAAAAAAAATACAAAAGCAACAATATTTGAATCATTGACTGCTTTTTCTTTATATAAAAGACATCTTTGTAACATATAATTCTGTGATTGCATTTTACACACTATAAAATGTCTTTCCAAGTTAGAGTCTTGTCTTCCAGACTATGTTGTTGCCTCAACAACTTACTTTACCTAACATTCTGAATCCTGTTTTCTTATTTCAAAGTTGTTTAGAGAACTTTCCCTAGGAATAGACTCTATCTCAAGGAAATATTTACTCACTTATTTATGTACGTTCACAAGATATCACTCCTTGTGCTCAATTTTATTATCACTCTGATAAAATCATTGACAAAAGAAAAACCAGAAAGAAGGAAGGGTTAATTTCAGCTCACAATTTGTGGCCCCAGTTCATCACAGCAGAGAGAGCATGGTGTCGGGACCATGAGGGAGTTGCTGGCATCGTCCTCACAGAGGATGCTATGCTTGCCATCTTTTCTCCTTTTTAGTTGTTCCCGTATGCCGGCCTATGGAGAAGTGCTGCCCACATAGGAAGCGTCTTATCACCTCAACCAACCTAATCTAAAATCATGCTTAAATGTTTGTTTCCATTGTGAGTGTCGATGCCAACAGGTTGACAATCAAAATCATTTGTCATATTCTTCATTCCATAAAATTTTATCCTGAGATTGACTCAAGTTGATTACATATTTAGGCTACATGTTTAATTCTAGCTCTGTCACTGCCACATTTGCAGTCATTGCTTTTCCTGAATTCTAAATGTCTCAAAGTCACATGTAAGAGCGAGAATTGGTTTCTTTCATCCCTATTAGTGCTGATATTCTGACTCCCTCTATCCAATCATGAATATTCTTAGCATTTAGGCCAGTGAGTTCTCTCCAGACATTTTTGTTAACTTATGACACTAATATCCTTATGAATATGTTTTTACATAGTAAGATCTGAAGGTCTAATTTACATTAGGATTCCTGTCCTGAACATGGGTGTTGTTTTAATAAGCATAAAAATAATATCAACATCTATGATGGCTAATCTCTCAAGGCAGACTGAACACTTAACTTTTAGCTGAAGTACATCTTTGTCTGCTTTTGTTGGATAATTTGTCACGGTAACAAGAAAAATAACTAACACAATTGTTTCATCTATCTTCATCAGGTTCGTTGGTAACTACTTGCATTGTCAATAAGTAGCTTTATTTTGAAAGATATGTTTTGGCTTTATTTATTTCTGAATTTTAAATCTCAAAGAAGGCTTAAAATGTTCAGTAAACCACATTTCATATTCTAATATAAGATTTGGTGTTTGTTTATTGTACACTTAAAAGATTTGGTATAATTCTGAAGGATTCCCTGATTCCTAGAATGAATGACAGGGGACTGTCACTCCAACCTAAAATTAGCAACTGCATTCAACTGCCATAGTGTGTGCTGCCTGTCCTTTGAAGCTTAAAATCAGTCACTAATATCCTTCTAGACATGGCAGTCTTACATGGAATCTTCTACTATAAGGGTTTTTTGTCCTCATTGAAAATCTGCTCCTTCATGTAGCCATTACCTCCATCACCTTACTGGGTATTCTGGATAACTCTTTGTATCTTTGAAATCGATACTTGTTGCCTCACTCTAGATTTTTTACATTTTAAAGACAACTTTCCCCACTGTACGTGTCAGAAGTCAACCTCCATTAGCCTCAAACACTCTGCCTGAAACTTTCCACCTGTCCCTAACTTCACAAAATTGAAAAGAATGTGTTTTTTTTCTTTTCCTTTTTTTTTCCCCAGATGATTGTGCTGTGGCTTAAGGGAATGTTGTGGTTGGCTTGATTTTATTTCCAGACCACTAAAAGTTTCTTCAAAACATGATGCTCTGCTCCTTCCTTCCATCCTCCCTCCCTCCCTTCCTCCTCCCCTCCATCCCTCTCTCTCTCTCTCTCTCTCTCTCTCTCTCTCTCTCTCTCTTTCTTAATCACTCATGAATTCACTGGAGTCAAAGATTTAATTTCCTTCAAGAGCTTTTCATTTACATTCAGATTAAATGGTAGCAAGCATTCAGATCTTGACTGTTTGCTAAAAAAAGGCCTTTAACTTGCAGATTATTTTTCACCAGCCTCAATTTATGTTTTGCATTTAAATAAAATGGGAGACATAAGACTCTTTCTTTCACTTGTATACTTAGAGAGCACTGAGAGGTGACTATCCCAGTTTCAACATTGATGTGCTTGGGAATAGGAAAGTTGGAGGCAAAGAAAAGAAAAAGTGAGTAGACAGTCAGTGAACAGATAATCTAGGCAAGACAGTCTTACCTGCCTTCTTCAACCAGTCAGAACATAGCCAACATTTATCACGGTTTCTGTCTACACAGTCACAGTTCATGACTTATGTTTAATGAGATGATAAACATAGCATTGGCCATCAGTATTAGAGGCAAAGACTTTTTGGAGATGAAAGTTGAAAGAAATCTATTTGAAAGTCACTCTAGAATGTGAACTAAATAGAGTTAGTAAATATCAGAATTTAAAAAAAATAAATAAAACAGAAGTTTGCGACATAAGCTGATGCCTAAGTTTAAACAATTTGTTAATCATATTTTAAAAATGAATTGAAATGCAAAGGTTGGTTATGACACTTACTGGTGTTTCTAAGACCTTAATTCTATTTAAATTTGATTGCATTGTTACACATAAGTTCATTTCCACAGCTCAATTTATTGTTTTTACTAAATCTTATTAAATAGTATAAAAAATACAAAGAAAAACATGAAATATTTTCTCTTTATACAAGTGTTTAGATGAATATTGGGTGAGAAAAGTATTGCCATTAGAGGCTTGCATTGTTTAGAACATGCTAATTAAATAGTTGTTATAGCAACTGTAAAAACTTGGGAAACTCTTTGTAAATTTATATTTGAGTGGGCTCTTAAATAACTCACAAAGTTTTATTGTAGGACAAAGTAGTAAATATACCAGAGAAACAAAAAAAGAAAAACATCAACAAAAAGCTTGGAGAAAATTGTGGCAAATATTTGGCAAAGAAAGAGCAGTCTGAATGGAGCTTGGGAAGCTGATACAAAAGATGTGCGGATGTTCCCAACAAGATGTAAGACAAAAAAATGTGGATGTACTGAGCCTACCGACATCTTAAAGGCAGCCAACAACATGATCAGCAACGTCGAAGGCCAACAACTGAGCAGATTTAGAAGAAAGAAACCAAACTAAAAGGCTATTGTAACATTTCCAGCCTGAGTTAGAATGACGCAAGAGTGAGTGACAGGATTTGGATGTGTAAAGAACATTATGTTTAGAAGCGATGATATGCATACAGTTGCGGGGCACATGGACAGAGAGATGTTAAAGCTGAGTTGCACATCTCAAATGTGAGGAGAGTGACACCTAACAAATGTGGAAAGTCAATTGGAAAGTACTAAAGGAAGGTGCCAGATCTTACTTGATTTTAAACTTAAAAGTTCTAGAGTGAGATATTAATTATTGCTTGAGATTCATGAAAGAAGAATCAAAATCTTCAGAATGAATAAAATAATCAGCTAATAGAGGGGAGATAAAGTAAAACTAGAAGCCATTTTGACAAGAAACATTTCTGTTGAAAGACTGAAAGAGAAAGAGAATCCAGTACCATAAATGGTCAAAACATGTTTATAAAAAAGAGTGGTGGATGAATTGGGTCCTATGGAAGGAAGGGGAAGAGACTGTACAGAGTGCACAGAGGGTGTTGCCTGTTAACTAGGATGTCAGCAGCAGTTTTGAGACAAAAGCTTCAAGGTAATATTGGAGACTGTTTTCAATACAGCAACTAACACTCCTGCTTTATATAATAAGCCCAGACTGAGCTTGGATGGTAAGGCTTAAATTTGAGAAGTAAGAAATTCTGAGAGAGTGGAGGTGTCATAAGATGATCTATTTCTATAACTTTGGCAGCAAAGCAGGGGGCAGATGGTGTGGCAGCTCGAAATAGTAGATGCAAAGAGAGGAAATGAATAAATTGGGAATTTTTCACCCCAAAGTAAAGGGACTCTGAGAGAGAGGGGTGTTGGTGCTGAATATAAATGAAACTAAGAAGAATATGAAAATTTAGGATAGGCAAGGCCAAACCCACTATTAAAAGAGAAATGTTTGCAAGAAATCATCAGTCATCTTATATACAACAAGAGAAAGGGAAGTTCCAGGAATAAACAGTGTGTTAAAGAAACACCAGTTGGTTGGTTTTAATTGTAGTAATCAATGAAAAAAAAAAAAAAGACTAGTGTTTGTTTAAGGGCTATTACTTGCCAGGACCCAGCTTAGTGATTTACATGTACTAACTCATTAAAACTTTTAAAGAGCTCTGTGGAGTGAGCATAGTAAAAGATCCTAAATTAAATGTAGGAAATTGAATTTTTAGGGGATGGAACTGTTCAAGTTTCCAGTGAGAGACAGTTTTCAGAATGCAACCTATTTCTGGCCCCATGGCTCATGCTGCGTGTTACATTGATCAGTGTATGAGATCACGATGTGTCCATGTTGTCCTCCTAGACTTATCACAGTCTAGGAGGTAAGAGTGAGTCTCCTAGAAGTAGTAATGATTTATTTGAAATTTTACTTGGGAAGGCATCGCATTTAGTAAGGTCTTGTAACTTCCAAGAGAATTCAATCAAGAAGGTCCTAGAGAATTCTAGAAGTTATAAGGCCAATATTTTTGAAGAACAAAGTGGAGAAAAATCTAATGTGAAAGTAGATTCAATTTGAAATGACCGATAATAGAGTTCAATCTAGAGAGGAAAAGAAGGGGTGCTTGTAGGGAATGACTGACTGGATGTATAAGGGACCAGTAAACCCACAGCCTCACTAGCACAAAGAAGGCTGTTATGTATGAGAATATAGGGAAATACACTGTGAGGTTTTCATGGTTTCAAAAGCAGGTGTCACTGTGGTAAGCATAGCACATTCAAAGGTTAATTAATCCTGATACATTCTGACATAAAAGGTTGAATGTGACTAAGATATAATTGAGGTGGGGTCACTGCCATCAGGAAACTAAGGAACATGAGGCCAAAGAGACAAAGGTGTCAGCCAGTGTAGCAGGTTGACTTCTGAGTTGATAAGCAGAAGATGTTGACTTCAGATTTTATGTAATGAAGTTTGCTCTTGCTACTTCACAATCTTGTTTGTTACTTATGATGCCTCTTCACTGAATGTTTTTAACTGCTATTTTAGAATCTCTGTCTTTTGGCATCCTTAAGGAAGAATACATTTTAAAACCACTCTGTGAACATGTATATATGTATACATATGTGTGTGTTTCTTAAGGAAATTCGATTCCCAAAGAGCCTCAAACAAATTATATTTTAAGCATATTATTTCACAATAGTAATACTTATGCCTGTATAAATTGTTTTCATTAGTAATGAAATGCAATAGGAACATAGTTACCATCTAGAAATAAAGATCTAATTACAATTAAGAATAGTGTTTTATATACTAGTATGATTATAGGTACTTCACTTCCTTTTCTAAACTAGGATTGCATTGGCTTTGAGGACAATGTGGATACAGAAACAGGATATGTCCTAATTTCAACAAAGCTTAATGGTTTTTTAAATATTTAAAAGATGATTATGCATGAACGGATTGTTGTGGATGCAGGTGCACAAGTGTGGAAGCCAGAGGCCAGTGTGTGGTAGCCAGCTATCATCAACCCATAATGTGGCCCTGATGATCAAACTCAGGTTATAAGTCTTGTTAGCAAATGCTTCTACTTGCTGGACCATTTCACCAGTCCCCAAATCTTAATTTTTCCAAACTATTCTTTACTTCAGCTTTTTCCAGATTGCAGTAGTCATCATCCATCCTCAAATGACAAACTATTATTATTTACTAGAAAATGTCGAAAGTTGTATTTTTTGCTTGTTTGTCCAGTCATAGTTCTTTATATAACAAATCTACCTTCACACACTAACTTAAAGAAACTTTTTAAGATGATCAAAATTAAATGAAAGAAGCTAAAAGGAAATTTTCTTGAGTGGTTGAAAATGGGAGAAGTTATGATTAGAGCAGATTGGAACAGAACTTCAAAACTAATCATGTCAGACAGGAAGGAAACAAAAATCTTGACTTTATTTTAGGAACTAGCAAGAAGTAATGTGTAGCGTTTATCTGTGTGTAAGAACAGAGGGAAACAGAGTCGTTACTTCTGAAGATACAGCTGCTGTCTGTCCTGGGTTGGAGACGGTCTACAATGCTTTGGGAAGAATGGGTGAGAATGAGTTTGCTAATCTTTAAGTAATTCAGAATGTACTGACTTTTTTATGAGAAGAAGAAAGTTAAAATATTTTGACATTTGGATTAATAGTAGATAAATACATAAAATCTGCAGCACACCAAAATGTGGCCAGAAATGTAAAACCTAATGTCCAGCAACATAATTCAATGATTGCAACACATCTCATTTCCTTATGGGAATTACTTGTTAGAAAGTGAAAATTAAGGGCAATAAAACCAAGGCAGGCTACTTATCTACTTTCCATTAAAAATGATCATCATGTTTTTGGAAATCAGTCACTCAGGAACCATGAAGTTGCTATAACAACTTCTTTTGCTCCTTGTTTGTTTCCCCAGGGCCAGCACAGGTGCTTAGCGAATGTCTCAAATAGGCTCTTTTCAGCACATAGTAGGACACAAATGAAACTTAGAGTCTGCACAGGAGAGAAGGTAGAATATAGGAAAGCCTAAGGAAGTGCTTGTCAATTTATCTTCCTCTTGGGTAAGAGAAAAGCTATCTAGAATTTGTGACAACAAGAAATTTGATTGTCATGCACTCATCAGTAACATCTTGTTTGTCACAAGTAATCCATGACTCATTCTGGAACTCTACATCTCTGTGTATCCTTCCATACTGCAAAATGAACGCAACAGTGGAAGAGAACACCACCCTTCTGTTGGAGCAGTGAGTAATCTGTACACAACGAAGCTTTCATTGGATTGCAATTGACTCAACTAAACTTCCCAGAACATCAAAATCTCATTAAAGCTGCCATTGAGTAAGAATGTAACTTAAGATTCTCTCAGTTATGGATTTTGGCCAACTGTGATTTAACACTCTGCATCCAGACTGGGTGAGGGAAACTGTTAACTCACACATGCCTATGCTCTTTGCTCAAAGAGGGTTTTTACATCTATTTACTATATGAAAGGACCCTGCTGTTTGCTCTATAAGGGTTCCACTGTAGATTTAAGAACAATTATCAGTGAATTTCTCAGTGTGGCACTATCATCAAGCTGCCAGCTGGTTTTCAGGACGTAAACAGAATCTAAAGCCGAGGTTTCTACATTCCAAATGAGGGAGCACTATTAAAACTGTGACCATGGTGGCTTTCAGAATGGTGATTGTCAATTGGTGCTAGAATAATGCAGTAGATACTTTCAAGGCACTTAAAGTCCATAGCGAGGATCTATGCAAAACTTAACAGTTGGTCCAAAGTTATGTTTAGGTTTGATGAGTAATTCAGATCTGAAAATAATTTGCACCTGATTTGAATCAGAGGCTTCTGGTGTGATGAGGATGCTTCTATTCTCCTCAAGCTAACTCTTTGTGAGTTTCATTTTCTTTCACTGCCTGGTCCAATGACTAACAGCTAGTGAAAGGAGAGTAGAAACTTACCTAATTGTGCCTCTATTTAGTGAGAAGGTCAGAAAGCATACTGTATGCAGTCTTTCCTTTCTTAAGGAACCATTAAGAAAAAGCTACCTTTTGGCCTACAAGTTGGAGGTAAACACACAGATCATGTTACAAGCCAGCATTCAGACTCTTACAGAAAGGACTTTAGAGCCCTGCTTCCTCATTTTAATTCTCTGTTGTTACAACACTCGTGACTTCTATATATTTTCTAAACTCCCGAGTTTCAATACCCACATATTTACAAATAATAGGAACCTCTGTTTAATCCAAGGATTAGAAATAGTGAAACATTTCAAATATTTAAAGACAAATGACATGTCATAGTATTTCCAACTGCACCTGCATGGGGAGCTTTATGTTAAAATGGAGATTCTGGAGGCAATTTATCTTTACTGCCTTTGCAGATATGTAAGAAACTCGAGGTACACGTGATTACTCACATAGCCAGGAAAGATAACAAACCAAAAGCTGGGTCTAGAACTAGCATCCTTTAATTCTAGCATAATAATGTTTTCTCCTTTAAAGGTAGCCCTTCAATGTTTTAAAACCAAAAAGGGAAACTGTAGAAGAATGTCAGGCCTCTGGGTGCCCAGAATGCTGGAGTAAAATGAACCTCCTGAAAGCAAAAAATAATGGATTGCAGAGGGATACGGCACAGCCCTCTTGATAAAAGCTAAGATTTTGGCAAATGAGGTGTAAAATTGCCACAATCATTGGTATATGTGACTGATAGATACAGCCACTTGGCTTTTAAATCTCTTCATTCTTTCTGGTGACCAGATTTAAATATAACAAATGTATCCTGTTTAATAATATTTTGTCAACAATTAGCCACATATATAATAATAACCTCTAATGTTAGAGTACAACTGGAAACTCCCTTGGCCTAATGGTAGCACAGCTGCTGTAAGATCAGAGTGAAACGCAATACCTGCCTGTGGCAGTGTTGGAGTAAAAAGCTTACAGCTTTCCCAGTCATATGAAAATACAACACGCACAGTTATATATGCTACATAATATTTGATTATTATGTGAGTGATTATTTCTTTTTGCTTTATGGAGGTATTACTACAGCTTCCTAAACTTTGGCCTGTGACCCTGTGTGGGGCTATATAACTAAATGAGGGGGCTGGTCAAACTGTGGCAACAGTAAACTGTGTACAAATGGACAATGACCAGAAAATAACTCAAAAACTTAGTTTTAAAAATTAATTCATAATGAACCTGAACTGTCTCAGGAAGTGCTCACCCTGTTTTTGTGGTCTGACTGCAGCCTTGGTTCTGAGCACACGGCATGCACACTTTGCACTGGGCATGCTGTTATGCCTTACACAGCTGCTGGATGCTGCAGGAAGAATCCTGACTTAGATTAGAGATTACTATGTGTCATAAATTGCAGTGGTTTGCTGGACATTCAAAGCTTTTCATTTTTATAGGAATATAATAGTTTATTCATGAAAAATAAACTTAATATTTTCCTACCATCGTTACTTAACATACAGGAAATGAACATATCTGTATTGTCTTGCAATGTTTATTCACTAAAAACTGCTGTTTAAGTTTCAGACTTGAGATTTTTCATTAAAACAGTCTTAAATAAATTTTGGCTTGGAATTAGGAAAGGATTTCCAACAATTTCTGAAATAGCTTTGAATGTACTTCTGCTGTTTTGTGCTATTTATGTGAAGCAGCATTTCAGCATCAAAAATTACAAAACCAAAATATCAATCAACTCTGAAAATGTTGAAGAGGCTTTACATCCCACATATCAAATATTGAACAAAGAATTAATTCTTTACATGAAAATAAACAAACATGCCCCTCTTATGAGTGTGCAAATTTGCCTTTGCCTTTAATAAATGGTAAAATTATGTGCAAAGTGAATATTTTAAAATTTTCATTAGATTTATTTGTTTATTCATATGTATGACCACACAAGTGCTACATGGCATGTGTGGAGATCAAAGGCAACATGAAAAAGTTGGTTTATTAGTTTTGCCATGTGACTCTCAAACATGGGGATCAGGTTTAGGCTGCCAGACTTGGGAATAAGTACCTTTACCTGTTTAGCCAAGCCAAGTAATTGCTTTAAAGTATTTTTTTTTCTTTTGGCATATGTGGTGTAGGAGGTCCTTCTGTTTGTGTGTTGCTTTCATTGGTTAATCAATAAAGAAACTGCCTTGGTCTTTTGATAGGGCAGAACTTAGGTAGGCGGGGAAGACAGAACTGAATGCTGGGAGAAAGAAAGGCAGAGGAGAGAGACGCCATGGAGCCGCCAGAGTCAGATATGCTGAATATTTTCCAGTCAGCCACTGCCATGTGTTGATATACAGATTAATAGAAATGGGTTAAATCAAGATGTGAGAGTTAGCCAATAAGAGGCTAGAGCTAATGGGCCAAGCAGTGATTTAATTAATCCAATTTCTGTGTGATTATTTCAGGGCTAAGCTAGTCGGGCAGCTGGGATGAACAAACGGGCCCTCCTTGTAACACATATGGAGTAACTATTGGAAGAAGTTTAAGAAGGCCTGTCATGTAGTATACTTTTCATTATTTTAAAATGTACATCTTGTTTTAAAAGATTTCGGGGTTTGGCATGAAAACAGACTCATCTTTCATTTATATATTTGTGCATGTTTCACATATCCCTGTTGCACAAAAAATAAAAAAAAATAGGCTATGATTTTGGAAGTAGAGAGGAAACATGCAAGGGATTACAGGGAAGGCACCTGAAAAGGTGGATGAAGGATAAGGTGGGAAGGGGAAAGCAATCCTATTTCAATTAAAATATATTTTAAAAGGAGGGGTTGGAATTGGGTCTCATTTGACTAAGAGCTTACAAGCAAGCTCTAGGATTTTAGTTTAGTTCTCCAGCATCCACTTAAATTGCTATGTATGGAGACATGCCTTTGGAATTCTAGAACTGGAGAAGTTGAAACAAGACCCCTGAGGCATTTTATTTAGCCAATCTGGATGAATTGACAAGTTTTAGGTTCAATGGGAGAACCTGTTTTAAAAAATTTGTTGGAGCTAGGTTACCAACATTGACCTCTGGCCTCTATGCATAACCACATACACACATACTCATATTTACATGAATATATAAATATACATATTCAAAAATATCTTTACTATACAATAATATGTGTATTATGTTGGCAGCATCCTCATAAATTAATGTTTCTGTATCTTTGGCGGTATTATTTTTACCTCAGCTTGATTTAATCTCATATGATTTTGTTGACCATGGCCTTAAAAATCAATGGGTCAGGTATAAATATAGATAGACAGCTAAATCTCACATAATTGAGATTTATAGTAGGCTCTTAGCTACGTTTGTGTACGTATACTGTATGATGTTCTCACAGTAAGACATTAACCCAGCAATGTTCTACTTGATCATTTTTCTATCCTTATTCAACATATGACCATATGCAATCATTTATATCTGATAATTATGATTCATATATATGCACATACATAAACACATATGCTTATACACATGTTGTTTGCAATTAAAGTAAGATTGTAATTATTTTCATTTTCACATTTCCTACTCTTTATATTTTAAAAACACAATTTTGAAGGAAAAGATGCTCAGTTTTCTTTAACAAAGTAAATTGTAGAAATTGAGCTAAAAGACAGTTTTAGCTATTTGGCACAAGATCTTACTTTAGCAATTGAAAATCTGAGAACCTCTTTTGGTTTTAATTTTACATTGAGTTTCAATCAAAAGCTGAGACTTGTAAGATTATTCAGTGATAAGTGTGTTTCCAACCAAGTGTGGTTACCTGAGTTAAAACCCTAGATCCTACATGGTGGAGGGAGAAAGCCTACCCTTACACGTTTCTCTGTGATTTCCACATGTGCTCCCACACCTGTACATACACAGAATGAATAGATGATAGATAAATGAAATAGAGTCATTTTTAAAATAATAAGCTGATTGAGATAGTTACACAGTCACTTAATGTGAGGAAGAAAGGAAATTAATTACAAAGGGATTTTCAGATTTTTACTTCTACATAGAATATATTTAACACACACACACACATACACACACTCCCATCAACACTCATTGTTAGGAGTCTTTATTCATGCTAAAGTGAGAAATAATGTCAATAGCAATGCTGTATTTAAAGATATTAAATTGCATTAGATCATATTAAAGACCGACTATGGGACACTGGGTTTCGAACTACACATCATTCTGTTAACTGCTTGTCCTTGCTTGTTGTTGCCTGTACAGACTACAGGGGAGAGTAATTCAAGTAATTTTGGTCTTCATATCTATTGCTATGAGTTAACAAGCAGAATTGTAGAAGTGACCTATGCTACCAGGTGGGCATGCATGTGTATCAGAGACAAATTGCATCTTTCTAAACATTCCTTTTAAGATTTCTCTTTCCCTTCCTTCTCTGCCTCCCCTCTCTTACTTTTTGTTCCTTCTTTTTGTTTCTTTTCCTTCCCTTCCCTTCTCTAAATTCTTTACATTCTCTACCTCTTCTGTTCTCTTCCTTGCTTCATATCTTCCTCTCTTCCTCCTTCCTTCTCCTGGTCTGTGCTTTTCTCCTCATCCTCTGTCTCTCTATTTGTGTCTGTTTGTTTCTGTGTCTTTCTCTGTGTGTCCCTCTTTATGTCTTCCTCTGTTTTTGTCTTTAACCCTCATGTAGGATCTTGTTCTGTAGAAAAGCTGATTTAGAATTCTAGAACTCACTATGTAGCTCAGGTCAGCCTCAAAGTAACAACAAACCTCCTGCTTCAAACTCGTAAACACTATATTGGAAGTTTCTATTCTGGATCACATATCATTAACATTACTATGGTATGGAAGCTGCTTTAGGTACTGTTTGTTATAATACTAACTTTTAAGGACAGGTGGCAAAGGGTCTGATCATCCTGGAGAGTCTTCTGCTTAAGTGTTATGAATTCAGATCACTTCTTTAGCAAAAGAAAGAAGGTAGTTGGGAATTTAGAAATTTCCTATACACTTTTTAGTTCTCTTTTATGCACCAGGCCTAATATACTAGTTGAAAAGTGTTTCGTGGGATGATAAGATATAATATTTATAACATTAATTCACTTAGAATTGTTTTCCTCAACAAATAGAAATGATTAAAAATGTAACACTCTAATACAGTAGTATTCTACTCATAAAGTGATTTGCCCCCTTAATTGCTACTGTTTCTCTCTCTTTCCTCCTTGCATGCTCTGTCTTGCAAACTCAGGTCTTGTTTCACAAATTTCTATTTTAATTTTACAGCTATGAAAATAAATTAGAGAAAGTATAGATGATCTGATTTGGGAAATGATAGAATTATATCCTGTCACAATATCCTCATTGTTCTGGATTTTTTTAATATATCAATATCATAAAAATATCTACAGCTTAAAGTGCTGAAGATAAAGAACTCTGGGAAATAATATATTCAAAATAAACAACAGCAGGACATATAAATGGTTTGTTAAGAGACCGTAAATCAACTTGTAATTTTCATTGGAAAGGGAGAGTATAGATAAGCAACCTGTAGACAATGTGGCTCTCACTGAGGAAATAGGGCTCATCTTAATGAGTTCTAAATATTTTTGGATTTTTTTTTTGCTTGTCACACTGAGACATAAAAAAGATCAGAGCCTAGAATAGTAGTGGTTGTTTGAACTTAAATGGTGGCTTCCAAAAAATATGCCCATTTTCTAAACCTTTGAAATTATAATGTTATCTGATTTGGAAAAAAGGACTTTTGCAAATAAAAGTTAAAGATCTTTTACTGAATTGACCCAATAGTATCCAGATGTGACCTAAATTTCAACTCTAAGATAACATCTTCCACCTGTCTGAATTGCCAAGATCAAAAACATTGATGACAACTTATGCTGGAGAAGATATGGGGTAAAGGGAACACTCCTCCATTGCCTGTGTTTGTACAAACTGGTACAGCTACTTTGGAAATCAGTATACCTCAAGTCCCAGAAATACCTCTTTTCCCAAATCAGATCATCTATACCAAAGGATGCTTAATCATACCACAAGGACATGTGTTCAACTATGTTTATAGCAGTGTTGTTTGTCGTAGCCAGAACCTAGATGCCCTTCAATGGAAGAATGGATAAAGATGTATATTTATACAGTGGAGTACTACACAGCAGAAAAAAATGACATCTTGAAATTTGTGGGCAAATTGATGGATCTAGAAAGCATCATATTGAGTGAGATAACCCAGACAATGAAAGAAAAACATCATATGTGCTCACTCATAAGTGGCTTTTAGACATAAAGCAAAACAAAACAAAAACCAGTCTTCAATTCACAATAACAGAGAACCTAGACACACAACAGATACCTAGATTGCCAACATCGAATCCTATGAACTTCAGAGAATAAAAACTATAACTTTTAAGGACTAAGTTTGTGGCAATCTGTTATAACAACCACAGGAAGCTTGTTTAGGTCCACTAGATAATCTTGTGTCTTCTTTTTCCCTTTTCTGTGGACCCAATGCCACCATCAGCACTATAATCCATCTCATTCTTCCTGGGGTTTCCCTGCCATAACAGTGGGCAACCACCCAGGCATCCAGAAGGCTATGAATGGCTAACCAGCAGAGAGGGCACAAGTAAGCCAAATCTAAGGAAAATCTCAGGCATTAATAATTTCAAATATCTCCTGGACTGTGCAATGCATTCCAATGAATCATAGGCAGCTAAGTAGGACAAAACTTGGTCAGTATAATATATTATATATAACAATTTTTGTATAAATGAAGCATTTGTCATTTATAATATACACTCAATTTTACAGAAAAACAATCAACAGATACATTGATGGAAGATTGTATTTTGTCTGATACTGTACTTTATAAAGACTAGTTAATGATTTTTGAAATTGGTTGCTGACTAATGGATTTTGATTTGCTGTCAACAATGGGTGAAGTATAATCCCCCAAACACATATTGCTTGTATGTACAACCATTCTTATCTAGATATAATATCCTGAAAACTTAATTATATCTTTCTAGTTTTGAAACATATTCCTGTTTCACATATTTGCAATATAGATTTCAATTACTATACAGCTAGGTTGAGTTATGTTGAGTTTTAAAGTTCTGATGTTGGTTGGTTATGTTGTGTGCAAACTGGTGAGTGAGTTTTTTTCAAAGCATTAGGGTGTAGTAGAGGTCATTGTAATGCAACCATGGCTACTAACTTGTAATGAGATCTGTCTTTAGTTGCAGACTTGATATCCAGATGAGCTGTAGAGACATCCAATAATGTTTTCTGTATCCTGTAACCACTGACAAACTACATCTGATACTAATGTTTAAGTGATGCTATCTAACTGCACTTCTTCACTGTGCTTTTAAACTCCCCTCATTCTTCTTATGTCAAAAGAGCACCAATTCAAAATGCAAATGATCTGCTTTATTTTCACTAAAAGTTTCTGGAATATATAGTAGGTAAAATGAGCCATCTGTAGAGCAAGGTAATTCTTAGCTACAGTGAAAGTTAGAAAGTTCTGGGCTAGCCCAAGATGACTAAAATGGGAAAGAAAGAAAGAGAGAGAGAGAGAGATGGGGGAGGGAGGGATGGAGAGAGGAAGGAAGAAAAGAGAAGAAAAAGCCAATATAAAAAAATGAAAATGACATTCTGAAGGGATATTATAAATATATTACAAATAGAATAAATGCAACTTTATGTCCTCAAATGACACGAACAACAAAATATAAAAACTAAACTTAAAACCAGTTTGCTTTGTCATTTTTCCTGCTTTTTGCTCTGGTTAGTATTTTATAAGTCTTTTTATGCAATTTTGCTTGCTAGTGTTTTCTTTGATGGTGAAGTCCTTAGGGATTAGGATCATGTTTAAATAATTCTCTTTGTACAGACCTTAATATAGCACAATTGCAGAATTAGTATTCTAAAATTCTCTTTGAAGAGTGAGTGTAGTTATGCCCAAATCCCTGATAAAAATCATCACATTTCTAAATTACATAAAGGCTATGTTTAAACCTTCCAAAATGGGACGATTAGTAAAAACTAAGATTCAGAAAGGTCTTTGGGGAGTTTACAACTCTAGTGAGTATTTTTCACCATCAAAAATGCATGTTGCTTTTGCAGAGCTACTGGCATTATAGTGTTAAAGTGTTTGAAAGGAAAACAGAAGAACGGCACAGCCATTCTCAATGGTAATATTTTATGAACCTCATTATTTTTTCATGCAGAGCTTCCTTGTGAATAGAGATAATATAAAACATGCCAGTGATTTACTGGGGGACATAGTGGGTATCCTTTGAATAAAACTGAAGCAAATATCTCAACAGTAAAGTCATGATCTCCAGCAAATTAAAAGAAATATATTTGGAAAGATAACAATAAAAGATAAGAGGTATAAGTGGTAGAAAGTTAGAATGAAATATTTGTTTAGACAGAGGATGATAATAATATTTTTGAAAGAAAATTCATCCAAAAAAAACAGCATTCAAGTCTAGACAGAGTTGAGGATCTATGGGAAAATATTGGTTGGTGGTAGGAGAATTGTGTGGAGCATTAGGGTTTTAGACCTGTTGTTGGTCATAGAAAAGGGTTTTACTTTAGGAATTCTGATGGTGTGTGCCCCTCTGTAGCATTAACACCTGGAAGAAGAGAATTAAAGTTAGAAAGCTCTGTATTTATACTTTCAAGAATTACCCTGTTTTAACCAGATTTGTGGTTTTTAGGACAACAACTGCTATTTGAGCCTAAGAAGTTGGCACGAGAAAACTTCATTTTGTCTTGAAGAGGAGATATATTCATGTGAGTCAGGGCACTTCTCTGGAGTAGCCACATGCATATTGTAACACTTAAATTACTTCTTTGAGCTGCCTCATATCTTCAATCTCTGATATCACTTAACTGGATAATAAGAAAATGCTGTGCCAGATTTAATGTCCAAATTGTATTATTCACACTAAGTATGTAAGTTGTTAATCTTAAAGGTGCCACAGGTACTGAGGTCTATGCAACAAGGCATGGTAGATCCTCAGCCACGGAATCTTGTTTCCTGAACATCCTTGGCTATGGCTAACAGTCTTTGTCCATCACATTTATTCTAGTTATTGCTTTGGAATTGATCTATATGGTTATGCATGTATAGTATTTTCTTGGCTGCACCACCTGACCTTTAGGATTTATCTTTTGGCTATGGGAATCTGCAAGGCTATTTGGCCTCATACATGTCCACCTGAAAGGAGTTTACAAACCTTAATCAATGGGAAACATGAGTCAAAACATGACTTGTCAGAAGATTGATGGAATATGAACTCCCTTGTGCTACTCACTGAATCTTTACAACAGTCTTGTTTGATGAATTGAGTTTATTTCTACTTCAAACATGATAAGACCAATATTTAATGATGGAAAACAAGATGCGGAACACCTCTTAATCAGAAATTTAGAGTATGCATTTCATACACAGCAGAATGCAACAGGGCTTCATGTGTTGGCTGGAGGGAGCTAAGCAGAGGTTGAGAAGATATATACAAGGGACCATACTGCACAAATGAAGTATGTAGCATGTGGTATCTTTTAACTTAGTATGATTTGAAGGACATCTAGGTGGTACCTTTTACCCACAGACTGTCTGACACTCTACAACAGCTCTTTGTTTACAATTAGGTGTTTTTATGAGACCTTCATGGTCTTTCCAATACAACTTTGGAAATTATTATGTTAATCTATAAAAAATGTGCAAGTTGTCCACCATGTGAGAGAAATAGTTTTAAAATAACAAAATTAGGTATATAAATGCACACATACACACACACACACACACACAAATAAATAAATGAATAAAAACACACACAGAAAGGAAACTCAACCAAAAGAAATAAATGAGCTACAATGTCAAATTTCGCTTTCAACTATTTTCTTTAAAGTTGTTCCTACTGGTAACCATAAATGGTGTGAAATTTCAAGGAAATAACTTTAATTAGCAGGAAAGCCTTCTCATGTGAATAGTCTTGAGAGTATTTTGGAAGCAAACAACTTCTACAGCAGCACTCTAAGTTTAGCTTTCTAACTTTAGTCAGGATATAAAGAAATAATTATATATCTGGCTTAGTCATAATTGCACCATACTTTCTTTTATGAAAAGCTACAGATTGTGTAACTACAGTTATTGATTTTCTGCATCAGACATTTTAATTGAAAGGTTAAGAGTAAGCTACATCAGCATAGATTGAGGTTACTAATTCTATATTAAATAATCTGAGCCATAAAGTATCACAGTAGACAAAAGGCTAAGAACTTTTATAAGAAATATTTCACTTCTTGGAAATGGAACATTGCTTTCATGAATCAATGATATAAATTTAAAACCTGTAACAAAATAAATGATCTGAACTCCTAAAATTCTCAGCTTATAAATAAGACTGTTTCCAGGTTCTGGCTATGATGTGGGAGTTCCCTCTGTGTGCTGTGATTACCATTAATGAATAAAGAAACTGCCTTGGCCTGTTGATGGGCCAGAACTTAGGTAGGTAGGGGGGGGACTGGACTGAATGCTGAGAGGAAGAAAGCAGAGTCAGAGAGATGCCATGGAGTTGCCAAGTCTGACATGCCGAATCTTTGCTGGTAAGCCCCTGCCATTTGGCGATATACAGATGAATAGAAATGGTTTAGATTAATGTAAGAGTTAGCCAATAAGAAGCTAGAACTTATGGGCCAAGCAGTGTTTTAATTAATATAGTTTATGTGTGATTATTTTGGGGCTAAGCTAGCTGGTTGGCTGGGAACTGGGCAGTGGGAACCAATAAGCAGCTCTTTCCTCCAACAGGTGGGAACCAAACCAGCAGCGCTTCCTGAAACATGGCTGTGATAAACAATGCTGCTATGAACATAGTTGAGCACAAGTCCTTATGGTACGACTGAGCATCCTTTGGGTATATACCCAAAAGTGTATTGCTGGGTCTTGAGGAAGGTTGTTTCCTATTTTCTGAGAAATCGCCATACTGATATCCAAAGGAGTTGTACCAGCTTGCACTTGGACCAGCAATGCAGGAATGTTTCCTTTACCCCTACAACCTCTCCAGCATAAGTTATCATCAGTGTTTTTCATTTTGGCCATTCTTACTGGTACAAGATGGAATCTCAGAGTTGTTTTGATTTGCATTTCTCTGATGAGTAAGGATGTTGAACATTTCCTTAAGTGTCTTTCAGCCATTTTAGAGTCCTCTGTTGAGAGTTGTCTGTTTAGGTTTGTACTCCATTTTTATTGGATTATTTGTTCTTTTGATGATCAATTTCTTGAGTTCTTTGTATATTTTGGAGATCAGACGTTTGTCTGATGTGGGGTTAGTGAGGATCTTTTCCCATTCTGTAGGTAGTCATTTTGTCTTGTTGAACATGCCCTTTGCTTTACAGAAGCTTTTCAGTTTTAGGAGGTCCCATTTATTAATTGTTTCTCTCAGTGTCTATGCTTCTAGGGCTATATTTAGGAAGTGGTCTCCTGTACCAATGTGTTCAAGTGTACTTCCCATGTTCTCTTCTATAAAGTTCAGTGTGTCTGGCTTTATGTTGAGGTCTTTGATCCATTTGGACTTGAGTTTTGTGCATGGTGATAGATATGGGTCTATTTCATTCTTCTACATGTTGATATCCAGTTATGCCAGCACCATTTGTTAAATATTCTTTCTTTACATCTGATATTTTTTGCTTCTTTGTCAAAGATCAGGTATTCAAAGGTGTGGGGATTAATATCTGGGTCTTCAATTGAATTCCATTGGTCCATTGGTCCTCCTGTCTGTTCTTATGCCAATACTAGGCTGTTTTCAGTACTGTAGCTCTGTAGTAGAGTTTTCAGTCAGGGGCTGTGATGCTTCCAGAAGTTCTTTAATTGTACAGGATTGTTTTGACTATCCTTGGTTTTTTGCTTTTCCATATGAAGTTGAGTACCGTTCTTTTGAGGTCTGTGAAGAATTTTGCTGGGATTTTGATGGGCATTGCATTGTACCTATAGATTGCTTTTGGTAAGATTTCCATTTCTCTCGACCAAAGAATATGCATTTGTAAATGTGTTACACTTACACAATGGAGTACTACACAGTAGAAAAACATAATGACATCTTGAAATTTGAAGGCAAATGGATGGAGTTAGAAAACATCATATTGAGTGAGGCAATCAAGACCCAGAGAGACAATTATCACATGTATTCACTCATAAGTGGTTTTTAAACATAAAAGAAAGAAAGCCAGCCTACAAATCACAAGCTTAGAGAACCTAGACAACAATGATGATCCTAAGAGAGACATACATGGATCTAATCTACATGGGAATTATAAAAAGACAATATATCCTGAGTTAATTGGGAGCATGTGGACCATGGGAGAGGGTTGACGAGAAGAGGAGAGAAAGGGAGGGGAGCAGAGAAAAATGTATAGCTCAATAAAATCAATTAAAAAAATAATGCTATTTAACCATAAATCTAGCCTGGTGACTCAGTGGGCTTATTAAAGGTGCCTCTGGGAATACTGTTGAAAGTTTCCAGATCATGAATGACCCAAAATTAGGTATTTTGTCTAAAAGTCCCACTGCAGCATAGGTGATACCTCATCTAGTTGCATTTCTGGAGTACCCTGCCCAAATGTAGGCATTTCCATCAGTGTCTCCTTTCTTCTAGCAATTTATTGAAAAGGGGATCTTGTTAATCTTTGCATTTTTTTAACCTTCTCAAGTTTTATAAATTTGGAGAGTTTCTTGGGCCTTTCCAATCAGATTAATTTCATGAGTCTACAAGCTTCCCTCTTACCTCCAGAATAGACAGTGTTTCGATTCAATGGATATAGCCATACACCACAACTGACAGTTCTTAGTTCACCTGAAAGTCTTCAGGGCTAAAACATTAAGAAGGCTTTGTGATAGCTTGTCTGAATTGGCTTCTCTGTCTTTGCTTCCACAGCGTATGGTACACATACGGTGTCTTAGGATACTGTGCAGTGTTTTTAAAGTTAAAGATCTTGTCATAGCCCTTTCAATCTTCACACTGACTTTCCAATGTTTTTCTACTATTTCTCATACCTCTCACTCATATGTTTTCCTTCCTACTCATACCTTACCCTTTCTTTTCCCTTTTTCTATTTCCTTAACATTTTACTACCTATTATATATAACCTTAGCTCAAAAGTATCTATATACTACATTTTTTCCCAATATGTATCCTGCTGCCAGTGGATTTGACCTTATTGGTGATACAAATGAAAAACACAAGAGTCTTGCAATGCATGTTTGCATCAGACAGTGTTAAATCCTAACATCTATTCCTCAATCAGCATTCTCATTGAATCGTAATGGGGGATATGAACCCAAATGAAGAAACCTCACTAGGAAAACAAGTCATCAAGAAGACTGCATAAAATAAAACAAACCACAAAACAGTGTGGAAAATGGAAAATAAAACCAGAAGATAAATTCATCTTAATAGTCACACAAGACACTACCAAAAAACTAGAGAAATAGGAGATAAGTCATTACACCATGTCCATAAGCTTATGGTTCTTTAATGCTAGAAATCAGAGGTAAGTTGATGCTAAAAGAAGATTTCAAAAATCTACATCTAAGTAGGACCAGTGACTGTATGGAGAGCTCACATAAGCAGATGACAGAAACAAGGGAATGGATTAAAGGTCTAAAAAAGAAGTCAGTCAGCTAAATTAAATGCTCCATGACTTTGTTGAGAAAATTTGTTTAAAAATAAATAAAGAGGAAAAAAGCAATAAAAGTGAGACTACCAAAAAATAAATAAAGCAAAAAAATTATCCAGTTAATCAAACAAAACAAAACAAGACCAAGAGGAAGACAAAGTCTACAGTTATAGAAGATGTGCCCAATTAGAGAAAAACTATGTTGCAAACTAGAGAAGTAAATGTATACCCAAATACAAGAGGCATCTCAGACCCCAAATAGATTTGACCTAGCACAAACCTCTTCTCATAGAACATAGTAAGTATGTAAAAAAAATACAAAACATAGTAACACTTGTTAAAAGCTGCTATGGAAAAAAATACTAACCACCCCACACAAAAGCAAATGTAATATTTTTATCATTTTTCTTATGAATATTCTGTGTATTTGTATGCACACATGCACATATATAATGCTGTCTTTTAAAATTTATGGAAAACAAGAACTTGTCAAGATAAACACAAATTAAGACAGTGCATGAGAACAGATATTTGTGAAACACTCCATCCAAAATACAGAGCACACTCTTCTCAGAGTTTCTTGAAACACCTTCTAAATCTGAACATATACTATGCCACAAAGAAAGAATTATTGACTATAAACATATTGGAATTGGTTCTTTCTTGTATTGTATCAAATCACAATGTAATAAAACTAGAAATCAACAGCAAGGGAAACAATATAAATTCTTAGAGATAGAACAATAAGTTTTCAGTGAACTATGGGAGATTGAAGAAATCAGGAAGGAAACTAAAAAGTCCACATTCTAGAATCAAGTTCAAGTGACAGAACAAATCACCAGAGCTTCTCAGATGATGCTAAGTCAAATCTTTTAGAGAAGAGCTAATCTCACTCTACCAAGTAAGTATTGCTCATATTCTTGAAGAACAAGATGAAGAAAGGTCAATTTCCAGGGAGCATATATGCACAAACCTTTTCTACAAGTACTTTTCATTAAGATTGTATATGATAACCCAGTTGAGTTCATCCCAGGAATGCAAGATTGTATATGATAACCCAGTTGAGTTCATCCCAGGAATGCAAAGTTGGTTTAATGTAAGCAAATGAATAATTGTATTAGTTTAGAAGTAGGTTTAGACACAAAAATGTGACTATTGTAGCAAAAGAGGACAGTGTTTGAAAAAGTTGAACTTCTTAATTTTTCGTAGGAAATATGATAGAAGAATATAGCTAAACTTAAATACTACATATGACTGTTGAAAGGGAGAGATTGCTTGTTCATCCTGGCTGCCCAGAACTGAAATAATCACACAGAAACTATATTATTTAAATCACTGCTTGGCCCATTAGCTCTAGTTTTTTATTGGCCAACTCTTATATCTTAATGTAAGCCATTTCCATTAATTTGTGCATCACCATGAAATCGTGGCCTACCAGCAAAGTGTCAGCACATTTGTGTCCAGAAGTAGTTCCGTGGCTTCTCCTGACTCTGCCATTCCTCCTCCCAGCATTCAGTTTAGTTTACCCCACCTAACTGTTTCCCTATAGCTCTGCTATAGGCTCAAAGAAGTGTCTTTATTAACCAATAGTATTCACAGTATAAAGAAGGGAATTCCCACATCATATGACTAATGTATTGGAAAAATTTTCCTAACTGAGAGAAAGCAGCACTTTATTAATATATACATATATTTATTTATTTATTTATAAATATAAAACAGGGGGTGCCCACTGTCTTGACTCTCATTCAATATCATGTTTAAAGTATTATATAGAAGAATAAAGCAAGATGAAGAAATAAAAGTTATATAAATATATAGGAAATTCAAATTATTGCTATTTGCATTTGTAATCAATGGTTATGCTTAAAGCTCTAAAGACTTCACAAGAAAACACTTAAATCTTTCAGCAAATTATGAGAATATGCATCAATATATAAACATTATTGGCATTTCTATATTAAAACTTGCTAAGAAACTCAAAAAACTATGGAAAAAATCCCAATTTACTGTAGATTCAGCAAATACAGCAGTAACAACAATAAATCAAAAATAGGTCCTATGAATATGCTTAACCAAGGAGGGAAAAGACACTAACAATGAAAATTTTAAAAAACTGAAGAAAGAAATTGGAGAAGGTAATAGACGATAGAAAAATCTGCATATTCATTGTTTGGAAAAGCTATACTGCTAGAATAGCTATATTGTTGAATGAATTCTACAGTCTCAGCACAACGCCCATAAAAATTCCAATGACATTGTTTCCAGACATAGAAACAAAGCTAAAAATTCACAAGGAATCATAAGTAAGCAGTGAATAGCAAAAATAATACCAACAAGAAATAACAATGTTGGAGTTATCGCAATACTTGAGCACAAATAATATGATAGAATCGCAAGGAAAGAGACAGTATGGTACTGGCACATTAAAAGACAAGGAAATCAAAGGCGTAGAGCACAGGAATCAGAAATAAACTTGCATAGTTATAGCCATCTAATTTCAACAAAGTATAATTAGAGAAAAAAGCAGCCTCTTCAACAACTGGTTCTGGGAAAAAGGCATATCCACATACATGAGAATGAAATTAAACCCATGTCGTCCATCCTGTGGGGAAAATCAGTTCAAAATAGATCATAGATCTTAACATGAGATGTGAAAAGCTGAAACTGAAAGACAAAAACAAGGCAAAATTTTCAAGACTGAGACATATAGGCTTGGGCTTTCCGAGAAGCCCTCATAGCTCTAAAGTTGACAACTATGACCAAGTTAAATGAGAAGAGTTCTCCAAGCAAAGGAAGCAATCACAAGAATAATGAAGCATCCTGCAAAACCAGAGTCCTTTTCTACTATGATGGAGATTAATATAGATAGTGTATAAAGAACTGTAAATAATAAACACCAAATAACCAAATCATCTAATAAATAAGCAGATCAGAAAACTGAGTGTTCTCTCTCAAAAGAAGAAACAGAAATTTTCTATAAGAATTTTAAAAATATTTAATTCTATATCCATCTCAGAAATATGCATTAAATTGTTTCAGGCTACATTCCACCACAACAGGAGTGACTACAATCAAGAGAAACGACTAATACATACATGAAGTGATATGAGAAAGAAGAATGCAGCTATTTGGGGTGTAAACTGCAACAGCTATGATAAAATCATGAATATTTCTAAAAAAATAAAATGTAAAATAGAACAATTACATGACCCAGCTATAACAATCTAGAATATATACAGAAATAGTTGTATCCTACCATAGAGATACTTGAACATCTGTGTGGATGCTGACATTTCACATTAGCTAAAAAGTGGAACAAGTGTGCACACGTAAGTGCGTGTGTTGAACGTAGAATACATATGATGGTGGTGAAGGAAGAGATATAAAAGGAATAACAATGAATGAATAATAGTAAAACTGTGACATGAAAGGAGCACCAGGCTAAAGAGGAGATTAAGGAGAAGAATCAATAATAAGAAAAAAATGACTAAAAATTCTATAATGCAACACTATAATTCTATAATGCAACACTATAATTCTATAATGCAACACTATAATTCTATAATGCAACACTATAATTCTATAATGCAAACATTGCATTATTTGCTATGTTTGAAAAATCAAACATGAAATAAAATAAACACTAGTCTTTTAAAATAGAACCAGAATATAACTTACCTTATTATATACAGCTTTGTAGCACACTGATGTCACAGATGGTAATGACTGTCATCTAACATCGTTAAGCCCGGTGGTGTGATTTAGCCACAGATTCAGAATTTAGTGGGACTTATTCTCTGCTTTTGATTAGTCAGCTGTTGTTTAATAAGATTTTATGACCCGTTCTCTCTGTGTCATTCTCTCTCTCTCTCTCTCTCTCTCACTCTCTCTCTCTCACTCTCTCTCTCTTTCTTCCTCTCTCTCTTTCTCTCTGTGTATGTATGTGTGTATCAGTAAAGTTACCTACAGAGGCCACAAGAAAGGATCAGAATCCTGAAGCTTAGGTTAGAGGCAGCTGTAACTGTCTGACATAGGTGATGAGAACCCAACTCTGGTCCTCTAAGTCAGCCTTTTAATTACTGAGCCATCTCCAGCCCCAATTACTCAGTTTTAATAGCTTATGTACAGAATTAAGTTATCTCATTGCTGAGCAATGATAGTTGAGTATATCAGTAATTTATGCCTGTATGGATCTCCCTTTTCCTAACACTATGATGTCAGAAATTGTTCAGAGGGAAAATAAGAACTATTGATCACTTGGAAGGCCTTACTGTTCTAGATTTTATAAGTAAAAGGTGAAAAGCCTCCTTGAGACTCCTTCAGGCTTTTAATCAGTTTTAATATTAAAAATAATAATTTCTTTTAATTAATGCATTATACAGGGTATCTTGGTCCTCTCCATCCCTCATTGGCTACCCCACACTCTTCTAGCACATCTCACCTCTCCCTCACCACTTCATGTGTTTATTTTCTATTAAGTCCAATAAGCGCTTTCCCTAAAGATACTGATATGGGATCATCTACTATGGCATGAGCAACCTACAGTTTCTGAGCCTCTACTCAAATAAAAGAGACTTGACCTGTCTCGGTAGACACAAATTTTCTTAGCTCTTCAGCTGGAAAATTATATTCCTCTTCCATGCTGGAATTTTATATTCTTGACGTGGTGGAAGTTTTGTGCGTATGACATTGGTTGCCAATAGCTCCAGTGTGTAACCGCCATGTCTAATCCCGTCTTTCTTTTCCAAGCGTTCCTCCCCATCCTCCAGCTCCCCTATTGTTTTCAGGTCTTCTTCCGTGTTGTTTTCTGAGCTTTAGGGATGGGGAGGTGCTTTGTCTACAGCATCTGGGCACTCACAGCCACTTATTCTCAGCCGTGTGAACAGGAACAAGGCTCTGTAGAAACCACTACACTGCAATAAGGAGTTCTCCTGACCAAGGCCGAGAGGAGCTCGCCCATGGATGTGAACCCAAATACACAGAAAGCACTCTGACAACATGACCTAAGCAAAGCAATATACATAGGTTCTCTCCTAGAGTCAATCACTTCCCCAACTGTAGGTCCTAACAATGTTTATAGTTCTAAAACATAGATTCTTTCCTGTGAAGCAGGTCTCAAGTCCAAGTAAAAGAGTTGTTGGTTACTCCCACAGTCTTTTCACTATTGCACCAGCAGGTGCTTTTGCCTGGTAGCTTATTGTTGTAGTATGCAGGATCCAGCATCAGGTGTAAGATTATTAATGGCATTTCTCTCCAGCAATCTGCATATTACTTTCTGGACAATATGATAACTAGCCAATAGGGAGAGTTTATTGGTCAATCTCAGGCTGATTTTTCTAGGTGCTGCGAGCTAAAGTATTTGTTGTCTTCAGCATTAGAGTCCTACCATCTGGGGTCCACGGAGAACAACAATAGTAACATGTTTTAGGCTCATCTGGGGCCTCATTAACCAACAACTTGTACTTGTGTTTCACCATAAGATTTTTCATTTTATAACACATGCTTCCTGGGAGCAATATAGTTCTCTCATAAGGGATTCCTCTATTTAAACTGCTTTTTAAAAATGTTCTTTAATTAGATTATGAAATATAGAGTTTTGTAAAATTTCTTCATACATCTTTAATTTTGGTTAACTCAACCCTAGTCTTTATTCTAGTTACATACACACTTATATGTAGATCCCAGCTATAAAAACATATGCGACAAAAACAAGAGAAGAGATTATTAATTATTTTTCCTTATTTTTGAGACTATAGTGCAATTACATTATTTATGCTTCCCTTTTCTTCCTCCAAATTTTTCCATATGCTCCTCCTTGCTATGTATAAAATTCGTTGACTATTTTCATCAATTACTGTGACATGCATATATGTGTATGCATAAACATATTCATTTCTAACTATAATTTACTCAGTCTGTATAATGTTACTTGTAGGTATGTTTCCAGAGCAGACCATTTGGTATTTAACAGACAATTGGTATATGTTCCTCCCAGGAGAACACTATTTTTTCACTCTCAGAATGTCTTATACCCTGTTGTTCTTGTGTAGGGATGAGGCTTCATGGCTTTTGTCATCTACTTAGGCATGTCTATTGTTACTGTCCTTGTTCAGCTCAGGTGTAGGCAGTCATGGGGGTGAGACTTTATGGGTCTCATCCATAGCTTTTAATATTACTAGGAAATGTAAACAAATGTAAAACTTCCTAATCTTTATGGCTCTTAAAATCTTGTGTCCCTTCTTCTGTAGTGTTCTTTGAGTGTGTAAGAGTTTCTTTTTATAATAGCAGCAAATTTGTGACAGCTTAGCTGATGTTTGCATTATTATTCACTTGGTATTTTGAGTGTATTTCTATTTCATCTAGATTGCACACCATACTCAGATTACTGTATTTCAAGTAAAGTTACATAATTAGCAATTCAAAGATCTACAATAAGATATTCAAAAAAGAACTGAGTTTCTTATATACACCCCCATGTGTATTAATTGTTCCTCATACATATTGGGAATGACATCATAGCATCTGTTAGACTGCATTGTTGCATACAAGAAGGTCAATTTGATGTGTCAATGTATCTAAGAAAATATCAACATTTTATGTACATTAGCAGCATTATGCTCTCAAGATAAAAACATTTGATTTTTTTCATGTGTTCTTCATGCAAACTTGTGTTATTACATACAAAATGGTACGAAAAGCTTAGTTTTTAAAATTATTGTAGGTCATTTCTACTTTGCAATGTCCTTAGCATTTGATCTATAATTTTTTTTAAAAAAATAGAAACCACATGACAGTTCTGTTATTTCAAAGTAAAGAGCAGTAAATGAAATAATGAAGAACATTATCCTAAAATTCATAATTATTTTAAAACCTAGTACTTGCCAGCTTAAATACAATGATAATTATTTAATGGAGCTCAAGCACAATAAATAACCCCCCTGTTGGATCTGAGGGAGTTAAAAACCCCTCCAAGAAATAAGCTGGCAAATGTTCAAAACATGGAGAAATGGATGAATGCTAAAATAAAGAAATGATTTTCCTCACAAGGTAGAACAGAGCTGGAAACCACACCATGCTAAGGACATTCCAGTCTTGGCATCATTTCAGAAGTTCATATCGAGACACTTGCCAAATCATTGGGAACTTTCTATCCCCCAAAATAGATCATTATAATGTCCTCAGTAGGAAGAGTCACTATTGAATTAATGCCAGATTTATCTTTAGTTTTAAAATTATTATGAGTGTTAGCACAGCTATTAATAACCCACTTTGTAGTTTTCAAAGAGCTTGCATTTGTATTGTCTCATTTAATTCTTTCAGCAACTCAGAGACAGGCTTGCACTATCGTCTTTATGTCTGCTAAGAAACTGACTCATACAGACAGAAGTGACTGAGTCAGTTAAGCAACTGAGGACTGGAGTTTTCACATCAGGAACCTTTCCAATTCAAAAGGTACTAAAGCATATACAAAACATTTCTTTAACATTTCTGACATTTGTAATCTCATTTCCTAATACATTTCTGTGCTCTCTGCATGTACATTGTGTTATTTAATTTGTCTAGCTTACCTTTAAGGAATCAAAAATTTGGGAGTGGGTTATATGGTGGATTGTATAGAAGATAAGAGAAAGAGTGCATGATGAATGTGATCAAAAACGAAGCTTTAAAGACTTATTTTTGTCCTCTACCTTTTCCAGGTGACGACAAAAAAGTCCACAACAGTGAAAAAATTCACTTTTACTTTAGATCTGTTTTGTTCCCAAGAACAAACTCTTCCCTTTAAATATCATTTCATTTAATCTTTATACCTTCTCCACAAAGTAAGTACAATACTTCTCATTTTTATAGCTTTGAATATGACCCCAGAAAAGTAATATTGACAAGAGAGATGGGTTGCATGCTTCGCATTCTGGTTGGATTAACATTTAATTTTGTTGCCATCGACAGTGCTTTTCAAATACACAAGTAAACTTCCTGTCTTAGAAGAATGAGTGGATGAAATACAATTGGAGGCTTGACTGAAAGGTCTTTCAATTTCAAAGTACCATTATTCTGTTTTTATTTTGTGGGATTTTGGGGGGTATATGGAAAAGAAAAAGGCTGGTTTTGGTATTAATTGACTGTCATAACTAAATAAATATCTTTTTATAACCAAACACTTAACATTGAATAACTTCTATAATTATTTGAGATTCTGAGTAATTGGCTTATTATTATGTTCTTATTATAAGCCAGTTACTAAGCAACATGTTGAGCTTACCTATGTAAAAGAAAAAGGCTTAAGGTAAAACAGTACATAAATTATATTGCTATAATCATGGAACCATTAAGCTATTCTGTAAATAATCGAGGTAGGCTTTTCATTCTTAATATTGTTATGACACCACTGAACTAAAAACAACTTTATATTGAAGTTTAGGGCTGTAGAAACTACAAAGCGGAACACCATTTAAAAAATTCACATTGAAGCTCAGAAAATAAACAACTCAAAGGCTTCAACAAGTCCCTGAAACTAATCAGATTCATTAGACAGTTCCTCCTAAAGCCTGTGTGAGCAGTAAGAACTGCTGAGAGACACTCTCCGACAAGCAGGGATACCTAAAACACTGTGACCAGCAGCACTACCTAAAAAAGGTAGACCAGCCAAGCTGCCTGGAAGAATCAGAGAACAGTCAAGTTACCTGTAAGAGTCTCGACAACTGAGCTACCTGGAAAGGATACTGTCCAACCTGTTTACCAGTGGGCAAAGTGTGCAGTGCACCCTACGTTTCCAGGTTTCATGGGCTGTCATCAATGCTGGGTGGGCATTTCATGATACTCTGACGTTGAGTCATTTCTGCATCAGTAAGTAGCTCCTCCCCATACTCCTATAATTAACCCCAATAACTCACTGATTTGCTAAGCTCAAAAAAAAAAAAAAAGATTTATTTATTTATTTATTTCCCTTGTGAAATAAAAAAAAATGGAGTCAGGTGTAGCGATGCACATATTTAATCCCAGCACTCTGGACGCAGAGGCAGATGGATTTCTGTAAGTTTGAGACAAGCCCAGTCTACAGAGTGAGTTCCAAAACAACCAGAGCTACAAAGTGAGTTCCTATTTCAAAAACAAAACAAAACAAAAGTTGGATATTTTCCTTTTAAGCTATTTTTGACAATGATGATTTCAATTATAGGTTATAATTTCCTGTTATATGCCAGGAGTGTGTTTAATGAGAATATCAGAATTCAAATGATAAGAACTCAATGACTTTTAAAAATGAATCCCTAATTGCAAGTTTATCTAATGTAGTGCCTATATTGCACTAAAGAGCTGGAATAGCAGAATGGTTCAAGAATATAGTCACAAATGTGGTATATGATAAGGGAAGCTATTTTAGCATATAAATGTATTTTAATAGTTAAACTATCATTTCCCCTTTTTCTTTGATACTTCATCAAAAAATAAAATAATAAGCAATACCATAGTTTACAAATAATAGTCACCATTTATGAAATTTTAAAGAAACAATAAATTACTGAATTACTGCTCTCATTACTAAATGTATACAATTTTATAGTTCATGTATAAAACTTGCAGAAATCAAATAATAAAATTCTTCTGATGTTGAGACAGTATAAGAAACATTGTTTTGAGTAAGAATGATGGCATAATTTATAATTACTCACAATGATTTTGTTTGTGTTCATAAACTCATTTATTCTGGGAAGAATGCCGATAGCAAATATCACATTTCACTGTTCTTCCCTTTAAGGATTCCTTCCACACAGACTTTTAAAATAATTAGTATTCTGTTTTTTGCACCCTGTTTAAATATTAATTATTTTTCCAAAGAAAGTCAAAAATTGTTCATTGAGCAACTACCACTGATATGATTATTTTGGGGATCTGCAAGAAATAGAAAGACAAGGCTGAAAAGAACTGCAGCTTCAATGATCAAGCCCATCTCTTTTTCTTTTTATTTAAGGCTCACTCCATGATGTGGAACCCATACATGACAGTTTTAAATTGGCTAAGAACTTGAGGTTCTAGGTCACAGGCACAGAGGAAAGTCTGTTACTATTATTCTGTTAAATGAACAAAGCAATAAAATTCTACTTCACTGTGAAGAATATGGAGATAAAATTAACATTGGCCAGATATTTCTAATCTAAAGACCAGATTCATAGTCACCATCTAATTTACTACTAATTTCTATTTGTTTGTTTGATTTTGATTTTACATACAAGGCTTCTCTGTGTAGTCCTGGCTGTCCTGGAACTCACTCTTTAGACCAGTCTGGCCTTAACCTCAAAGAGATCCACCTGTCCCCGCCTCCTGAGAACTGGAATTAAAGGTGTGTGAGACTACCTCCTGGCTTTATTACTATTTTTAAAGATATTTGTATCCTAATTTCTATTCTTCATATTTATTTTTATTTTATATGCATAAGTGTTTGCCTGAATGTATTTATGTGCACTCCATGTGTGTCTTACATGTCTGTGAAGGCCAAAAGGGTAACAAGTAACCACTGAGTCATTCCTATAGCCCTCATAATGGAAATCTATTCATATTAAAAATAGTTTAAATGTTTGCTGGAAAATTATGAAGTTCAAAGCTTAACATATTAAGTAATATAAGCAAGAAGAATATTTCCACGTTTGGTTTCAAAACAAGGAAGCAAATTAATTGATAATGGACTGAGTATGTTAACTGAAGCACATGCATATTTTCAGATTATTGACATATTCCAATTATTTAAATTTACTTTTGTTTTATTTGAAAAGTCCTGCTTTCAGAAGGCCAAGTCAAGTATGATAGAACTGTAACTAGGTGTTACAGCAATGAGATACTAAATTTTAAAGAAATTTCAACCATTAACTTCATTCAATAAACTTTAAGTTGTTTTATAACAATCATTTGTCTTCCCATATGCCTTCTCAGGGTTTATGCAACGGTTGAGCATATCTAACCTGAAATTTAATATGAAGTAAATTATAGTCACAACTCACTCTTCCTCTCAGAAAATATAATGACAACAAAAGAGTCAGTTTATTTTTCTGTTCTTGTTCATCAACAGGGTCCATGGAGATTTTCAGACTTCATAATAGCAGGTAGCTAGTGTCTCAATGGAGTTTTCCAGTAAGGATTTTTGTAATGGGCATTAGAGATATGAAATCAGGTGTATTTCTCTTCATTTGCTAGCTAACCTCAGTTACATTTCTATCCATGAATGAACTTTCCCAACAGCCAAAACAAAGTTGCTCCTGTGTTTCTGTAAACACCAGGGCCCATTTAATAGACACTTTCTTGTTGATAGTCCAACTTCTGCCAACATCTAATAGGTGGATTCTATTTGATACCAACCTATTGGTTTTATAAGGTCATTTAAATTCCTAAACATACTCAAGCCATTAAATTTCTTTGTTTTTCTCAAAAATTTGCTTTCTTGTATCTGTAGTATTTCTATTGCATAATACTCTGTGAAAATTAGTTATTCATACAACTCATCTTCCCTTTTGTTCATTGGATTTTTCCACATGTGCATTATCCATATGCAAACATTCTTACTGCCTTTCTTTTTGTTATCAAAGATGCTTCAAGTAGAGTGAAATATATTATAATTAAATGTCTGCATATATTTTATATTATGTGAATAAGTCATACATTATTAATAACATGTTTTAGTAAGTCCAATTTTATCTTTATTAATACATAAAATATTACATATTTTTATGTAACTTAAATGCCATTAGCCTCTCCAAAGCCAGGTAGCCATCATCCTTTTATCTACAGAAAGACTTTTAGATGTGAAAAAATGTAAAGGTGAAATATTTGATTTGGACAAATAAAATCAGTGGTCCAGATACCAAGGGAATCAATTGGAAGGACAAAGGATGCTGCAAGTATTTGCCTCTCCTTCATATATGAATCTTTACTGGGCAGTGGATAGAAAAATTATAGGAAAAAAGTGTAGTTAAAAGTAGCATCTTTTATAGTTCTGGTTGTAAACCTAGCCTTCAGTGGCTGAGCCATCTCTCCAACCCATTAATGAAAAGGCAAACATGGGACCTGCGTGAGACTGCACCATGGCCTTCTTCATATATGTTATACCTGCTTGCTAGGCATTTTTGTGGGGCTACTAACAGTGGGAGAGGGTATTTCTCTGACTTTTTTCCTGCTCTTGGGACTTGGTTCCTCCTATTGAATTGCCTTGTCCAGCCCTGATATGAGAGCTTTTTCCTTTTCTTATTGTATCTTGTTTCGTTGATGTTTCTTTGATGCTTTTCCTTTTTCTGAAAGGAAACAGAGATTAGTGGATCTTGAGGGAGGCGGGATGGGTTTAGAGTGGAGGGAGGAGGAACTGTGCTTGGGATGGGAGAGAAGAGTCAGTTTTCAATACAAACGTGGCATCTTTGAAGGAAACTTACTCTAGCCTGCTTTGAGTAGGACAGTTGTGGAGCTCTCAGAGATGCTTGGAGGGCAGGCAATACCTATATGCATTTCCATTTGAGATCAGTGATGCAACAAACACTTTATAATTCTATCAGCCACAGTTAATGAATTCTTGATGGAGAAGCATTTCAGATAGTACTTGTTGACCATGGTAAATACATTAAAGAAGTTATTGGATTCCATCTCTGCAAAACTCTTTGAGAACTGGCAATCAAATGAAAATTCTGAATTATGGAGAATTCAATAAATTTATAATACAAGGGAAGGACATGGTCTCTAAAGCAAGACTTCCTGGAGGGGAACACAGAATCCATTTACTGTCATTTGTGCTCCTTATAAAAGACGCAATGATGCTTTGCCTCATTCCTTCATCTCTAAAGTGACTTGGTCCATAGAAACTGTTTGGTCTTTGCTGTGCTTATTAAGTAAAACATAAGGATTTTTTCCCAATATATAGATCAGGAGGTAGACATGTTCATCAAAAGCCAGTCTTTTCAGAGCATGTGCTCAGTCATCAGATGATTTCACTGTCAGTATAAAACAAGTGTGTCATAAGGCTGACAATCAGGAACATTGTCTCATGCATGGCTCTGCCTATCAAAGCTGGCTGAGATTGAAGCAGAGAGGTCATGTTTGTCCGCCATTACAGTTTTCCTCCATTGTCCTGACAAATGCATTTATTTATTCTTTCTTTGTATGAATCTGCTTATAACTAGCTATTCTTATGAATTCCATTCAGGGTTTTCTTATTTAAAAAAGAACCTTCCATGGAATAAGGGTTTTTAAAATGCCCGTAGGGCCAAATCAACCCCTGACAATGTATTATTTGCTGGAATATTCTTTACAGTGCTATATCTCACATAATCATGGATCTAATAACAGTGCTCTTAATCAATGCTGTAAAATTAAATAAAACTATAGTTACTATATTTAGAGAGTAAAATAAGAGAAGCTGCCTTAAACAGATGTCACAGATAGAAAGTAGCTAAATTAGTAAAGTTTGTGGAGCTCAGATTTAGATAATATCTATGTCATCTGACTAAATGCCTTGTGGCTTAGGCAGGAAGCCTAGTGGATTCTGTATAAGCATATTCTGGGGAAGAGGCAATAGCAGGTAATACCCTTTATTTCTTAGGCATGTTTCTTTAAGATGACTGATTTGAACCTGATTGCCCCAAAGAATGGTAATTTTAAAATTTACTGAAGAATCTACTTCCAGTGAGAGTACTCTTTTCCTTTGGAATATTTGCTCCTGAATATCATACCTGGAGATCTGGTAGAATATATAAATATTTTAAGATTCTCCAGTGTCACATCTTTTTAAACCTGTATATTTATAATCTCAATCCAGTTACTTATTTTTACCTTGCAGTTTTGTACAATGGGGATTTGAAAACACTTTTGCTTTGCTAAATTCTGTGCATGCTGGAAACACTGATGTCGCAAGTGTATTCTTAGCCTTATTTTACTAGTGGGGCAATTAAAGTGAATAAAATCTGTTTAAAGGTTCATGGAATTAGTAAGCCAAGGAAAAGGGTCTATGTAAATCTCAAAAAAGAGATATGAGTATTTCTTACATTTGCACAAAAATAAAGAGAAAAATTGAGTCAATTGTCCAAAAGATCAAAATCTCGGAAACATTTTACTGATCTGGATAACATCAGCTTGAACACATTTAGTTCCTGTGATTTCCTAATAGAATTTAGAAAAGACATACCACATTTAAGGAGATACAGTTACAGGTTTATTTTATTATTACTTTTATCTTTTGAGATATAATTGCATTTCCCCTTCCCTTTTCCTCATTCTAAACCTTCAGTACCTCTCATTGCTCTCTTTCAAGTACATGCTCTGTTTTTAAATCAATTATTGTTACAGGAATATATATGTATACACAAACACACACATACACACGCACACACACACACACACACACACACACACACACACGAATGCATTCCTAAATATGACCTGGTCTGGTCATTTGATATTGCCATTTCTCTGGGAAAGGTTCTTTCTCCCACCCTCAGAATCCTTTAGTTGCCTGTGGTTCTTTGTGTAATATTGTGCCTTGGTGGTCTTTGCCACGCCTATTTATCATGTCTATTGTTGTCCTTGTTCAGCTCCTATTTAGGAAGTCATGTTGGGGAGACTTAATAATAGCTGCTGACATCACTAGGATAGACAGTCTCACAGTAAACCCCATCAAAAGTCTGAGCTGCAGAGCCCAGGCCCAACAAATACATTGTCAAAGCAGCTCCTGCACCTAAAGCTCAGAGAACAAAGCAGGGGGAGGAAGTACAGAGAGTGGAAGAGCAGACACTCAATGAGTTTGCCTTGAGATTGTGTCTCCTACATGATTCCATTATTTAGTTATTTTATTTTGGGGATGGTGTTTTGATTATAACATTTTGCTGTCCAAATCCTATCACATACCCGTCCCTGCTCTCTTTCACAAGTGGCCTGAAATTGTGTTATCCTGGTGGCTTTTTTTTTCTGAAATATTTTAGTCCAACATATTTATACATATGTTAAAGTTATCCTTTCCTTTAATTCACTCAAAAATACAAATGTAATAATACAGACATTGAAAAGCAATGACTGAAAAGATAATGACTGAGTATAATTGCTGAGGATCACAGCTTTCCACATGGTTTTTGTGATATTCACACTACCCATGAGGCCTACAAGGAACCGAAGTATAGTAAACAGTTGTGTAGAAGCAAAAACTATTTCTATTACCTACAAAAGAGAAATTATATATCTCCTATCCAGAATATTTGACACATCATTATTGATTATCTTGAGCTTAGAAAGCTAATAAATCTTGCTATACTTAAACTGAAAATACTTGATTTTTATTCATTTTGAAGCAATTACTAAAATGGTTTATTGAAGCCTTTGCATAATACCATATGCAACCTAGACAGGAATCAGCAATTCCTACAGCCTTTATTTTTCTATGTTTTGTCATTTGAAAACAAGTAGATCACTTGTTTTCATTATTAAAATAATATTAACAAAAAAATTAAGACAAGAGTGTCATAGAGGCTAATATATAGCTGCATTGTGTTACAATACTCAAACTGTCTTCATTTGCTTTTCTTTCAAGTTCAGGCAATATGACTTTCAAATTAAACTCAGAGTTGTAGTTATACTTATACTCTTCCAGCCACATTCAAAAATTTACTTTTTAGGCCTGTAAAAGAAATTTACATGGTGGGTCATTTTAAATTCCTGTTTTATTCTACACTATATTTCTAAAAATGTAGCATTTCCAATCACACCAAAGTTCAAAACAAATAAGACTTCCTCTAAATTCAAGAGGTACTTATCTATTCTGATGTGGATCAAATAATGTGATATGGGAATATAAGATATCCAAGAACTCAGAAGTCAATTTATATATGACAATAACAGGAAAAGCATAATATAGATGTGTGTGGAATGGTGTAGTGTAGACCATAGGAAAATGGATAAAATATCTTACGACTGTGAAAGTTTGAAGGGCACAAAGTAGGACACGATGATCAATCTGTTCTGCAGTTGATGAGTGTTTGCTTTGGATAAAAAAACAGTGGATGCAGGGAATCAGACTGCATTACGGGTTACATAAAGAATGAACTGCTTTGGGGAAAGGACATAGTCCTGTGGTTTTGTGGTGTAGGGTATAAATGGTGGTAGATAGAAGTAAATCAATATTGGATAACCTAATTGGCATGGTCTTCCCTGGGGAAGACTATTTCTCCCACTCTTTTGTGTGGGATTCCAGGCTGTGAATATGTTTGATTACTATAATAAAGAATTCATAATAAATTCATAATAAAGAAGCTGACCTATGGAAGGGCAGAATATAGGTAAGCAGGAAAACTAAACTGAATGCAGGGAGAAAGAAGAGTCAGGCAGACAACGTAGCTGCCGAAGGAAAAAAATGCCAAAATATTACCAGTAAAATACAGCCTTGTGATGATATATGAATTAATAGAAACGGGTTAATTTAAGATGTAAGAGCTAGCTAGGAATACACCTGAGTCATTGGCCAAACAATATTGTACTTAATACAGTTTCTGTGTGATTCTTTGCATCTGGGCAACTGGGAAATGGAAAGTGGAGCCGCTGCCTATAACTCTTAGCATTCCTTGGTTTTCTGTTTGCTTGTTTGTTTTTTTTTTTTTTTTGTATAGGATTGAGACTTCATGAGCTTTCTTCCATCTGCATTAGTATGTCCAAGGTATCATATTTGTTTATATCATGCTAAGACAGTCATGTTGGTGAGACTTTATTGTTGTAGCTTCTGACATTCCTAGGCGACAAAAGTACTCAGTCCTGAAACCATGTACAAATAAGTTGTATTTTACAGACTGAGTAGGCTGTATTTATGCATTTAGAAATATATGTTTATATGAATATATGTATATAACAACAATTAATGAAAAGACACTCTGGATCTGAATGAGAACAAGGAGGGTTATATCAGAAAATTTGGATGGAGGAAAGGAAGAAATTATGTTATTATAATCTAATAAAATAAAATAAATGGTTTAAAAATAGGTTGGTGAATGCAGTCATGCTGTGGGATATTTGTTGTTATAACACACAAACACATACAAACACACATTTATCATTTAAAAATTATAAGGAATCTATATTAAATCAGTATTTTGAAATCTATGTGTAGCTTCTTTTAGAAAGTCTCATCATGTTTTTATCAGCAGCAGGTACCTTTTTCCCATCCTGTCGTATTACAGGGTAATATGTAGTAACACACTGGTAAGAGTAAAGAATATCATAATAAACAATAATAATTCTTTGGTCTGCTTCAGATCCTAGCTGTGACCTACATTATGGGAGATGCTTGGGAAACAATTAATGATTATCCTAATTACATCTCAGTATTGTAGAGGTGTGAGTCAGAGACTAATCACAGAAAATAGCAGGGAATGGAGTGGAATCTAGGGGACGCTTTGAAGAATTTCATGAATATATTATAGTGTGTTATTAAAGAGTATTAAGGAGCTTATTGATGAAAGCCTTATGACACTTTAATGTCTCTGAGCTACCTGCCCATTCATTCTCTTTCTTTAGCAACAGAGATGGGACTGATTCAGTGATGATCTATATCTAGTATCTAATGTGTATCTGATAGGGTAGTCTATCTTAATGACATTACCATGCTGATTATAACTTAAAGTTCTTAGCTATTACAATATAGTACATTAACCTAAGCCATTTCTATTTATTTAAGTTATCACTCTATCTATTGAAGTTCTTGACAGATTCACACCCACAGGTGTGATTGGTGTAGTAAGAAGATCCCTGTATTAACATAAAATTCTTCTGCAGATGTAAACTAATCTGTTTTGTGAGTTTGGAAAAAATATTGTAGCTCAGAATTAATGCTAAATATTTCAATTTGATCAGTGGATCTGAATGAGGTATACTAAAAACCCACATAGCTAACTGGCTTGTTTAAGTCTTGAGTTTCTTTCTAATCAGTTTCATTACTTATTAAAGCAGAAGGCTGAGTTGTGATGACTTTTTACCGATGTATTCATGAATACACAAATGTTAAAATGGTGGATTATAAACATTTTTATAATTTTTATTATTTAAAAAAAATAAGTTGTTTGCTTCATGTATGGGAGACAATTATATCTCAAATAATACAGAACATTAAAAAAAACAATGCAATGAATCTTTCTAAGATTTCGAAAGCATTTGGTATTCCTAATGTATTTCTGGAAGGAAGTCCGTTGATAATAGTATCAAATTGCTAAAAATGGTACCAGTAATAAAGGAACTAGGGAAAAAGTCCAACCACTTTTGCCTGCCAAAAGGAAAGACTCAGTATTGCATAGGCTCAAAGAGCACCACAGAGAAACGTAGCTTGAGATCCTCTTTTTTTTTTGAAAATTATTTTTATTTCTAAGAAAGATTGGAAATTATTTTTTCCAGATAGCCATTTTCCCATCCTATGAAAGTAGAAGGGATTGCAAATGACAGTGTTCTATACCCAATTCTGTATGGCCTAGAAAGGGATTGTGAGACAAGAAGTACAGGCTGCCTGAAATGGATTGATATAAAACGGCATTTTCCCCTGAAATGATTTTCACTTGTCTTTCATATTTTTGAATGAGATAAAAAAGAAGCACCTTCCTATTAATCTATAACATTTCTTGATCCTTCTTTCAAAAATAATCCAGCCAAAGCCATCTTCCAGCATGGAAGAAGACTTTGTATGCCACTCAAAAGTTTCCCTATGAAGTCACGACTGATGAAGTCAGCCCACCTTTTAAGATGTGAAGAATAGCGGGTATTTGGTAAGAGGATAATCAGGTTAAAGCTGGAAGTTCTGTGAAAATTTCTCTTTCATGAGTCTCTGAGGGCTGACTACTTGGCTTTTCTAAAGCCTTAAGTTAGCATTTAATCTCCTTCATTTTATTTTTAATTTCCTTTTTTCAACTGACACATAAAACTTACATGTCATTATAAGATGCAATTTTGTAGATGTATAGATTGCATAATGTTAAAATTAAGATAAGCATACATATTCTTAAATGTTTTTATTCTTTTTGAGAAAAATCACTGAAACCTTTCTTTGAGCGCATGTGAAGTGTGCAGTGTGTTATTGTTCAGTGATGTCGCTCTACCCAGCAGAATTTGCTTCTCTTTCCTGACTATAACTTGGTACATGATGAGTAACCTTCATTTTAAATTCTACTTAATCCAGGACCCATATTATTATTAATCATTATGCTAAACAATAGAATATTTCCAATTATGGTTTTCAAAAGAACACATACATGTATTTATTTATAGATGCATATTGAGAAATTATTGATATATATTGTAAAAACGGCTAATTTATGGTAGTAAATTGCAGAAAATATGATGGAGAGGTTATTTTCTTTGTATTTTATATCTTTTGAGTTTTACATAAAACTGTAAATATCTTTAGAGAAGCCATTTAAAATTAGGTGTATTTACGAGTGAGATAACTTGACAACAAGTTTGAAGACCTGAGTTGAACCCTGAGACACACATAGTAGAAGGAGAGAGAGACACAAGTTCTGCAAAATGTCCTCTTTTCTATGTATGTTTCATGATATACACACAATAAAAATGTAAGAATTAAGCTAAACATTAGTAGTATGTCAACATAGACTAGGTTAATGAAAAAGAAACTCCAGTAACACAGGCTCTGTTCTACATTGCTTGCAGTCATGTCTCCCAAAGCTTCCATCAGAAAAAGTATTTGATAATTTTTTGAATAAATAAAAGTAGTAAGGAATCAGTGACAACAATAATTTAAAGACTATTTTTAGAGGGTATATAAGGTCTTCACTCAGTGTGGGAATATCTGCATTGCTAGCCTCTTTGGCCATTGTCACAGAAAAAAAGGCATGTTTGTGACCAAAAACAAGTGCCTTCCTGGTGCGGGAGAATTGTCTGTATTCTGTCAATCATGATTGAAATAAATGCTGATTGGCCATTAGCCAGGATATATAGGTGAGACAACCAGACAGGAAATAGAGGCGAAGCAAGGAGAATAGGAGAATTCTGGGAAGCAGGAAACTCTCTCGGCAGTTCTGCCCAGACCACCGAAGAAGCAGGATGTGACCTGCCCCGCTGAAAGAGGTACTGAGCCATGTGGCTAACATAGAAAAGGATAATGGGTTAATATAAGCTACAAGAGCTAATAAGAAGCCTGAGCTAATTGGACAATCAGTTTTATAACCTATGTAGACCTTCTGTGTGATTCTTTGGGACCTAATGACTGTGGGACCTGGTGGGAGGACAGAAACCAACCAGGCTTTCTTACTACAGAATGGTGCCCATGTGGATAAATGCATCCACAGAAAGCCTGAGAAAGCTTGGGAAAGAATAGAGTAAAGCATGTTTTCTTGGTAGCAGCAATTTCTCGAGTCTGCTCTGCTTGCTAGAGGCAAGCAAGCACTCTCATTTAAGAGAGGCTTCCTTACTCAGCTTTAGCTGCAAAACCTTGCAGCTCTTTTAAGAGGTCCTGCAACGAACACTTACATAGTGTTGATAAAAAGCTGACTGCATGCTTTTCAGTTTTCAGCCATAGCAAGAAAAAAGCTGTGCCATTTTAAAATGCCGGCTTTTGGGGCTGTCCTGCCAGGGCAAACTCTGACTCTTTCAGGCAGGTGGTCTGACTCCTACTGCGGAGCATTTGAATGTTGTTTCTGGACACACTGTTGCAGCTTGCTTGCTGGCAAGGACCTCAAAATGCCATAGAATTGTAGCAATAAATATGGCTCAGGCCAGTACCTCCGCCATGAGGCTGGAATTGCAGAAAGCTAAGGAATGGGCTGGATCTGGCCATCAAAGCCACGGCTTTTATCCTACCCATATAGCTTGGTAAATTAAAGACTCATGTAGTCAGAAAAAAGAGAGATATACAGTAAAGATAGATTCAAAGACAAAGAAAACCTCTAAATGGTTTACAGTGTGTTAAAAAATATATGAAGGCTAAAGGTTAAAGTTCTTAAAATAAAAAAGAAAGAAAGAGAGTAGTTGGGTGTGGTGGTACACACCTTTAATCCCAAAGCTTGGGAGGCAGAGGTAGATTGAACTCTGTGACTTCAAGGTGTGCTATCACACACCTTTAATCCCAAAGCTTGGGAGGCAGAGGCAGACAGATCTCTGTGAGTTCAAGGTGTGGTAGCACACACCTTTAATCCCAGCACTGGGGAGGCAGAGACAGGTGGATCTCTGGGAGTTCAAGGACAGCCTAGTCTACAGAGGGAGTTCCAGGACAAAGATACACAGAGAACCTGTCTCGAAAAGCCAAAAGTTAAAAGTAAAAATAAAAGAAATACAGGTTAAAATAAAGCCACGTAAAGATGAAAAATACACAGAGAATCTTGATACTGTATGTTATTATGATCTCTTTGAATTGTTTGAATGCTGAGGAAGGAGCAACAGCTGCTAAAAGACTTTTGTTTATAAATGCTGCTGAATTACACCAAGGAAGATAATTTGAAAATACCTTGACTTCAAAATTGAAGTCAAAAGGTATGTTACTTTGGAGAAGAGATTTTGTGGGACCTGGTGGGAGGACAGAAACCAACCAGGCCTTCTTACTACACCTTCCTTTGGAAATACAGTGACTTGTTAGGGGATATCATGAAAAGAAGCATGTTCATTGAGCTTGCTAGCCTAGTTCTTTTTGCAGAATTCTAGGCATTTGCTGTTCGTGAGAACATATTTCATTCTGCATGTTCAGAGTAAGAGGAAAAGAGCCTCTCTTATCTGATCACTTGCCTTCCATTGGAAGAAAGTTTTACAGGGAAATCTATTCAGGAATGCTTCATAGGATACGCTATCTTTTGCTTAAATTCATATTCACTTTTCCCTCCACAGCATAGATGATCTACTGAAAGCCACTGATACCTAGAATTTTATGGTCATCATTTACTATAGTGTCTTCAGGCCAAAGAATTCTAATAGTATGATGTGTTTAAAGTCAGTAACAAAACTAATACATTATGGAGACGCATTTATATATATTTTAAATTTTATTTATGTGGTTTTGTCTGCATGTGTGAATATACATGTGTGAGTATTCATTGCTCTGTTCATGTACAGCAAGAGAAGAAGAGGGTGTTGGGTGTAATTCTCTATCACACTCCATATATTCCTCTGAGGCAGGATCTTTCCCTGAAAGTGGTGCTCATATTTTCTCTAGTAGGCTGGAAAACAGCAAGTTCCAGCAACCTTCATTTGCATGCTACAACTGGAGATAGGATTACAGGCATGTATGAGGTGCTTGGTTTGTCACACGGGTGCTGGGACCCTAACTCTAGTCTTCATGATCTCATTTTCCAGACCATATGTACAATTTTTGAATACTGGTTTCTATTTTTGAGATTATAATAAAATTACTTTACCCCTTCCCTTCTCTCTTGTACCTTAAATCCCTCTCATGTACCCCCTTGCTCTTGGTGAAATTCACAGCCAACATTAATTATTTCATATATCCATACATATGTTCACTTATGTACATACATACATGTGTTCATAAACATAAATACAACCTGCTTGCTCTTTATGTTAATTGTACATAAAGGTTATCAAGGAGAATGTGAGAAATAATCTTTCCCAGGGAGGAGCACAATTGGTTATCTAATACCAAACGATTAGCTCTACTCTATACCTTTAAAATTTTAATTCATCTAAAAGAAACTTCACAGGGCAGGAAAGAGGTCAACTTCTTTTTCATTGAGATCCGGAGATTTTATAGTGTCAGTTACAAGGTTACGATGGAACTGACTGGCTTGAGGTTCAGATTCCGGTTGGTTCAGATCTAAGCATATTGTCTAGTTGGGATGTTTTATTTTATAAATTTATTACACACTACCCATTGTTTCAGTGGCTTCACTTGCTGATATTTCCTTCTGTACAAGGAGGCTTCACACCCTGGGAAATTCTAATGGAAATTAGAATAAAATACTAAAATGCTAGGCCTCAGGTTGTACTCAAACTGTCGCATGCTCTCTTGTTATGATATATGGGCCTGAACTCATTAGTGATGGATTCCTAGTAGTAGCAACCGAGCAGGCAAAACTTCTTAACTAAGCAGGTATTCAATCATTGTGGCACTGTAAAATGTCATGAGCACTCCCAGCGTAACTATCTTTTCATTACTTTGCTACATTTGGACAGGTGAAATCAGGAGGCATTAGAGCAATGGCAAACCCCACCAAACTAAGCATTCAAGACAGAGACATTTTGAAAAACAAACAAACAAATATATAAACAAAAACTCCTTTTGTGTCACTTGTTTTTCTTAATTCTGATTCTCTAGTGTTAATGGATTAGGGACCTGCGCCTGGGTTCATCTGAATGCACAGAGAGTGGTGGAGGAATGCTTTTCTCTTTTCTCTCCAGTCACTGACAGTCCCTCATCTGTCTGAACCCCTCAGGCTTCAGGAGTTTGGAAACCTGCCACCTAGCAGGCTCCCTAGACAGTGTAATGAAAGTTAATGGACCTCCAATCCAGGTAATTCACATGAATTAAAAATAACTTAGGAAACCATTTAGGGCTCTATAAAATCAAATTGAAAACACTATGTGCGGAGGTCAGAATGGTTCGTTTCAAACATTCTGTTGTATGAAATAAATGAAATTTGTTTGAAACACCCCAAATTATCAGAAAGTAAGAGGAAGCAGAATTCTCCACGTTATATTTTACATAATTGTTCTTATAATATTTCCTTGATTAGTTTATTCTAAATATTTTAAGGTCTTATATTAAATGTAAACCATAAAGACTACATAAAGAATATCTTTTGTATGATAAATTTATTGAAACTGTTTTGTAATTTATAAAAAAATTTATAATTTTGTGGAAACTTGTATACAAGAAAGAAAAGTGACATTTGTACAGAGGCTATGTAAAAATAAGTGAATGAAGTAACATTAAATTTTCTATAGAAGGGACATAGTCTTCATGCTTGAACAATTTAATTTTGTTCTTTGTCAGAAATGGAGCTACACTTAAACTAACTCTAGGACGATTGTCATATCCTTAGAAAGATACAATTCTCACTTCTACACATGTTTATTCAACTAGAGAGTATGCATTCACACACAAAGGTCAGTAGTGTGTGAGTTTGTCTTCAGTGAATCTTCATCAGAGTCCATGGATAAGGCAATTACTGACATCTCACACTAAAGGGAGGAATTACAGTCCTGGCCACAGGCAATGTATGAAACGTTCCAAGAGTTTTCTAAAGGGAACTGACATCAAGAGAAAGTCTGCATGACTGAGTGAAAAAAACATATACAGCTGAGGTTTTTAATCCTGGCCTGCCACTTTCTAGTGTTTGACCTTTTGGTGTTTAAGCCTTCACATCTACAGAGCAATAGTAAGAGAATCTTCTGCTGTGTTGTTTTGTGCACGAGTTCTTCACAGAGAAGCTCACTAATTCTGATCTGGTAGATATTTACTATCCGATGTTTACCCATCTGTCCATGTATACAGCATGAGAAGTAGGGAGGGGGCAGGAAGCATGGCATGTATAAAGATTCAAAGAGCTTGTAGTTTAGACCTGAGCCTTAAAGAGGAATCGATACACCTTAATGAGGCTCTAGATGGTTCTCTTGGAGGAGATGGTCATTGCACTTCTTACTTTACAGTTGAGAAAATGAAAAAACTTAGTAACATTTGAATAATTGTCCCAGTGGTGTAAGTGGCTGAGCCAGGTTCCAGCATTTTTATATGAGGCCGTCAATTCTGTGTTAGCTTTGAAAGGGATTATCAAAATAACAGGACCTAAAGGAATCATTTGCACCAGTGGGAAGATGCAGATTGCAGCATCTCAGGGGTTTGCATACACAGTGGTATTTGCTTTGTAATTACGCTTTGTAATTAATTGTGATATATACACACTCAAAAAGCCGCATGCAAAGCATATTTTCTAAGCAGTTGCATTAAGAAGTTTTTGATTTCAGACCACATTTGTGAATTTCTGTCATTAAATTACCTCAGTGAAAATAAAATATGCTATTTCTATTTCATTTTTAAAATGTTACAGACTGAAAATTTGGCTTTGTGGGGTAATAGCAAGTACTGCTCTTGCATGGCACTTCCATTCAGTACATGGTCCCTAAATTCGATAGCTCATAACCACCTATAACTCCAACTCATAGGAACCTGGCACTTTCTCCTAGGCTACGGCAGAGCTACTGGGGAAGGTTTGTCTTCATTAACTATGACCTAGTGTTTCTCTCCCTTTCCTTTTGTCTCCATCACAAATGTAATAACAGTTCATGCATTTCTTCATTATCATCCACAGACAGAATACACACGATAGCCACAATGAGACTTCACAGAGAAAATGAGGTAAAGGCGCTGATAGTCACATTGAGCACATTCCTGGATTTTAGTGAAAAATGGGAAAAGGTGGAAGATTGTGCCTGTTTTGCAAAATCCACCCAGTTTTGATTTGTGTCTCAGTAGACCTTGTAAAAAAAAAAGGCTCTGCAAGACCTTCTAATGAAAATTTCCAATCTGCTTGGAATGTCTAGGAAATGGGCTCAAGAATCTTTTAAAAGCTTAATGGATAGTAAAATAAATAGAACTAAAATACAGTAATTTCTCCTTCCCAAAAGTGTAAGTTATAAACTGGAGACAAGTTCATTTTTTCTCACATGGCCCAATAAGATTGCCCTCTACTCTGGAGAACAGAAAACATGCATGGCTCAAATTAGTTTGCATGTGATATATGTGAAAGAAGAAAGAATGTTTTGTTGTTGTTGTTTGCTTTGATTGGCTTCAAAGCTTCCATAATCAAAAACTGATGCTAAATTTGTGTATATCTTACATTTTTTTCTACTGTTCAGTTCTTCTGAAAGATTACTATATACAAAACCTCCTGGAATCCTCCCTAATTTGGAGGACAGGAAAGCTGCCCTCACTGCCCTCACAGCCCTCAGGTAGTTTTCACTCAGTGAGGCCACCGTCAAACTCAAAAGTATCAGATGTTTTCCTTTTATAAACTTTTGTTTTGCTTTTCTAAACAGTTTCCTACTATGAAGCCCGGCAGCCTCCTTAGTCAAGGACTTCAAGAGTGCAACACCAGCCCTTCCAGTAGTATATATTTTAAACACAATCTTGAGACAAAAATTTTAAGTTTGACTCTCAGATTGCTAACCATTTCAGAGAATATCAAATGAGATAGTAAGCATTTGCTGTGTGCTTAAGAGCTTTGCATAAATATCCTTTATCTTTGTCACAACTACTCTCTGATCTTTGTGCTACTGCTATTCCATTATACAGGTGAGGGAACAACCATATCAGGTTGTTATTACTTCCTTGAAAATCTTACACTTAGTGAATTGTGATCCAAAACCAGTTAATCAGTCTCTAAGACTGGAACTTTTATTTTGCATTTGATAAATCTTTTAAAACTTTTCATTATCATTTGTTTGGCTAGAGTTATCCTCTCTATTATTATTTGTGACTATTGCCGTGAGGGTTGTTTCCTAAATTCCTTTCTCAGCCCATTTTTCATTTGTATATAGGAGGGCTACTGATTTTTTTTAAGTTAATCTTTCTTCCATCAATTTCACTGAAGGTGTTTATCAGCTGTAGGAGTTCTCTGGTAGAGTTTTTGGGATTGTGTATTGTATCATAAGCAATATGATACCATATGCCATGGATTATACCAATACCATATCTTTTGCGAATAGCGATACTTTGATTTCTTCCTTTTCAATTTGTATCCCCTTGATCTCCTTCAGTTGCCTTATTACTCTAGCTAGAACTTCAAGAACTATTCGTATTGAATAGATATGGAGAGAGTACACAGTCTTGTCTTTTCCTGATTTTAGTGGAATTTATTTAAGTTTCTCTCCATTTAATTTAATATTGACTATAGTCTTTCTGTAAATTGCCTTTTTATATTTAAGTATGTTCTTTGTATCCCTGATCTCTCCAAGACTTTTATCATGAAAGGGTGTTGGATTTTGTCAGAGACTTTTTCAGCATCATATGAGATGATCATGTGGGGTTTTTCTTTCAATTTGTTTATATGGTGGATTTCATTGAAAGATTTTTTATATGTAGAACTATCTCTGTGTTTCTGGAATGAAGATCATGGTGGATGTTTTTTTTATATGTTCTTGGATTTGGTTAGAAAGTATTTTATTGAGTATTTTGGCATTAATTTTCATGAAGGAAATTGGCCTATAATTCTCTTTCTTTGTTGGATCTTTGTGTGGTTTGTACAACAGGGTTACTATGGCCTCATGAAATGAATTTGGCAATGTTCCTTCTGTTTCTATTTTGTGGAATAATTTAAGGTCTAGTAGGACTCTGTACTAAAACTTATCCGGCCCTGGGCTTATTTTGGTTGAGAGGCTTCTAGTGGTAGAACTGAAACATAAATCCAGCCGGAAAACCTTCAGCCTACAATTTGTCCTCCCTGAAAGATGAGCTGGGATAACGGTGGCATAGAACTTTTGGGAGAGAACAATCAATGACTGATCCAACTTGAAACCCATGCCTCAAGAAAGAGTTCATGACTGACACTGCCTGGATGTCCAATAACCAGGGGCTGGATAACCCAGAGATATCGGATAGAACCAAACATAACTGGCACAAAACAGAAAAGTCAATGAAATGATTCCCATTGACATTCTGCTATACTCATAGACTGGAGCTTAGCCCAATGGTCATTAGAAAAACTTCATCCAGAAACTATTGGGAGCAGATGCAGAGATCCACAGTCAACCATTAGGCATGGCTTTGAGAATCCTGCCAAAGAGAGGAAGGAAGGATTGTAGGAGCCGGATGGGTAGAGCATACCTGGAGAACACAGCTCACAAAATCAACTAAGGAGGGCTTGCAGGTGCTCACAGAGACTAACATGACAATCACAGAGCCTGTATGGATGTGAACTAGGTTCTCTGCGTATATGTTATGGTTGTACATGTTGGTGTTCTTGTGGTACTTGTAATAGTAGGAATAGAAGTTTCTCTGATTCTTTTGTCTGTTCTTCAGACCCTTTTCCTTCCACTGGGTTGCCTCTTCCAACCTTGATATAAGGGGAGGAGTCTAATCTTATTATAATTTGTTATTCTGGGTTAGATTGTTTGTAATGATCTGTCCTGCCCTATTAAGATACAAGCCCCACCCAATCCCCCCCCCATCCACTGAGGCAAGTGGATCTTCCTTCCACTTCCAGCCTGAGTTCCTTCCTTTCCATCTCTATTCTGAAGTGGCTCCTCTTCTCTTACCCCCCTGTTTCTCTTTCTCTCTCTTTTTTTCTCTCTGCCTCTCTCTGCTCTTCCCTCTCCTCCCCTTCCCCCTTTCACTTTCCCCTCCATAACCCACTAAATAAATATCACTCTGCATGGCATGCCTATCCACCTCTGTCTCCACGTGGGACCGGCTGACTCAGCGAGGTCTCTCACACTCTGTGTGACTCTCTGCCTGGGACCTGCTGCTGCCCCTCCTGACTTGTGGCCTGCCACCCCTTGGGGAACTGCAGTGTTTTGTTTTTTTACCATAACATTGATATCCCTGGAAGAGCACCTTTTTTTTCCATTTTTTTTTTCTGGAGGGAAACAGAGGAGGAGCAGATCTAGGGGAGAGGAAAGGTAATAATGAGAAGTGGAGAGAGAGGAAACTGCAATTGAGATATAATAAATTAAGTAAATAAATAAAGATAAATAATAAACCTTTTTATTACACCTATTTATTTGGGGTGTGTGTGTGTGTGTGTGTGTGTGTGTTTGGGTGTGTGTGTGTGTGTGTAAGACTAGAGGACAACATGTATGAGCTGGTTCTGTACTTCTTGTATACATTTCATGAGGATCCAACTGAGATCAACTGGCTTTGTGATAAGTGTTTATACCACCTGGACCATCTCACTGACCCTGTTTGATATTCTTATACATGAGAAAATGATCCTTGCATATCGTCTATAGAGTTTGCAAATATGGTAGTCATGAATTTGCTGTTTCATCCAAATTGTAAATAATTTGACATAGTTCACGCAACAAATTTTCCAGAACTTGGTGGCTTAAACAGCTATTGTATTATTTTCATTTTTATATAAATATTTGTTTATATTTATGCACGTGTGGGTATTTTGTCTGAGTGTATGTTGAGTTTACATGTACACAAGCATGTTTGGTACCCACAGAAGTCCGAAGATCTACTAGAACTAGCATTACAGATGCTTGTGAGCAACAATATGGGGTAGTAACTGAACCCAGTTCCTCTACAAGAGCAGCAAATCTCTCAAGTCCTGCATGTGTATTTTTATCAGTGTCATAAGGAATTGATTATGATGGTTTAAAGGGAAGATATTGTTTCTACTTCTCTGTAATACCTGACTTTGCATAAGATTTAAAGATTGTATGATGGATTCAATTGAGAACTTCCTTGTCTTTCCTCATGTAGAGGTTGGCAAGAAAATTTTTTTCTGGATATAGTAGGGATCACGAAATTATTATGTTGGATAAAACATAACATTTGGTCTTTGACTTTGTACCAGTCTTCCATACAACACAGAACCCAGATTCCAAATGCAAATGTTCTAAGAAAAAGAAAAGAAAATTGATACCATAGTATCTTTTATTGTTTAGATAGAGAAGTTAGAAATGTTCTTTCCCCTTGCCCACGCTTTCTCAATCAAGGGAAATTACAAATACCCATCTGATTTCAAGACTGGAAGTGCAGATCCTACTTATTGGTAAGGGAGTGTCAGTGTTCCATTGCCATAAACAATATAAGAGGTATTCGCTTGGCCATCTCTGGAAATATGGTCATTCTTCTTATTTATTTTTTATTTTTTTACTTTTTTTTGAACAGGATTTTTCTGTAGCTTTGGAGCCTGTTACAGAACTCGCTCCGTAGACCAGGTTGGCCTTGAACTTACAGACATCCACCTGTCTCTGCCTCCTGTGTGCTGGGATTAAAGGCATGTGGCATCAATACCCAGTCTGTATTTTAACTACATTCATGATAGGCAGATAAATCAGTTCAAGAAATTTAAATTGATTTTCTTGGCTTGTGTACAGAAACTACAAAAAGTTTGCCTCTCTCAAACAGTATGTCTTCTGGAAGCCAGATAGATTCAAGGCTTTCATTGAGACTCTCTCTCTCTCTCTCGCTCTCTCTCTCTCTCTCTTTCTCTCTCTCTCTCTGTCTGTCTCTCTCTCTCTCTCAGATTCGCATGAGACCTATCCAGAAGTGTGACTGATATATCAGGTGTCACAACAACAATCAACCACTCTGAGTTCACATATCACAAACAAAAACAAAAAGAAACAACTGTTGTTCCTCATGAAATCCCACTTAAGCTTGACTCACTGTATTGCCCATGCCTCTACAGCATAGGATTTACCATGACTTTTAGCTGAAGATTAACTTTATTAGCTTTTGACATTACAATGGAGTCAAATCATAGGCACTCTACTAGGTACCTTTTCATCAGGGAGCTTCAACAGTAAATCTGAAGAAGTTTGCTAAGTCTGATATTTCTATTGCTTTGCACTGTGCATGAGGAAAAACAACACTTAATAAATATTTGCTCAGCAAATTAAACAATTATGAAGCAAAGATTTGTGTTCTGAACTGAGAGTTCTGTTTCCTTAAGGAAAATGAAAATAAAAGTCTTCAGTGATGAGCAGTCAGTGAGCTGAAGTATTTAGAGTGATGAAGGTAGTTGACTAGCAATTGCTCTTTGCCCTTTACTTTGCTCTTGTTTGCTTTTGTTTTTTCTTTTCTTCCTTCCTTCTTCCCTTCCTCCCTTCCTCCCTCCCTTCCTTTCTTTTTTCTTTTTTTCTCTCGAGACAGGGTTTCTCTGTGTAGCTTTGGAGCCTGTCCTGGCACTCGCTATGCAGGCCAGGCTGGCCTCGAAATCAGATATCCACTTGCGTCTGCCTCCCAAGTGTTAGGATTAAAGGCATGTGCCACCACCACCTGGCATTTACTTTGCTGTTAACTGAAGCTTTCTGTTGCTTTTTTATTTCATGACGAAGACTGAAAATCTTTCCTCATGAAATTTATATTTTATAAGGCTCAGATATAATGAGCTACTTTACAATTGCTTTACACTCAAACCTAAGAAAATGTGATTATTAGTTAAGTGCAGGATCAGGCATTTCATAGTTTAAATTTATTTCTTAATGGAAGCCATTGAGTATAGTAAAGGAGAAACTCTGTAAAGTGTTTCAATTTACCAAGAATATAATACAGGAGTTATAGTGTGTATGTGTGTGTGTGTGTGTATATATATAATTGTATATATATTATATATGTTGTATATACGTGTATATACACAACCCTATATATAATTGTATATTAGAACATATCTCCAGAAGATATGAGGTTTTATAACTTTTTAAGAATTCCAATTGTAAACTTGTACTATAATTTTCAAACAAGTGTGATTTGTACAATGACAATTAGCTGCTTAGATAAAATCTTTTATACTCTTAACAAATTTCTGAGTCTTCGTTCACTTTACTCCTAAGTTTATCACCTTTTTTGTTTTGTTTTGTTTATTCTGTTTTCTTTCTTTGTTTGAGTTTGTTTTTTCAATTTATATTTTAAAAATATTCCATATGTCATCAGCTATTTGAGCACATTTCCAGGATTTTTTCCTTCATAGTTAAGCACATTAAAGCTAAGATTCTATTGTTATTATTATTATTATTATCATTATTGACTTTTTCTAAATCACACTGGGAAATCAGAGATGGTTCAAGTGAGGGAAAGTTATGGAACATGCTTGTGCATAGCATAATAAAGATATGAAACACTATTGTGAAATCAGTTTTATCATTCAAAATTTAATTTCTTCCCTGTTTTCTTCTTTTTTAAAGAATTTGTTGTTTTTTGTGTTACTTTTGTTTCATCTTGATGTCACCTTTTAGGAACCTTTATCATGCACAGTGTAATTTCTTAAGACCTTCTTTCTCCTGACATCAGGAGTCAGGAGACAATATACAATTGTCCATCATTATTTATGCTAAGGATTCTGTGTTTATTTTAACCTTTAATTATATGTAAAATCATGTGCTGTTCTGGAAGAATGTGAAGGTTGAAGAGGAAAAAATCTTATTTCTTAGATCTAAAGGAAACAGGATATATTCACAGTGATGGGAATGTAATAACTATTCAAATACAAAACTGAATGAGTAGATTAAAAATGGATAAGAGGACTCTTTATGTTGCATATGATATTAGTAAATTGCTTTAGAATTTTTATTCAGCTCATTGGTATAAAAGGATTTGGGTGGTTTGAATTTTGTATAATGATAATGACATTGATATAGAGTAGTATTTGTGAAATGTCCACTCAATACAAATTACTTACATGTAATTACATATCACTGTTAGCAAAATGCTAGATGCTGTTATTATTCTACATTAATCATAGGAACATGGAGCATATAAAGCACACAGAGGTCAACTTTTACTCAGCATTAGCTAGTAAGTAGCATAAGATATTAAATGAGCATTCCTAGCGATGGAATATTTATAATTTCATATAGGTTTTACAGCCTTTATTCACAAATCTGTCCCATGCTTTTTCAATATAAAAGTTGGCATAAATGTTTATTAAATGTTAAACTGTTGTGTGATAAAGCTTAATTTGAAAAGCTTAATTCCATAAACAGACAGAAAATATATCATTGACAATTAGTAGCTTGCACATGGCTTCCATTTTCTGCTTAGATGTGCCCTTATCATCTAATATAATGCACGGTATGTAGGCGATATAATGAAAAATCTTCTGAACTGAAATATCAAGGTCATGATGCAGTGACCTGTTCAGAACAAGATCTTTCTTTATTCTTTTATTTCTAATCCCTAGAAAACACAAAAAGATTCTTAATGTGTTTTTAACTCAATTCATATTATTATTTCATGTTAACTTATGTTATTCCTTTCTGCTGGGACTCTGTATATTTTCTTTTATTCTTAACTAGAAAATCATAATATTTGTAAATTCATTAACAAAATTTGTTTTATTCTTGTTGCACTAAACATAACGGTTTTCTTGTATTTTATCTCAAGGCTCTTTTTAGCAGAGCAATTTTTATATCAAATGCATGTTATCAGGAAATCAATTTCCCTTCAGTTTGAAATAGTCTAGCTTCTGTAAGCACCAAGTATGTAATATACACATATACACGCAGATAAGACACTCATACATTCAAAAGATGTTTTTATAGAATTGCATATATAGCTTATTTTGTAATTTCAAAGTTACCAATGTTATCATTTTTTCTGGACTTTATAAACATTTCACAACACTTTTCACCAAACCATATTTATAGTTTTAAATCCTTTTAAATTTAAAGGATTTAAATACTTTTTTCTATATTTTCATATAAAAGAGGTATTTGCTGTTTAGTTAGATGGCTTCACCCTAGCCTTCTAGCAACCATTTTCGGAATGTTGGGTGGAAAAACTCCATTCCAAGCTCCCTTCCCTGGAATTTGCCTCAGTTCAAACTCTACCTCTAAGAAAGCCTGCCAAACGGTGACCCCCTCCCCAGGGAAGGTCAAGACCACAGGCTATTCAAACTGCCCCCCAGAGAATGAACGCGTGGTCTCCCAGTTTCCTGTGGTCTTTTGTTCTCTGTCTCCCTCCGTGTTTATCTGAGAGGCCACCCGGGGATGCTGGCAGCCATTAAACATGGGCATCTTCTAATCTGGTCTAATTTGGTCTGATTGGGATTATTGCGTTGGTGGAGAGGTTGGTCATTTAAGGAAAAATACTTAACATTTGTCTCTGTTCCTACTCTCTGTTCACACCTCTATCATGAAATTTGTATTTGTTTGCTTTCAGCAGAAACTGTGCCACCCAGAGAAACCTCCAATCACTCTTCAGGTCGTACAGGGACTACATGCTTTCATCCACCCACTGATATCAAGGAATCATTTCTTACTGCCATATCCCTAACCTACCTATTATAGTTAACATGATTTTGCTGTTCCTAAAACAGAAAGAGCACCATTTGTGGTGACTTTTTCTTCCCTAGGCTCTACTAGGAAGGCTTCATCTCAGATAAATGAAGACTTCACTTTTTCTTCTTCACATTTTTAAATATTTCCTTATTACAGTATATCTTGAATTCTCAACAGCTTTCTTGGTTATATTATCTTTCTGCAAACTTGTACTCATAGTACATATCATATACTTTGCTTGCTTACTTCTTTGTTATCTGTTTCTCCCTACTATTATGTAAAGTCTTGAAGGGCATGATTTTAAGAGCCCTACTTCTTAATGGTCCCTGACCTTCTTGATCTCTATTTGGCACTTAGTAATTACTAACTAAATATTTCACAAATAAATATAAATATTTTCTTTGATTTTCCTCATGAGATAAAGCAATAAGTGCAAATTTTCTTTAATTACTATTATTTAACAAATCACTCCAACACTCCTCAGTATATTGTGCTTCCTAATATTTACAGTCTTCTTTATCATTGCTATAATTCTCAAATAAAATATAGTATTGGACTTTTAATTTCACTGAATCCATTTACATTGGTTGCTGTTGCTATTTACATAAGCCTTGCTAGTAAGGTATTTCTGGCAAAATCTGTATCTAAATGTAGCCAAACAAAAAGCAAAAGAATGCTTTAAATCTCTTTACATTTGTATGTATTCATTGTATGTACTTGTATACATGTGCATACATAGTGCATACATGGAGTTTGGAGGTCAACTTACAGGTATCAATCTCTCCATCTTCCATGTAGATTCCAGACTTGGCTGCAAGTGCCTTTAACCATCAAGTCACCTCACAGCCACTTAACACTTCTTCATGTCTCTATTTCTAATAAGCAAGTTATCACTGGGAACCCATTAGCCTTCTTATTTCCCTGAAGCAAATTAATCCTTGGGTGACCACTGGCATTCCTTCCTTTGAGCTGCTTTTGCTTGCCTTCAATATGTCTTCTGATGGTCACTCAGACCTTTTTCGGACACTAGATGATTGATGACTTGCCTGTTCTTGTTTCCATAATTATCCTCAACACAAGTGTTCCTTTATGTTGTGCATCCAGGCTTGCTGTTTGTGTTAAATAATGGAGCTCTGGCCTTTTGAGGCTAAAGATTAGTGGGGTTCTTGCTCTTCCTCCTCTCAGCTTTGGAAGTTGTGCCCCAGTGAATAATTGCTAGTCCATTTTAATACTCCCACCCTGTCAGATTTTGATGTTGCCTCTGCTGAGGCACTGGTAACAAGTTCCCTGGAGACTCAAAGGAATTGAAGTTTCTCTATCAAGTATTTACCCAAAGCATGCTCCCATACTGAGAATCCACACATGGACCAGGAAAAACCCAGATGGCTCATTTCTCTATCTGGGATGAATTTCCTGCCCACCTGGAGTCGTTGTGGAAAGACTGGTGGTGGGGATGGTTCTGTTTTGTTCCACAGTCCTAATTTCACTGCCTCTTATAATGCCAAAGTTGGCCTCATTTTGTAAAATCCCAGCAATGCTTAAAATATTCTTTAGAAAACAAGGTATTTCAAATAGCATTTATAACTCTATCCTAGTAAAGAGAACTTCTTCAATTTAGATATTAAATCTTTGGTGATTTTTGTGATAAAGAAGGTAATTTCACGTTGCTTATTTTTTGTTTATTTAGTTTTTAAACATTCCCTACAAATAAAACTGCATGAAGATATGATTTCATTCAGGGAAGCGAATAACATGCATAGTTTTTTTCAGAGGATGAAAATGCTTATTCATTCAAGTGTTCATCAAAAAAAATATGTGCATTGCTCATTAGTGATCAAGCATACTGCACTTAGGAGGAGAAAATTTACTGTCTGTATACTTTTTAAATCCAAATTACATAGTTTGAAAGACTTCTTAACATACTTGAATGTCCTTTATGAATAGAATGACATTGCCGCAATTATCTGGGACAGTTGAGAGAGATGAAAAAAATCAGTAGTCACACAATATCTGTTGTCATGGTGAAAGGCTGCTACATAACATGACAGGAGGCTCAGTACCTGTTGTTTCAGAAGGAAAACTCAGAGAGACGCAACACTGGGACTATCAAATAGAAGAAGCATCAAGAAGACTGTAGTTGGATTTTTCTTTGGGCTGCCAGCTCACAAAAAAACAACAAAGAGACTTATTAATTATGGAAGCCTGGCCTATATAGGCTTTCCCTTTAGCTCCAATAATGTATTAACCAATTTCTATTCATCTACGTGTTGCCATGCGGCTCATGGATTTTACTTCTTCTCCTGTATGTCTTTCTCTTTCTACGTTCATCTGGAGACTCTGCCTTTCTTCTTCCAAGAGTTCTCTCTGTCTAGAACTATATATATAGATATAGTTCAGAACTCTGTCCCACCTATATCTCTTGTCTAGCTATTGGCTGTTTAGTTTTTTGTTGAACCAATCACATTGACACATCTTCACATGGTGTAAAGAAATATTCCATAACAGTAGACTGATGAAAAATTAGTTTCCTTAAGCAGTAGAGAGCTCCCAGAGTTAGGTCTTCAGGTGAATTGAAACAGAAATCTTGAAGTTACTGTTTTGTTCTGTATTGGTGCTAAGCTGTTTTATGTATTTGAATGGTCAAACTTCATGTTGACATAGTATGTCATTTCTTCTTTTTATACATCCTGCATTATTTCCAAAATACAATTTTTATTTAGCTTATTAACAGTCACAAAAATTAAATTCCTAACACACTATGAATCAAATAATGGACAAAGCAAAAATCTGACTAACTCTCAAAGCTTCTATTCACGGGTCAGGAGTTTACTGGTCCAAAGGAATAGAGTCAGAAAGAGTGAATGTATGTATATGATGTTACTCTCCAAAGTTTGAAATAACTTGTACAAAGTCATTTCTATCTAGACAGAAATCACAAGACTTGGCAATAAATGAGTTTATGACAAATAATAAACAGAACTTTCAGTTCCAGTGTCTTACTTAGTTTTCAAAACTTTATAGAGCCACACTATTCTTGGGTTAGTGGTATATGGATTAGTTTTATAGTAGAAATTTCTCCTCTCCTCTCCTCTCCTCTCCTCTCCTCTCCTCTCCCCTTCTTTGTGATTTACCGCTGCACAAAAGTAGACAGATGATGGACAGGTAGTTAGATGGATGAATAGGAAGATACAGGGAAGGAATAAAAAGAAAGAAATGAATTAATATTTGGGTACAGTTACAATTTTTTTTTAAAAAAAACATGACTCAGAAAGTTTTTCATACTGCTAAATAAATGTGAGAAGGAACTGAGTATGAAGCAGAGAGAAAAAAAAGAAAAGGGAAAGAGATAGAGACAGAGAAACAGAGGCAGGGACAGACAGAGAGACAGAGAAAGAGGAGGAAGAAGAGGAGGAAAGCAGAGGAGAGAAAGAGAGGAAAAAGAGGAGAAAAGCAGAGGAGAGAAAAGGGGAGAAAAGAGCAGAGTGGAGGAGGAAAAAGCAGCAGAGAGTGGAGGAGGGAAGAGAGGTGCAAAGTAGTCTGGATGTGGTTCATCGTAGGCATAGTAGAGATGTTATCTTTCCAGATGAAATTAACAAGTGTTAGCATTTCACTGGGATCTCCTGGTAATGTGCTACCAGGAAGAGAGTAAATTAGAACCGGGAGACAATTGCTTTATTTGACATTAGCAACTTCATGAAGGCCTCACTGATGTTTATGAAAGAAATATAGAAGATCAATTCTAAGCAATCTGTTATTAGACTGATTTATACAAGAACCTACTCATGAAGTATTAAAAGAATGAAAGTTCAGAAATGGTGAGAAAACAAAAATGTGGTAAAATGTATTCCCTTTTCAGAATATGTGACATGAGGTTAAGGGTCTCCTACACTGGAATATTATGTAACAGCTGTCAAGAAGAAGTCTTAAGGCTCTGATATCAGCTACCCCAGATTTACGGACTCATGGAGACATTTCTCAGAGGATAGACCAATGATATTCTACTTCACTGTGAAGAATATGGAGATAAAATTAACATAGGCCAGATATTTCTAATCTACAGACCAGATTCATAGTCATCATCTAATTTACTATTACTGTTCGTTTTTGGTTTTACATACAGGGCTTCTCTGCGTAGTCTTGCTGTCCTGAAACTCACTCTTTAGACCAGCCTGGCCTTAAACTCAGAGATCTACGTGCCCTGCCTCCTGAGAGCAGGGATTAAAGGCGTGTGAGATTTGTATCCTAATTTGGTTTAGAAGAGTTTTAGAGTTTAGAGAGTTGAAAGAAGTGAGACCACAGGGAATATCAGTCAAATATTTGGGTTCTGCTTAGTTATGACTGAATAATTTACTTTATCTTAATGATGATAGGATAGAGAATCTAAAGCAAGTGGTAATCATTCTTTAGAAGGCTATATAAATATGCACAAATATACAAATGCAGTATTCATTTAGAAACATACCTAGAATATTCAGGTATATTCTGCATGTCTCAAGTCTCACAGTTGGTAAGTAGCATACTGAGGTAATACAACAATTATGTTTACTAAATGTACATTTATGTTCAAATGAAACATCTTAAGATTTTTAAATTTTGATTATGCTATCACATCTAGAATTCTTTCCTGTTATTAATAAATATTTCCTTTTACTGTAGAGCAATGTTTTCTATACAATTGCTTCTTTTTTGTATTCTGTATTATTTTGTATTTGCCATTAAAATACATTTCCTGTTTTCCTAGTCTTACTGATGTATCTGTCTCACTGCCATTTGAAACAGTGCTTTACAGTTCTATTATTTTATGAACTTTTTAGGATATGTTCAATTATGACTAGACAATTGGGTGTCGTGATTGGTAGTTCTAGGCTGAACTGTTCTTTGATGCATGCTATACAGTATGAGGACTTTCAAATTATTTTTCTCCCAGAGTTAATGAATAAATTACTGGAGAGTGATCTTTGAATAATAGAATTGCAATAGGAGAAGCTATACTGCTATCCTTGCTTTGTTCTTGTAAGAACGACGAGAAAATGAAGAATGACCTTTCGGCCTTACAGCAATTAGATTACAGCCTCCTCTTTGGTTAAAAACAGTAACTACTGCGGACAATTATTTACCACTCTCACTGTTTATATAGGACTTTAGAGTGAAATGATCTGTAAATGCCAGAGCTTAGCAACATACAAAACTGTTAAGTCCCTTCTGTGTTCTAGTGTCATACACCTTAACTGTACACTGTGGCATTGAAATGCACTACCAGTCAAACAAACATGGATGTTGCCTTGAAGGATTCACTTAATTGTAAATCTAGGTGCGTGGATGATAGTTTGAAGATTTGATAAAATTTAATAATCACTTGGTTTAAGTAAGACAAATTATCCAATAGTTTATATGAGTTAATATCAATTGGTTGAGACTCTCCTGCGTCTAACATCATCCTTCCTTCCTGGGTTTCAGTCTCTTCCCTTCCTGATTGTTTGCTTCAAAACAATTCTTTTAAAGAAGTTTATGCTAGGCTTCTTGCTGTGTGTAATTAACACTTCCTGATGGAAGAACATATGTAAATATCAATTAAAACAGAGAAATAAGTTCTTTTGTAACATTTTATTCCTCAGAGACCATTACATCATAAGAACTGTGCCTGAGTAAGAAAGTAGTGTGATGATTCTAAAATATTAAACTGTTCTGGGCTAAAAAGATGTTATGCTAGATGTATTGTTGTCTATTATTTAACATGCGAATGTGACATTTATCCATTATACCTGTAACATTTTATTAATTGAAACAAGAATGTATGCATGTAGGTATCTATGTGTGCATCCCTAAGAGCATTACTTATTTTAAATCTATATCTTCGTCTAAGAACCTTCAAAATATATTTGTACTGTAGTGTGAAAAATAGAATTATTATTATTATTATTATTATTAGCAGTAGTATATTTAATAATATCCTATCTGGTTAAATTTAATAAAACTTCACAAATATAATGTATTTATCTCAAATACTATTAGTTTCAGACTGAGATCAAAATCATTGTTTCCTTCATCATCTTTTAATAATGCATGGTAAAGTAATTTCAAAACACCATTATTTAAAAGATATTATTCATATTAATAAGGAAACAACTGTATTTCTCATATATAATATGTAATAAATTTAAATACAATGTGTAGTTTTTGTGAGCTTGTTGCTGCTGCCTATTGTGTGGTCCCCATTTCCCATGGGGCAGGGAGTGAGAAGACACAGAGGCAATGGCATAGACTTAGGGAGATTTTGATACAGAAGCTCTTTATTGTAAACAGGTTGGGAGTTTTATGGGATTAGGGAAATTAAACTGTTGCAGAAATGTTTCTGGTTGGTCCTTTTGAAACTGGCAGTCACTGTTGGCATGTTGTGATTGGCTAGGAGTGCACATCATTAGTTACTGTGTTTTCATTGGCTGACAGGTTGTCTTAGTCAATTGACTTATTATTGGGAGTTTGCATGTCCTTGCTTGTGCTTGCGCTATTGCCCTGGCTCAATAATGCAAATTAAAATTGTAAGTATAATAACTTTAAAAGTCATATATAATAATAATTTTAAATTATCCATGACTACTACCATTATAGATCTTATCATTACATGAAAATTATATTCATTGCATAGATGATACTTAGCAAACTTGAAAATGTGAATTTCAACTATTGTACTTGTTCTTTTGAAAACTCCAGTGACAAAAGAATGTAGTTCTTATAAAACAATTTCAAACATTGTTAATAAAACTGATAATAAAAGTTGATTGGTTTTATATCGTTAAGTAAACCAAATTTCAAGTTAATAAGTTATCTAAAAGCCTTTTTGTAAAGGGAAAAAATTATTTGACAATGCTATGCAACCTGTGTTTTCAAGAGTTGATAAAATTTGAGTGGAAGTTACAGAGATTAAAAAGAGGTGTTCCTTCACTCAATCAGCTCTACATTCCTAGTTATTCAGTCATTTGAGTATTTGTTTATTATTGTATTTAATATTTAATAATGCATAGTTATGTATTGTTATAAAACCTCAGATTGCAGAGAAGAAGGACACATCCCTTTATGCCATAAAGTGTTCCAAACATATTCATGTGCTGAATTATGGTACAGTAAGACAGAATTTAAATACAAGAGTGATATTGCGTGAGAGTAGAGATAGGCTAACTAACAGTGTAGAGGGTGCAGGATATGATATTAGATGATTGAAGATGATCAATGTTTACTATTACATGTCTGAAATGTCATGATGAAACCGATTGGTTTGTACAACTAAAAAATAATGATAAAGCAGAAATTATATTTATGATGATTATACAAAATTACATATAGTTATATGTTTATGGCTAGAGTTATATATAAAATCTAGCTGTTCTGATACATTAATTGAAATGTACTTGTTCTATATTAATTATACAAGAGAACTTAACTTTTACATGCAGAAGTCACAGCTTAGTATCTAGCTCAGAACCACACATTCCCATGGTCTCATTTGTCCTCTACATATGAATATTTTAGTAGACTTTTTTAAAATATTAAAGTCTTATTTTTAAGTATATTTTCAAAGGTGGAAACTTTTAGTTCTTATAAATTACCTTAAGAATGCCTATCACCCATTTAAATGAATAGAAAGCTCTATCTGCTTAAAATATTTCTTTTATTATCTGATGTGAAAGTCATCAGGAGAAATTAAACTTGATGATTTAAATAATTCCATTTATTTTCACTAGGTACTGTACTGTGTATCTGGATCCTTGTGGAGTTTTTGTAACAGGTCTGGAGTGTCATATGGAAACCAAATGATAACTGATGTTTGAAAATGGCAAACAAGAGTACTAAAATATGGAGCATGCAAAATTTTAAAGTATTGAAACATTCAACGGAAACACAAAAATTTCTGTTTCTCATTGTCATGTAACTGAAGATACTCAGTTTAAAATTCTTTTAGAATTATTTCATTTACCTTCAATAGTACTAGTGTTGATTAAATGGACTTCCTGGATGATTTTTTAATAAATTCATTTCTGTTATCTATTTATCCTTTAAAGAAATTAAAGACTAGCTAATGCAAAGGTCTGTTTTCTTTTATTCTCCTTTATACTTGAGTTAGACTCTTTTATACTGGAGAGATGACTCGGAGGTTAAGAGCACTTGATAGGACCCACATTGGATTCCCAGCACCCATATGATGGCTCACCCCTATCTGAAACCCTCTTCTGAAGTCTATTGGCACCAGGCATTCACATGGAGCACATACAAACAGGCAGATAAAACTCTCATACATGTAAAATAAATAAATATTTTTAAAAGATTTCAAGAGATATTAGGGACATTCATGAAGGTTTGTTCTTTTAATTTTCATCCCCATCATTAGTACTTGAGGTATATCAGATTTGGGGATTTTTCCTTATGGGTTCTTAGTTTGTGTTAAATAAATGTTTTTGCAAACAATTCATGACTTTTCTTAACTTTAAATGCTCACATTTCACTTTAGAGTTGTCTTTGTTTTCCTTAATTACAGTGATATGTGTCTGTGTGCATGTCTTCGGTCTGTTTCATCGTGGTGAGGCCTAAATAACTCAGTGCCAAAACACCTATTTTTCCTTCATTTGAATAAACATTTCAAGTCCTTGGTTAGCATCAGTATAAGGAAAATATGCCTTTTTTCTCAGTAGTTATGTGACTATGTGTATATGTATTCCAACATTAGTGAAACAAATAAAAATACTGCCGTTATAATACTGTATATGTAGGAAGTTACTTCCTAACATAATATGTTTATAAAACTGTTTTGTAATTTACTCTCTTATTTTTATTTTATTTTCATAACCTTTAGCAACACTACTATTTGAACATTATCTAAGTCATGGCTTCATTCTAAGCTCTCAGAATTTGTCATTTTAATTTTTGTTATTCCACTGTGGTTTCTAGGACATCATTCATTTTGCTTCCTTCAAATTCTACTACCTATTCTTTCTCAACCTTCTTTTCCAGTTTTTCTCATCTTCTTGCCATCTGAATGTTGCAGTACTCAATTCCGAGGCTGTGAAAACATATTGTCAATTTTTACTCAGTGTTTCTAAGTAGAAACATGAGTTTATTCAATTATATAATTCTAAACATATCATACACATGTTGAGGTTTCCACAAATCATCTCATTTCCATGAAATCTATTTATACTCCTTGCAAATTACAAACTCTTACACAGAGTTACTTATGTTGGTCCAGAAATTCCTACATTAATATATATCTTTACTTTTAAAAATATTTATTTATCTACATGTGTATAAGTGTTTGCCTGCATATATATCTGTACACTACATGTTTACCTGGTACCTTATAAAAGACAAAAGATGGTGTCTAATTACTTGTAACTAGAATTACAGTTGGTTCTTAGCTACCACGTAGATTCTGGGAACGGAACTCAGTTCCTCTGCAGAAAGAGCAAGTGCTGAGTCATTTCTTCAGCTCTCGCTTCTGATTTTTTTGCCCCTACCCCATGTTTTATCTACTTTTTTATGGCTTACAAAGAAATGAGGGTAATATTTGTATAACTGAAATTTGGATTACGAAAATCACTTCCCTGTCGCAAAAACCGGATGCTTGCGATTTATACTGATTTAACCTTAAGTCTTACAGTTTTCAAGATCGTCTGGAGTTCTGCCCTAGACAACCTCCTAGCCCAGAACATCCTCATAGCTCCTCCAAGCTTGCTGCCTTTTCTTGTTCTCAAAACACGAAAACAAATTCATCCAAAAGTTTTTGCCTTTCTTCCCCTTAGAACACATGTCTTGATTCCTTCACATTTCCACTCAAATGCCATTTTCACAGAAACCAGTCACAACCTTAGGGGATAAAATCACACACCTACTACAATTTTCACCTTTAAAGATGACTTGTCCGCCCCATATCCATTTTGCTAGGAATAAATATATTTGTTTTCTTTTAAACTGCTTACTCGAATCTCCCAGAGGAATAAGATCATTGCCCATTTTGTTGACTGCTTAGAAAAGTGGAAAGGTCAGGAAATGAAGCCAATAAGTGTTTATTGGTTGGAGAAAGAAATGAATTCTAGGTCTTCAACTTAGCACACACTTGAACAAGCTATGTAAACTTTCTGTATTCAAATTACAAAAGGAAATCTAACTTGCAGCATCTACTTAAATGAGACAGTGGAACATGCTATATGGATAACTGTCACTACATTGCGTTAGTTGAGAAAAAGAATAAATTCTGAAATAGTTTGGATGCTGTGTATTTATGGCTTTTTATAAGCTTTTAATGCAATAGTATTCTATAAGGGAAAGGGAAGCTTTAACCTACACTTCAGCAAATATACATAAAGAAATACAATGTATTTTTCTTATTTTGATACTCTGGCTGTATGCCATTTAGATCTCATAAGATACTAAACTGACTTATTGAATCATTCATGAATAGTTTAATGTAATCATCATATTGATCTGACATTGCCAAGGGTTCTGAAAGTAACAGGGGATGATCTACTGTCTGTAAGTGCTTTAGAATTCTAACGACTTCTATTCTTTTTTTTCCCCTCCTTAACACTTAGTCACTCTGTAACCATTTATCTTGAAGAAGTAAAAAAAAACTGAAAGGTCAGCCATATTCAAGATTTCAAAGGTGTCATTTCCTCTGCAAACACACTGTATTCTTGATAAATCTTGAAATATTTGTCATCAATAAAAATGTTTCTTTCCAAATCATAAATTACATCTTCTAGTTTTAAAATAAGGAAACAGTCAGGGACTGAGTCAGCAAAATGATCAAAATTCAACTTTAGTTTCCCCATACAATCAAGGACTGCCTTGACTCCAGGATACCTAAGTTTGGTTGGGACGATAGTTGCTTATTCTGTCCTTAAGGAAGAGGCAGTTTGTAAACTGAAGGAAGGATAGTAGACTAGGGTAACAATTTTTTAAGTAAAACTAAAATGTGCAAATATTTAAAGTTTTTCAAAGAATCTGAAAAATAAAAAAAAATCTTAAATAAAATTCTCATTCCTAGATGTATTTTTCCCTTCTCTTTGTGTTTTCCCGTTTTTACTTGATCTTTTTAATTTTCTACTAACACTTTTGATTAGTAGTTCCTATCCAAACATTTCCCTTAATTTTCCCAAAAGAAGCAGCTTTGGGGATTAGGATTCAGAAGGACTTCTTCTCTAAAGACAGAAAGAGGATTGGCTTCCTCCTCTTTTACATGACCAACTAATTTGTGTGTCATTTTTCTTGACTAATTTACACAATCATTTCAAGTTTTAAGTTTCCTGATATTTGAAACTTCTGTGTTAGAGTTAATGACCTATATTAGAGCCACCAGAGACATTTTGTGAATAGATGATAATATACTGACTATCACATTTTGATGATTTATTTAAAAGGAATTCAAACATTTTCATAAATAGATGGTAAACATAATGACTATATTTACATTGAGGGCTGATCAATAATATTTTTTGTGGGAAGAATAAGAAAATGTATGCAGGAGAACTGTAGAATGATGAACGTATACAACCAAATCAATTTTTCTTTCAAATTTTTGTAGAAAATAATAAAAACAAGAAGCTGAATAAAATAGACAATGAGGGATGATCTATCCAATTACCAGTTAGCATTCATCTCTAGTCGCACAATTGATTTATTACCTCACAGATTAGCTTAAAGCTTTTTGTAAGGAGGGGCTTCCAGAATTATATTTGAGGATATCTTTTGGAAAATTATGGAACTGAAAACAACTCTAGGCCCTAGGAACATAGGAAATTGGCTACTCTCATAATCTATTTCATAATCTAGCTTCAGAATTCAATGTGATAGTCTCCAGTTAATAGTGGATGTCAACTCCTGGCCAGTGTACATTCATAACTGAAGGGTACTGTAAATGTTAAATATGAACAATTCTTTAAGGCAGTTATTTGTTTATTTGTTTGTTTGCTTAGTGTGCATAAGTGCCTTGTCTGCATGTATGTCTGCATACCGTGTGCATACCTGGTGCCCTCAGAGGAAAGAGAGTGTTCAGATTCCCTGGAACTGGAACTACAGAAAGTTATGGGCTGCCCTGTAGATACTGGATATCATACCTGTGTCCCTTAGAAGAGTAGTGTGGGTTTTTAACCAATGAGTCACCTCTTCAGCCTTCTGTTCTTTTTCTTTTTGTTACATAATGTTTTATTGATTATTTGATAATTTCACATCATAAGCCACAATCACATTCACTTCCCAGTCCTCCCATGTCTGCCCCCTACTCTCATGACCCCCCCCCCCGTAAAAGGAAAACGAAGAGAGAGAGAGAGAGAGAAGCAAGCTCAATTTGTGTTGCCCTTATACTCACTGGGGTATGGTCAAAGTCTCAGTGGAACTCAGCATGGTCTCCCTAGCAGTATAAACCACAGACAACAATGCAGCCCACTGTCACAGTAAGTGCCTCAGACACCATCACAACCATCAGTGGCAACATAGGCCAAGGACTCCTGCATAGCTCAATCTATGGACATCAGTATGGCTTTAGGCAGCAGCAAACATCAAGGACATTCATGTCAAACTTTCAGTTTTTAAAGCAAGTGTTATGCATTGAAATAATGTTTTCATAAATAGCACACAGAGATGATGGCCTGTAGGGCATAGTGAGATAACACTGTTGATGGAGATTTTTGTCCCGCCCAGTCCTGCAACTGTTCAGTCCCCAAAGAAACACACAGAGGTCTACATTAATTATAATCTGATTGGCCTATTAGCTCAGGCTTCTTATTAACTAATTCTTACATCTTACATTAACCGATTATTCTTGTCTGTGTTAGCCACGTGGCTTGGTACATTTTTAGGTGAGGCAGTCATACCTTGCTTCCTCTGTGTCTGGATGACGACTGCAGACTGCCTCTTTCCTCTCCCAGAATTCTCCTGTTCTCATTGCCCCACTTCTACTTCCTCCCTGGTCATCCCACCTATACTTCCTGCCTTGCTACTGATCAATCAGCATTTTATTAAACAAGTATAAGAAACAAATCTTTACATTGTCCAGCATCATAATACAACACAGTGCTAAAAATGTTTATTTGAAGTTTTAATGTGCTATTAGAAAATGGTATATCACATCTAATTCTTTTGCTATATAAATATTAGACATTAATTTTCTGGGACAGAAATTGACCAACTGTGGTTTGTGGCTCAGACTCAGCCATGCTCCAGGTTTTGAAATGAAATATGTTAGAACAAAGTTGTGCTTAGCTGTTACTTGTGTATTTATTCAGCTCTTCTTCTCCAGCAGTGGAAATCATGAATAGTGAGAGATGCTCTATAGTTACAAATCCTAAGGCCTTCAGTATCTGGTCCTTAGTGGAAAGTCTGCAGTCTGCTACTCTAGACTTTTATAATGTTTTGGCTTTCTTTGGACTTCTGCACTACTAATTTACAATGAATTAGTTAAAGTTTAGAAGAAAACAGATCTTTGCGTTTCTCCAACCAACATGATTCATCCTATTTTCAGTACTTTTGGGGGGGGGGGCAGGCCATTTGGTCTGGTTGATAGGGCAGATACTCAGTTAAGCCCAAATGATACTCTTGGGCATAGATACTGACCTAGGATTTTATTCCTTTCCAATTTGTGAGCCATCAGAGTAGTTCAGAATGTTCTAGGAACCACACATATAGCCCCATTTCAGTTCCATAGAACCAAACATAAGTCAGATATTTTTGGAGAAGAAAGATTGTTCAATAGATAATAAGCTACAGTTGGATGAGGGTTATAAATGCTGATGTACTATACTTCACCATAGAGTCACTGAAGATTATGATAATGTTCTATGTGTTTTAAAAATGGAAGCAAGGGTGTAATTATTTTCACCATAAATACTTGATAATCATTGAGGACATAGATATGTTTAACTTGATTTGAAAGTTATATAATTGTCACAGTCCATTGTGCATGATAACTTGTCAGTTTGTATAATGTTTACAGTTTAGTATCACATAAAGAAGATTTAACTTAAATATAAAAAATAAATGAAAGTGTCACAAACATGGTACCTATGACAGAACAACCTGCTTAGATACTGAGCTACAGAGAGACTTTAGAGAAACCCTTGAGAGAGAAGAAGGAGAGCTTCTTAGACAAGAAATAAATGAAATGGTTCAGTTTTTTGGATTTTTTTCTGCTTTGATCTGTATGAATTACAGTGTTAATATTTTACTTCCAATTGAAAGTTTATTCCTAGGATACCTGTTCATATTTGATTGCAAGTATTAAAACATGTATTTCAATATAAATTTTAAATGATCTTTAGGTTATCCAATTAAAACTTGTTTTAAAGACATGACTATGTCTTTTATAATTAAGAACTGACCACATTGTTCATTCATTTAAATAGAATTATTGCCAAAAGATGGCTCCTTTATTAGTATGTGTTATGGAAATAATGTATTACACTGTCAATGTTTATTGTAAGATTTACTTCAAATTTAGTATAGCAAGGTATAATTTCTCCTATAAGAAATGCTTATTTTAGGAAAAAGTATAAATAAAAAGTGTAAAATTTCATAGTACAGAAAATAAATGTATGTATAAATAATTTCAAAATAATAAGTATTTTGTTGAATCAGCTAATTTTGTTTCATTTCTGGTTATAGGATACATTGTTTCTTATTTGCAATGAACATGTACCATAATTCTCTAATTTAGATTTATAGTATTTTTTGAGATTTTTTTAGATTTCCCTAAAAGATCTTACCCTAACTATTGATAATAGCGCTGAATAAAAACAACTGTACTTTAAATTTCATGTATGCCACATATGTGAGGATTGACTAAAAGAAAAGACAAACAGGCATGTCACTAAAGACTGATTCTGTGTTTGTTTCCACAATGAGCACATTTATCTTCCCGTTTTGTCCTGAGCACTGAGGAATGATGGTGGAGGTCATTACAAACTGAAAGCCTTTTATCGGCTCTGAGTTAATTGGTAGCGTTTGGAGCACTTTCAGCAAGCTGTGTATGTCTATTATGAAAACTGACCCCTTATGGGGAGTTCCTTCTAACAGACATGCTTGAGGGTCAGAATACTGAGCTGTGGGTAATATGGTGGTTTTTTTTTTAAAAAATATAAACCTATATTTTAATGCTGGAGATGACTGAGATTGAACCAGTTCTATGTTTTTTAGAGACCATTTTGAAAGTTTAGGACTCTACCCGATTAATTTTGAACTGCAAATATTTATGTTTAAACCTCAGATGGCAAAATAAAAATATCAGATTGTTTTTCTGTGGTGACACCTAATTTCTACTGAGTTCACAAAAGAGAAAAATAGTGGTTAAATTGCGATAGGCATCAGAGATCTCTTGTTGCTGAACAATAAATAAAAGGACAAGATTAACCTATTCAGAACATATAATGTCTCTTAAAGAAAGTACTATTAATCTGGTCATTTGTAACTCAAATAATAACAATAATATATTTATAGTTCTTAGTATAAGCAAGATTTTGCCAGGTGTTGGTGCCCCATGCCTTTAATCCCAGCACTCAGGAGACAGAGGCAGGCAGATCTCTATGAGTTTGAGGACAGCCTGGTCTACAAGAGCTAAATTCCAGGACTGTGTTCCAACGTTACAGAGAAACCATGTCTAGAAAAAACAAAGAAACAAGAAAACAACCAAACAACCACCACCAACAACACTCCCCCCAAAAAATCAAGAAATATTTCAGTGTTCTAGAAGACACTTAACGCTTTTTTTTAACTTGTCATTGCTGTACAGTAGGAACACTAAAGTTTCTAATAACTGTTATCACAGTGTTTGATAGCTGGTTTTGCTTTTCAAACACTACCTGACTGTTGCACATAGTTCATGGGACCATTGTTAAGGCCCTGAAACTTTTTGTTGTTTTTCTTTACTATTACTGTTTAAGAGTGTATTCTGACTGGCCTTTATCTTTGTGATCCCTGGTGCTCAGTCATGTTTGCTGAAATTTTCTACTCATCTGTCCATCAGTAGTAACAGGGTTGGGTTTTTATTTTTTGTTTTTCATTTCTACATATATGCATGTACATTTCCTCATTTATTAAACGTTTTCAACCACCTTCAATATGTTGATATCTGTCAGGTCAACATTTTAAGTTTCAAACTCAATATAACACATTTAATTGCTTCTTGAACATGCCCTAGGTTCTTAAAACACTTAGGTGGCTCAACAGTTAAAATCATGTACTGCTCCTAAAGAGTCCTGGAGTACAGTCCACAGCACATATATCAGGTGGCTCAAATAGATGTAGGTACCAAATTAAACCGTATGATGTCTCTTTACCAGCACACTTCTAATATATTCTTTTTCTTTTATTCTTTATTTCAAAGATACTTGTCTTATGTTTTCAGTTCACACATTACTAGTCACCAAACTGGTAATTTTGCTTTTTGATTCTTCTTACTTTCTGTCATCTCTCCTTTCAACATAATTCCACTTGTTAAAAAAGTACCATTTTTATAATTTTTTTCTTTTCTGTTACTAGTCTTATACTTCAGGGTGTTGCCATAGTGATATTACTTAACATAAAATATATTTGAACTTTCCATTAGCTCTTAAAATGGAATTTAAATTCTAAGGTAACATATCCAGCCTTTTTGCATTTGCATCTGCATTCTATGATGGTCAGTTTCCTATGCCACCGTCATTCTAATGCTTGGAGGCATCAGCTTTTTGGTGTCAACTATATTACTTTTTTCTCTTGACCTTCAAAATATTAGCTGTTTTGCATTCTATTTTGGGGCTTGAAATACTAATCTCAAATTTTCTTCTTATGGAAAGTATATTTTCTTTTTAATATATAATCATTGTGGGTTTTTTTTCTTAGTACTTTTTCCAGGGAAGTATACACTTTGTTAGTATACACACACACACACACACACACACACACACACACACACACACACACACACACACAATTGCCTTTGAAATATTGGAGTCTTTAGGCACAAATCTTAACTAATGTCAGTATGGAGCTCTGGTGCTTCACATGAACCGTCATGGTTCTTCAAATGTCTATTTTGATCATTTAGCAAAGGTAATAATGCAATTGCTCTTGAACATAATTCCCCAGACCCAACCTACAGGAACTAATACCAGGAGGAGAGAGAACAATTTCCTCATCTTTTTGGCTAGCACAGTGCTGTGCTCATATATCTAATCTTTACAGGCAGTACAGTATTTCATGCTTTCTCTCTCTGTCTCTCTCTCTCTGTCTGCTCTCTCTCTCTCTCTCTCTCTCTCTCTCTCTCTCTCTCTCTCTCTCTCTTTCCCATTGGAGAAGATGATCCTCATCGGAGATTATCCATGTTTAGACCGCTGACGGTCAAAGAGAAATCTTCATTTCACATTGCTGATGAGAGGGCTTGTCAATATTGAAGGCAAATCCTTACAGGAAAACTCAGTTGAGAAAGTACCCGGCAGTGGTTTTTTTTTTTTTTGTTTGTTTTTGTTTTTCTGTCACAATACAGAAGGGTCTCTCTCTGTCTCTCAACAGTAGTTTGTCTCACAATGGCACTCAGTTCACAGACAGGCTAAACAAGTAAAAGCACTTCCAGTTTTCAATTGAATGGTGTATTTGGGATATCTATGATGGATACAATTTTAGATTCCAAGTTTATCTCTCATTATACCTCCTACTCTTTCATCTGTTATGAGGAATTGAGCCTAGAGGCTCACATATTTTATACAAGCATATGGTCACTGAGGGTATCCAAACCTTTTACTTTATTTATTGTCTTGACATAGAATCTTACTAGATTTCCTAGGCTGGCCTAGATCCTTCCTTCTTGACTGGACCCTTGAGTACATGCATTTCTAGGCATGTACCACAATGTTCAGTCCACTCTCAAAATTTCACATCTTGTCCTAATTGAGTGGTGATCCTGTGACTGTTTAGCATATTGCCCTATTTTGTTAGACCTTATTAATTAAAACCTTATAATGCCACTCATTTTTCTCTTGCTATCTACTTTTCTTCTTTAACTTGTATCTGTAAACTCACCAATAGGTCTGGTATTTTATACTAAGATGGTGAGGCAAAGGGGGTGGTGGTGGTGAAAAGATTAAGAACATTCAGGAAATAAAATAAAATACTTAAATAAAATTTTATGAGAGACAGTAAATGACCTGAAATCAGCTGATTTTAATGTTTCTGTTTTGAACATCTGAAAGAATGCAAATATTCACTAGAACATAAAATATCAAAAAGTTTATGTTAATGCTACAAACTAGATATCCATAAATTTTTATTTGAGCATATTAAATTTAAGTAATTCAGGGGAGAGGCAAAGTAGTTTTTATGAATGTTGGCTTATAGTTCAGATTAAGACCAATAAACACAGCTAATTAAGTAATCAGCTAGTTAGCTATTTAATAAGAACATTACTATATTTTAATTAAGTATTTAATTAAATTGTCAATTGATAATACTTACTGGGGTTAGAGCTAGCAACAAAGATGGCTAAAATGATGCCACCTTTCTAATCGTTGTTCAGACAGACAAACAGACAGACAGACTAGAAGTAGGAATAAATGCCATGAGACTATGTGGAAGAAAGCAGTTCACTGACTGGGTGATTCTAAATTTCATGAAGAGAAAAATGTAACAGATATCATAAGACTGTAGCTCCTTCTTTCAAGTATATTAAGCAATATTGCTCCTAATTGAACAGCATGTGTAAATAATCAGATGTATTAAACTTCACAAAGCACTTAAGATTAGCTAATGGTCCCTTATGAGAGGAATAAAGCCAGGAAAGTAAACTTTCCCAGATCTGAGAAGAAAATTCTACCACTTCTTTCAGTTTCTGATAATCCTACAGGTCATGATTTGACCTACTCTCTCATGATAACAAAATTATGTTGACAACAGCTAGACTCAATTATGTGATCTATTGTTGACACAGTCTATGAAAATGTTCTGTGGCTTTGGATGCCCAGATGTATCTTATAAACATTTCAATCTAGCATTTGGGGGATCTTCTTAGAATGGTTCATTATCCTCAGTAGGCAATCTCTGAATTAATAATGATATATTTATACATGCAGACATTTAAAGTATGGCCCTAGTACTAATTGCTGTCTGAGCACAACAGTCAGCTATGTCATCTGATAATAATAGTTACCCAGTTCCATACTTGGGGATTATCTCTGATCTAGTGAATTGTCTTTTATTGACAGGTTCGCCTGTTGAAAAACAGAAGACATTTAAAGAACACATAGCATGAATGTTCATTTAATGTACTTTATCAGAGTACCAAAGGAAGCAAAAAGTCAAAGGTATGTGGGTGGTGGGGAGTAAATTAAGAAACAACAAGGGCCCTGGTGGTGGTGGCAAGCACCTTTAATCTCTGCACTTGGGAAGCAGAGGCGAGTGGAACTCTGTGAGTTCAAAGCCATCCTGGTCTACAGAGGGAGTTTCAGGATAGGTTCCATGCTACATAGAGAAATGTTGTCTTCAAAACTCTAAAAGGAAAACAAAGCTAAACTAAAAAAACAAAGGGACAGTACACAGGATACCGGGCACATTGAATACACAATGTAAAGTGCCTTTACCTTCAAAATAAATGGAAAAATCAGATTAAAACAGGAGGAAGTGGTTTAAAAATAAAAAATGATAACATGATCTTATGAAAATATATTTGAGAAATTTATAAATTGTGTAGATTTTGGGTCTTGTCTGGATAGTTTGGGTATATAATGTTTTTATTTATTCGGAATTTTTATGAATTCTATAAAATTTTCTAAACATAGCTTTTAATAATTGTATTGTTATTATGCTTAAAATAATAATACATGCGGTTAGCTAAGGTACCAAGAAACAGCCACTGAAATCAAAGATAAGCTAATGAGTCCACACGTATGCTCCCTTTCTTCCTTCAGAGTTAAGAGAATTAAAAAGATGAAATGTTACATGAATTGGTCTCCGTGGGATGAAACTGAATAATTAGGGAGTGATGGGATTGCACTGTGGCTCTTAAAAGGTTAGAGACTATTAAAATTGACAAATCACCAGCTCTGAGTATCATATATCAGGGAATGCTAAGGAAGCGAAAATGGGAATTAGAGAAACCATAGACATTCCTTTCTCCCTCAGTGTATTTAATTTAGGAAATACCCCCAGGAGAAAGAGTAGGTGGCAGCATAATGCATGCATTTAAATGACAACCAGAGGAAAATGCCAGCCCACAGCAGGAAGGGAAGCAGTGACTATGGAGTGTGTGATGATTTATGTGTCTAAATGAATGAACCATTGGAGTCACATTCACCAAAAGGCACTGGTGAGAATTTTAGAAGGTGCATTCTTCCTCTAATTTTCAGATGATAGTATATCACCCTATTTTCAGGAACTCTACTAAAGTTTGCTGGAATATTAAAAAACAAAACAAAACTGATTTACTTAGTAAAGATTGATCTCACTACATGTTGATTATGTATGCTATGTTTTTAGCATGGGAATTTTAATTTGCATTAGAAAATAATTGACACATTTACAGTGATGTATGATTTCTCTCTGTATGCTGTGATTACCATTAATAAATAAAGAAACTGCTTTGTACTTGTAGCAGGGCAGAAATAAGGTAGGTGGGGAAAGCTAAACTTAATGCTGGGAGAAAGGAGGTAGAGTCAGAGAAAAGCCCTGGAGCCCCTGCCAGAGACAAATTCGCTTAAGCTTTGCTGATAGGCCGTGACCTCGTGGTGATGCACAGATTAATGGAGATGGGTTAAATTAAGATATAAGAGTTAGTCAATAATAAGCTAGAGCAAATGGGTCAAGCAGTGATTTAATTAATACAGTTTCTGTGTGATTATTTTGGGGCTAAACGGCCCCCTACTACATTATAGTGATATCAAGAAATTTTGGAGTGTAATAAACCTGCTTTTTCAAATATGTTTGTGGTTTTTCTGTCACAGTAAAGTGGTAGAGATAGCTGATGTCATTGGTCTTGTTTCACTTGAGAAACAAGTTAACAATGTCTGATGCTTTGCCCTATTCACAGTTATTATAAAGTCTGTGATGTTTCATGCATTCTATAACACTGCACTGTATAGTTGAGGCTAAGGAGAGCACAAGATTAGCTTTCTTGTAAATTTTCTTCATAATATAGTAGCTTCTTACCATCGTATTTTGGATAACTGTGTGCAGGAGGCTAGTGATGAAGAGCACATCTGTAGAAGATACTGGAACAATTTGCTAACTGTAATATATTTTGTATTAAAGTGTACTGTTGAGGGAAAGTTATAATTTGTTTCTCTCTCTAATAGTATAAGAATAATCACTTAAATTATCTTATTTTAAAATTATCTTTATTTAAATTTACAATTAATTATCCTTGAAACCACAGATGGACCACCAACAAAGACAATCTCAGCAGGTTGTATATATGTGTGTGTGTGTGTGTGTGTGTGTGCATGCATATACATACACACACATACACAAATATGTTTTTAAAAATAATAATCAAAGAACAAGAAGTTGTCAGCTTGAAAAGGGTCATGGGGGGATTTGGAGGGAGGATAGTTAAGAGTGGTTGTATGGGGAAAAGTGAGAAAGGAAGTGAGAGGAAATGATGTAATTTTATTTCAATTGAAAAATATTTAAAAACAATATACTTCAGAAATGTTAAGACTGTACTTTTCAGATATAACCACTAGGGAACAGATGTGAATGCAGGATGATGGGTATGTCAGCTACATTGATCATAAGACTCACACTATACATTCAAGAAAACATACATTGTGTACTGTGCTGCTCAGTAAATCTTGTATTTGGAGCCATGGCTCTCCATTTCTACACTTCCTTGGTTTTAGATTTGCTATTGGAATGCAATTTCCAAAGGTGCTTTGAATTCTCTAATGGTGGCATTGAAGGCTACAGTACATATGAATTTCATAGTTGATGTTGATTGATTTCCTCTTCATACCATAGAATGAGTTTTTTAAATTTTTTTATTAATCTTACATGCCAACCACAGTTCTTTCTCCCTTCCCTCCAACACCTAAGTATACTATAACTTTGAGATTTAAATCTAAATTAGATAAACTAGATTCCCTGAGAGCAGAACTTCCTAAAATTTCAAATCCCCCTTTCCTTCTCTTCCATCATGCTTTATAATGCCATCAAAAAAGTATACTTTCTTGATAGGTTGCAAAATAACCAAGATATTTTTGTGAATGAAATCTATAACTTAGGAAATGATCCACGATACTGGGCATGAAGTTCGTCAGAAAGTCAATATTAAGAGATAATATATTTTAAAAAAGAAAAATAATATATACCTTGCCAAAAATAACCCACAAAAACCCAAAAAACAAAAATCAAAAAAAGCTAGAGTATACAATTCCAGAGGTGTTAGATTTGAAATGCTGAGGTTAGTTTCTTGTTTGCACAGCCTTATTTCATTATATTTCCTTTTTAAAGATTTATAAATTTGGCATTCACATATGTGAGTGTATGTCTATCTACGTGTGGATATGTCATAAGACTCAGTTACCTGGGGACGTCAGATAAGGGATAAGGGCATTGGATCCCCTAGAGTTACAAGTTGCTGTGAACTGCCTGACAGGGGTACTGGGAACCAAACTCAGGTCCTTTACAATAGCAGGAAGCACGCCTAACCACTGGGCAATTTCTCTAACCTTCACAGTTTTTTTTTTTTAAACCTAGAATGGCTACAATTTTTCCCATTGACTTTCCTGTTCATTTTAGAAATCATATTTCCTAAGTATTATTAAAACTCAAATAACTAGCATTGTAAGGCTATGAAACTCACTGTAAACTGATGTAGAAAAGTGTCCATTCCACCCAGGATGCTGTGTTCTAGAAAACACAGACTTGTCTTGCTTGTCTTCCCTTGCCAGTTAGTAGGACAGTGTCTAGAGCATGAGGATGCAGTAGCAACTGATTGTGCAACAATAATCAAGAAAGATAAACAAATTATGTTCATAGTAGAGTTTTAACTTTCACAACCTAAAGTTTGGCCTTTGGTTCATTTTTATTTTCCATTCAGCGGGCAGTTGCCGAGTATTTAGGGAAGAGTGTAACTGACCCTTGAAACAGATCAAAGATGTTTATGGCAGTTATAAATGTGCATGAGGAAATTTTGTGGCAAGAATTTCTAGAAGACAGGCTAGTACGAAAACATGAAGATGTAAGGAATGGGATGTTAAAAAAACCTTGAGAGTTTCGGTGGCTTATGGGGGATGGGAAAGGCAAGAATCAAAACATTATCATTGGATGTTTGTATGCCACATTGAGAATCTGTAATTGATGATTAGCATAATACTTGTTTGATGACTTCTACTTAGAAGAAAACAGATTGAGAATAGGGTACATTTTCATGAATTTATAAGAGAAAATTCATTCATTGTAAGTGCAATATGTTTTCAAATATTCATCAAGAAATCCTCACATTTCACTGGTAAGATATACCAGCTATTGAATGTACATTTACCAATATTGCAACCTCCTTTTTTTCATTTTTACATGCAAAAATTGAAATGGTTGTTTAAGCTTGCTTCTAAGATGCTGTCCTTCAGTCTGAGGAAGGGAGGAACCTAGAAACTTTGCCTGTTGTGGGATAGTCCCTCTCTCCCCTGTGTATCTGTGTTTCTCCTTTGGTTGATAATAAAGCTCTTTTGGCCTATGACAAGGCAGGATACAATCGGGAAGGACAATCAAACTGAGGACTCAGAGGAAGAGGAATGAATACAAGGAGATGCCAGGTACCTGCCAGGCAGCAAGATGTATTAGACCATAGGTAAAGCCATGAGTATGGGGCAATACACAGATCAATAGAAATGGGTTGATTTAAAAGTAGGAGCTAGTTATCAATAAGCTTGAGCAATAGGTCAAACAATTTATAATTAATATTAAGATTCTGTGTGATTATTTGGGATCATGTGGTCTGTACACAAAGCTCCACTCCATTTATATTTGCCCAGAACTGGAGGTGAATCTTTTTTCCTTAGGTGCTGGTTTAACTCTGAATGAAATCAAGTAAAAGCCAGTACAGACGCATCAGTGTGCCAGCATACTGAGATAAAATGCATCTCAGTTTTACAGAAGTCAGTAGCAACCAAGGGCAGAAAGTAGAAACTGAATCAGATGAAAGAAAAACCTGATGAAAGGCAAACCTGACGAGAGGTAGAATTTCAGAACCCTTTTTCGTTTGCTTGGGGGTGTGGCTATCATGTGGGTAAAGTACAAATAAAGGTTTCTGCAATAACAAATTAGTAAAAGAAACTCAAATCTGTGTCTGGCTAAAAGGGGAAAATACTGAGATAGCTCTATGAATCATGATGAGGTTTAAAAGCAGAGAAAACTGACTGGGAGGCAAGCTTTCAGGAGACTGAGGCGCGGTCTCCAGGCTAAAGCACCAATGAGAATTTCCTTGAGATTTGACAAAGAGTGATTTTTGGAGAAAATCTTCAAATTTCTTGAATGAACACTATGATATTTAAATACCTAGGTTCATCAGAATTACTTCTGGGGGGAACTATGTTTCAAAAGAGTGAAAGCTGTACAATTACAAGCTGCAGCAAGCATTTTGAAGGAAGATATTCAAAACATAAATTTCTGGAGAATTAGCTATTAAGTTGTGCATTTATTATAAGCAGAATTGCCAATACAACTGCTATGCAAAGAATGTCAGAGGTTTCAATATAAAACTCCTATTAGATGTAGTTATTCTATAAAATTAGCTATCCAGATCTTTGAGCATCCCATACCATCTGGCACACACGTGGAAGCCCAGATGCCCTGAGTCTTTATATGCAGTTTAGAGTCATTGGGTATCAAACCGAGCACCACAGACATCTAATTCTGGAGAGAAGTTACAACATTGTCCATTGGATCAATTTAATTTATATTATTATTAGTTCAAATGACATATTTTTATAACATTCACTCCACTACCATCAAGTCCTCATTCCATGCAATGTGATTGAGAGGAAAGAGGCTGGACATCAACTTTGCATTGGATTTGCCCACTGGGAGGTAGTGGTAGGACAGCGAAGACTAAAGAACAGCTAAGTACATATATTACATATTTCACATTTGTCTTTACCAAAAGTCTCAATGATGAGCCTATCTTAGTAGGACCTCTCTTTCTAGGTCGGTAGTATTAATTTCTTTCTACAAACTTGGGGTTTAGCTGCTTCCTTATGCCCCAGCAATTATTCCCTTTCTTGATGATTTTTCATGACAATTTTGTATGTGAGTAAATACTTTGTCCATTAAGTTTCTTTTAATTTTTTATTTTTGTTTTTTCCAAAATAGTGATTATTAGGTTTGTTCTAACTAAAATGTAAATGATCCACTTATTGAAAAGCATATGTGATAAGAGATTGTCTATTTAAAATTCTAGCAATGTTACTTTTAATTTTGACAATCACCTCAAATGATAGCTTCCATAAACTGACCATAATTTTTACCTCCTTTCTTTTAATAGATTGCAATTTTAGCTGTTGACTCAAAAAAGAGAATATATAAGTAAAAGAAAAGATAATGGTTTAAGGAAGGTAGAGTTTATTTTCCCATTATGTAATAGTAAAAAAAAAAAATCAGTCATCCACAGCTCCTGACAGAGAGGTCTGTCTCTGGTCATCACATACAGTTTCCACCTTTGGATCCACTGGCTCCCAACACAGTGCTTTAACACTTCTGTTCTGGCCAGAGAAGAAATGGAAATGAGAAATATGCATCCCCGTCTCAAGCACATGCCATGGAACTAAGATAACATGTCAACAGGAAACAGAAATAGACTGAGAACTGGTATGTAATTGTGAGACTGGTATTGGATCAAGTTCCTTCCCAGCCAGTTCAGTGTTTCTTCATTCTGGCGTCTTTGAAGATATAGGACTCAGTAAGTCTTATTACCTTCCCCTCAAAGAATCTGGGAGGATAGTACATGGGTCATTCTTTGGAGCAGCATTCTTTAGCTTTGTGCAACTGCTCTCATTATTTCCTTTTTTTTAATTGAAAATATATCCTCTCATTTCATACGTACCAATCACAGCTTGCCCCATCCACTCCTCCCAGCTCATACCCCATATCTCCTCTCCCCCAGATTCTCTTTAGCTCCATTTTCTCTTCAGAAAACAACAGACCTCCTAGAAATGAGAGCCAGATAGGACAGAACAAGATACAATAAGACAAAGAGAAATTGATGCTAGATAAGGCAACCCAATAGGAGAAAAAGTCTCAAGAACAGGTAGAAAAAAGTCTCAAGAACATTGAGAACATTGTTCTTCCCCACATTAAACAAGAAATTCTTTGCTTTAAAGATTGGCTGCTGCTGATTTGGATGGAGCATACTGAATGCTCCTTATCTTTCTCTTTATGTGCCTCAGGTATGTGGAAACCAAAAAAGCACCTTGTTATTTTGTTTATTTGTGGTTGTTGGTGATGGGTGAATGAATTAAAAAATACTTCCCTCATGATAAGAATTTGTTCTCCTGTTGAGCTAAATTCTTATCCTCAATTTGTTCATTTAGCAGTTTGTTCCATAATATCTTGGTTTCAGTAAGGAAAAGAAACAAACAACATGGTATCCATTTTAGTTATCATGAGCCATGATATTGGAAGTAACAGAATATAACAATTTGAAGCAGTTTTGAAGCCTCTATTCCTATGAGCTCATAGTTCCACTATACATTTGGCAAAGCTTTAAATGATCTTCTGTCCTTTCTTTCAATTACTTTAATCATACTTGGAAAAACTTCATATCATAAAGAATTATATTTTAGGGCATTTCCCCAACAGTTGCTTGGAACTCAAAGAACATAATTTCATAGAAATAATGTAATTGATCCAGAGAATTATAGTCAATCAATCGCAGATCTACTGTGTAGGTATAATTTTAACTGTGGATCTCAGAAATAGGATGTCACCAAGTAAAGCAACTTTTACTGGAGAAAAGGGGATTTCCTTTCTCTTTTTTTTTAAATTTATTTATTTATTTATTTATTTTTTCCATACATTGTTTTGTTTTATTTTTTCCATTCAAGAACATAATTAAAGAAATAAAAATTTTTTTCCTTTCTTCCCCTTCTCCTGGTCCCCTCCCACTACCTCCCCACCCCTCCTCCCTCCCCCTTCTTCCTTGAAAGAGGGCATGGTGCCCTGCCCTGTTGGGACTGAATGAGCATATGATCAAACCAGACTCTCTGAATGTGGCGGCGAAAGTTGGCAGATGGAGAACCCACAAACAATGACACCAGGACCTATCTCTTCTGCATGTATTAACTTTTTGAGAACCGAGTCTTTTTGAATGCACTCCTTCCTAGGCCAGGAGGGATGGGGGATTTCCTTTCTCTTTACTGAGGAAAACAAACAAAAAAGAAATTGTTTTAGAACTTGGTATTACTTTACTTCTTTATTGATGTGGTAAACCAGTAACAACTCGGGGAAGAAAGGATTTTTTTTTTTTTTATCTTACACTTCTAGGTGACAATCCATCACTGAAAAAAGTCAGGGCAGGAACCTGGAGGCTGAAATTAAAGTAAAACCCTGCTTTCAGGATTGCTCTTCATGCCTTGCTCAGCTTGCGTTCTTATGCAAGCCAGAAGCACCTCCTCAGGGATGGCACAGCTTGAGGTGAATTGGGTCCTTCCTGATCCATCCATCAAGAAAATGCTACACCGACTTGCCTCTAGTCCAGTCTGGTAGAGGCATTCTTTCTCAAGAGAGGTTCCCTCTCTCCAGATGACTCTGGTTTATGCCAACTTGACAGAAAGCTAGCAGGCATAAACCCCCACGTCATCATCTAAAGCTCTTCCAACTCCTCCGAGTTTAAGATTGCTGAAAGGAAAAAGCCAAAAACAAAAGTAAAGTGAAAGTCATGCCTGCCCACGTATTACATTCTTACATTCCCTTGTGATATCCTTTCTTTCAGCATGAAATTTAACTGTGAATCCTAGAAATTATTTCAGACTAAGTTGTTTCACTTAGAAGTGATTTCAGTTTCCCAGTGATTACATACTGGTAAGAAAGATGTCACATGATTGAATAAACTCCACCTTTGTGTGAACCAAAAAAAAAAAAAAAAAAAGGAAAAGAAAAAAAAACAGTAGTTTCTTGATACTGTCAAAGATTATCTTGGTTTTTTAAGAATAGCTATTTTCTCACTGCTTTATTTTTCATTTAAGTCACCCATCTCTTGTTCAGACTCAAATAATGGGCATCTTGCTCTAACATGATAGATTGTGTTTTCTACTTCTTTATATATATGTATATCAGTCTGCGAGATTTTTTTTACAACTGATCTTTTCTGCATATGCCTTTGTGTTGGTTTTCTCTTTCCCCTCAGTACCATTTCTAAGAAATGTCTGTGTGTTCATTGGGAAAAGGGACACAAGAGGGAGTATGATAGTCAGAATGAAAGACAGTTTCAAGGCGGAAGGTTCAGAAAAAGAAATTCCACATCACAGCAGTTATTTAAATGTGAACAAGAACTTATTATCCCAATAAGAAGTCACTTCCCTCTATATCTTCTCTTACACTCTAAATTAAAATATTGTCATTTTGTGGGAAGATTCCTTTTCTTATCAATTTCAAGATTGTACTTGGTGTTTTAAAGATAGCTATGAGAAATATTAGGATTAGGATTAGAGAAGAGGAAGGAGAAAATTAAGACAAATGGCTTACATAACACTACTCTGATAGAATCACTTCTTGTATTATTCCCTCTCCTCTATTTCTTCTTTGTCTCTGTTCCTTCTATTCTTCCTCCTTTTCTAACACATAATGAATCTTCACTAAGTGCATGCTTCCTTTTTGGATTTCTGCCAGATTCTGGAGAGCTAGATAAGGAAGTCAGAGGTCTGTTTCATATCTTAAAGATGGACACATTCTAATTGGGAAAGAATTATAAGCATACGTAGAAAAATAATTTTAAATCTAACATTGCAGTGATTTCCCCCCCCCAAAGAAAAGATCCCCCTGCTCCATTTACTATTGGATTAAATTCCATGCAAAACAAACAGGTAGAGCTGCAACACAGTGGGAGTTTTCAGGGAGGAAAAATAGAGCAGAGTTGTAGTCCCATTATCAAGAAGAGCAATGCAAGTAATATAAAGTGGCAGGAAGGAAGCATCACATTTTGAATTTTAAATCACTGCTCTGGGTTTAAGGCATGAGGCAGCAGAGTGGTGCACAGTGAGCAAAGAACAAACAGTTTATAAAAGGCTTCTACACTCTATGTAGGAGTTTCAGTCTTGTGAGGCAGCGAAATATCCTAGATAATAATTGCATTTTCAGTAATGGTTAGGAAGATTATGCTGACAGCAGTGGTAGCAATGTAGAGGCTGCTTGACTTAGTAAGGGATGTTACTCACATTGTGTCAACCAATTGTATCTTGTAAATATCATAAATAGTACATTTAGGGCATGTAACCTGTCCCACACCAGGGCTTAGTCAAAGTGTCTACTGAATGAGTTGTATGAACTGTGGTCACATAGCTAACTGAGAACTATTGCTTCACAGCCCATCTTTGTCAGAAAGTACCATTTTGTTACTTCTGGGATAAGACTGAATTCTAATTTGCAGCAGGGTTTTCACAGAATGCATAATGCTTTCGCACCATCATAAAGTCTAAGGATCTTGAGGTGAACTACTGTAAATCAGAAACTGATGGTGCTCTGAAAATATAGCAGAGGAGACAGGAGACATCAATTGTTCTGGTCTGTGCACATGAGGTTCTGAGCCAAAGCAGTAAAACAAAATTTCAGGGGAGAGACAGGATTATATCGTATTAACAGTGCAAATGGGTAGACTAGTGATTACTTGGATGCGATTTTTAAGATAAGGGGGAATTTAAGATAACTTTTGCATGAAGATTTAGGATGGCCATAAGGGTTTCATTGTATTGATTTCTCATTTGTATTTTGGGGTAAAAAAAAAAAGCTTGCCTGAAGATCAGAGAGTAAAACAGTCACATTGGTCAGCTATACAGTCCAGGCAGTGGTGGCACACACCTTTAATCCCAGTAGTCACAGTAGTTAGCCACACAGGCAGGGAGGTGGTGGTGCACACTTTTAATCTCAGCACTAGAGAGAAATATAGGACAGGAAAAAACTGGGGCTCAGAGCCCAGTCTGCAGCCGCCCAGCCTTGGCAGAGGTAAGCCTCTTCTAGTAGTTTGGCTGTTTTACCCTCTGATTTTCAGGCAAGCTTTATTTATTAAAGTACAAATCAAATATCACTACATTTTATTTTGACTGTTTTCTCCCTAATGTGAAAGTGAATATTTTTGAAGATTGTAGAATGTTAGATCTTAATGTATAAATGTCTGGCAAAAAAAGAATCTTATCTTCAAATGAGAGAGAAGCATTATTAATCACATATACTTTATAACTAGACTACATTTTTAATCACCAGATGATGTTCAGAAAACCTAAACTGAAATGATAAATGATTCAACTGGAATGTATATTGTTTTCTCAGTACTAAAGCTCTTTGGAAGTCTGATCAGATAAGAATTAGCAAGACATGAAAGTGTTTAAGGAACTACAGCAGACAGAACAATCTATTTGCTCATATTACATTTAACTAATTTTTTTTATTTATTGTAACTATCAGGCAAGTTGTTGTACATGACTGGATGATTCCAAATATAAATTCATAGATATCTTATTTTTAAATACTTGATTTAACAAAAGAATCTTAATTTAATACAGTTCTGCTTTAAGCATTTTAAAACTTACACATTTGGTTTACAACAAACACACGTTGCTTAATTAATATATTCATGCAAAAATATAAATATAAAATTAACTATGAAGTAATCTTTTAAACATTAACATTGGAGTCTATAGTCGTAAGTTTTTACTTGTAATTATGTGCATCTATGTGAGTCTGTGTGAGGGTTTGCACATGAGAGCACAGTGTCTGAATTGACAAGAAATGAAGGAGAGATACCCTGTGCTAGAGATAGACGTTACTGTTAGCTGCGTGTCTTGTTCCTGGAGCTGGGACCTAAATCAGATAATCTACAACTAACAATATTAGTTCATAACTATTCAGCTCTCTCATCAGTCCCTAGTATTTGTGAGTGCTTATTTAAGTTTATTCTTCTCTTTTCAGATCTATACCTGCATCATAATTCTTTCAACAATTTTTTTATTTTTTACTTTGTGTGTGTGTGTGTGTGTGTGTGTGTGTGTGTGTGTGCATGTGCATGCATAAGCCATTGTATGCTTCTGGACATCAGAGGGCAAACTGAGGGTTCTTTCCTTCTACCATGTGGTTGCAGGGATTAAACTCACATTGTAAATTCCAACAACAGCAATCACTTTTCTCCCACAGGCCCACAATGAGTACTTTTTAAAATTCAATGTGAAATTTGTTTCAAATCACCAACATTTAATTTTACAATTTTCTTATTCTGTTGAGAATATAATGACAACATGGTACCTGCTGTTTCTTGGGCAGTTGTTTCCTTCCCAATGGAAAGCAGCATTTGTTATTTCTAGAAGGGTATTAAAGGGTGACCTCATGTTGAATCCTATGCCTTTTGAAGACGAAATGTCCTGATGATAATGCTGCTAGCTTCATAGATTTCAGAAGCAGAATCTTAAGTGCATTGATTACTCAGTCAAAGATGCTCCTCTCCTGCTGTGTGATCAATAGCATTCTCTAGCGGATTATTTTGTCTGGGTGAAATGCCTCCCATCTCCCTCTGATAATTCTTCAGATTAGACATTAGGGCAATACTGTGTAAATGTTTTAGGAAGGGTGAGCACAGTTCTTTAATTTTCAGATAAAATCCACATAGTGCATGAAGGATTAATGTGTTAGGCAGTGTGATGGGTCATGGCTAAAAGTCTGGTGTTCTGAAGCCCTCTCTGGTATTTTCCCCAACTTGGATCTTAATAGTGAAAATTTATAATTATAAAAATAATGCTGTATTTAATTGTTATTGTAATATATACATTGTATTGCCTAACCTATTTTATGAAGCCATCTATCTCTGTGTTCAAAGCTTATACCTTTTCATTTGTGTAGGAAATTATATGCTGTATTGCCTTTAGACATGTTTGCTCTAAAACGAGAGTTTCTAAATCTATAGATCTCAAATCATTCAACAACTACCTCCGAAATACCAAATGCTTCTTGTAAGGAATTGAAAACAAACAAGCAAACAAACAGGATAAAAACTTCTGGTTTTGAGAGTTTTGCAAATGAATCTCATACATGTAGATATAACTGAAAATAATGCTGTTTAAATATTTGAGCAAAAGTAAAACTGAACTCATGTAAATATCATGCTACTAGATCAAGGCAAGCATTCAAACACCTGCTTAGTTCCAAACCTTCTATATTCCTGTGAATTTCTATGAAATTAGAAAGGCCATTCTGAAGCCAGGAAGTTCACTAAGGGTTTTATATAGTAACTATCTTATTACTCTTTTATAATATTAAGTTATAATCACATTATTTCCCTCTTTCTCTTTCCAACCCCTCATGCAATCCCTTTCTCTCTCTGCCTCTCTAATCCATAACCATTTTTCGTTTCATCATTTTTTTTTTTTGTGTGTGTGTGTGTGTGTGTAATCTGAGTTGGAGAGAGAACATGCATTGTATTTCTTGCTTTTCTTGTATGTATGTTTGGATGGTGTTGCTTAGTATTATACATTCTTAATCTATGCATTTCTTTAAAAAAGGTGATTTCATTTTTACAGCTGGATAATATTCCATTTAATAAATGTGCCATATTTATTATTACCTACTCATATGTTGTTTCCACTTTCTTGCTATAGTATATAGAGAACTAATAAACATAGACACACGAATATCTCTATGGTAGGCTATGTAGTTCCTCCGGGTATATACCCAGGAATGGAATAGCTGGGTCACATTCTAGTAAAGTGTTTTTCTTTTAAAAATAAAAACAAAATTTGTGGGTCTGTATTAGTCATGATTCTCCAGAGAAATAAAAATGCTGTATCAATAGACTACGTGTTTGTGCGTGTGTGTGTGTGTAGTGTGTGTAAGAGAGAGAGAGACAGAGACACAGAGACACAGACACACACACAGAGAGACAGAGACAGAGAGAGAGACACACACACAGAATTTATCATGCATTGGCTCATATGATTATACAGGTCCGGAAGATATTCATTGTGACATCTTCAGAATGGAACCATATGGAAGCTGGTGGCTTAATTTATTCTGATTTTGAAGGGTTAAGAACCAAGTGGTTGATTTCTACTAGATCTTTGTATCTGACACTAGAGGACTGAGAAGATGGAGCAGCAACTCAGAGAGCACTGGGGGTAATTGAGAGGGAGAGAGAAGATATATTTTCTTTATTGTTTCCATCTACTCAGGCTGAATGAGTTTGATATCTATGCACACTGGTAAGACTAGCTCTTCTTGCCTCAGTCTCCAAAACAAATGCCGATATCTTCTGGAAGCACCCTCACAGACAAACCCAGAAATGCTTCATCAGCAATTTGGGAATCCCTTTAGCTTAGTAAGATTGACACAGGAAGCTAGTCATCACAGGAGCCTCAGAAGTTTAAAAGGCATTGCTCAAAAAGTAACAGAATGTTTGGCAGTAGCATATCTTTTGATATCACTACAAGAGATGTAAAGCAATTCTATGAAGGGAGAGAATCGTAAAGGATCTCATATGAATTTCTGGATAAATTCTGAAGAAATTTTATTACTCAAGGTTATAAAATGAACAGATGGGAATCAGTCTTGATTTACCTTTTGTTTTCTGAGGGATTTTGAAATCTTTCTTATCCACCTTTACAAGATCACAGGTTTTCTTTGATTATTTGCTTAATTCTGTTCCAATCAGTTTCAAGTAATATATTTGATATTTTTGACTCTTTAATAGTTGGTTTTTCTTATTGCTAATCTCAAAGATATCTTATTAATTTAGTGACAAACACAGGATAGAAACACAGAACTATTTGTCAAAATAATCCATTATTGTTAAACATTTTAACCCACTGCTAAGATTCTACTTCATGTTTGTTTGCCTTCTATTAGCATTTCCACATGTGTAGGTAGCTCCCAAGTGCACTGACTAATAAGTGGGTGGAAAGATTTGCTACGGTTTTGATTGTTTTGTACACAGTATATTGTCTAAAGTCAACCTGCTAATAGCTATTTATTTGCAAAAGTGATAACTAGACTGTAAATATTTTGGCATCATCCCCCAGCTTGCTAGAGCTTTAGTTACTAACACAATCACGCCATCATACTTTCACTTCTTATTAAAGGATGTTGGAATATTGTTTCACTTTAATAATTATATATCACTGTGAGCTGTTACCAAAGTTTTTAAGTATAGAAGACACAAATTATGTCCTGTTAATATATTCAGCTTTTGTTAGGTTTCTTCCATCCAGTGGTTCTCAAACTTCCTAATGCTGTGACCATTTAATACAGTTACTCAAGTTGTGCTGACCCCCAACCATAAAATTATTTTTGTTGTTTCTTCATAACTGTAATTTTGCTATTGTTAAGGATCATAATGTAAACATCTCTGTTGTTCAGTGATTTTAGGCGACCCCCGTGAAAGGCGATCATGAGCCATAGGTTGAGAACCTCTGCTTTAACACAATTCTTATGGTTTACTGTCTGTAATGCTGCACAATTTAATCCATCATATGCTATGAAGTCTCTTGATAATTTGCAAATGCTATGCTGTTTTGCTGTCTCTCCATGTCTGTCTATCATGTTAATAGATTCACCTATCTGTTATCTATTTTTCTATCTTTAATTTGTTCTGATGTCAGAAATAAATTTGAATTCTCTTTAGACAGATCTGCTCATCATGTACTTTGGACCAAATTCTCTATAAGAAGAGAAAATTAAATAGAAAATGAGCGTAGAAACACCTTCTGCTTTCCAAGTATATCTTTTGTTACTATTTATGGTATTGATTTCCCTGTGGACCATGTCAGGAAGGTACTTTCTCAATGGCAACATCAGGGCCCTTGTTTTCCTGTTGATTATGACTTTGACTCATCTAACAGGAAGTCAATATGGGGCCATCAACACCTACTCATCTGCTTTACAGATGGAAACCAGTCAGGTAATTCCCCCTGCTCACTGGGAAACAAAGCATCTCATTATCTGAAATTAACTCCCTATCCAGCTTTCTCCTGTGCAGACAGTTGCTGTTTGGACACTGTGATGCGGAGATTGTCAGATAATATTTAGGTTAACATTGGAAGTGACAGAGTGATATTCCTACATAGTCATGTGAATGGTACATAATTATCGAGCTAACAGCAAACATGATTTGGGGTTTCAAAATACAGTTGGATGTAATTGTTCAACATTATAGAAATATAACATACAGACATGAAAAATTATGTAAAAACGTAAAAAAAACAAAATAAAGAGTTCAAGCATATAAAATATATATGCTCTTTTTTCCCCTAGCTGTTGTTGTTGGTAAAGGAGTTTGCAGGATGTATGAAATGATTTACTTTGTCGTTAGTGAGCAGGTTTTTTGATGACTTTCGGATTCAAACGCAGCCTTTTGTTCTACTCAAACTATCAATGGTTTGCTAAGGATAAAATTAGTCTAATTTTAGCCAAGAAAATGCCACTTAGAAATGCAAGTGACCATTGACGTTAGAAGATGTAAACATTTTATGGGTGATGCTTGCAATGCAATAAGATGCTTGGAGATTTCCGAAGGAATTGGGATTGCTGTACAGCTCGTATCTCCCTGAAGAAGATGTCAGAACTCGGTGCAGCAGCTCACCTCTGTGAACAAGGATAATATATCTAGAAGAACATGCGAGAAAGGCAAGGAGAAGGCACCTGCAGTACACAGGAACAGGGATTTTTTTTTTTAAAAAAAAAGCATAAAAGCAAAGAAGCAAAGGGAAAGGATGGAAAGAGAATATTTTAAAAAGTCTGCTGTAAGTCAAAGGCACAGCTGCCGTTAAGTAGTCATTATTAAACCCCACTGAAAAATTTCAAGTGCTTTGAAAATGATTAAAAGGGGTTGGGAAACAAACTTAAGATACAAAAAACAAAACCAAACTAAACCAAACCAAACAAACAAATGAACAAAAAAAACTCCCAGTGTTAAAATACAATATTCAATTAGTGTTAATAAATAACAGTTATTTGTGTTTGGGTTACAGTTTCATTGATATTTTAAAATAAATTTACCTAAGACATAATTAGATAATTATAAATGGTTCTCTTTTGTGTTTAAAGTCCACTTAAGGAGCCCTGATCTGGCTCTGTCTGCCAAAGCACACCATGTAAGCAGGTGGACTGCAGTAACCATCTGGCCACTGGATAGAAGCCCAGGACAAGACAGAAATTACTGATATTTAGCTGTACCCACGCTCTACTACCCAGTGAAGAGGATTTATGGGAATGCCAACCTAGGATTGAATGGACAGACTAAGGTACAAACCCCAATGCCAATCATAGAATTGCCATACCGGCTAACATTGCTTAGTCCTTTTGGTTATCTTTGTCATGCAGTGTTCCAGCAACTGCCAGGAAATTCTGTCCCATATACCTTCCACAGCTTTCCTACTTTCCTGATTTGTATATAACTATCAAAGGCCCAAAGGGTTAGTAACTTCTAAAGATTCTAAAGCTAACTAAAAAAAATTAAAGTTTCATATGATAGATTTTTAAGTGTGTGATATATTTTTTTACATATTCTATAGACTCTAAATTTAAAAACTGTGACCTTCACCATGTGTCTTATTCCATTAAAGAAAAGCTTTTTTACTTTCAATTACTTCCTGAGACACTTAAATTTCACTGATAGACTTACTTGTTATGAGAGTAAAAAATAAACAAGGAATACTAAAAAATGCATCATGTTGTGTTTATATATTTGTTTTTATATGCATGTATATGTAATCATTACATTGTTTCTTTAATAGAAAAATAAGGCCATGAATTTGAAAGGAGGCAAAGAGGTTGTCATGGAAGGTTTGGAAGGTGAAGATTTGGGGAGACATAATTATGTTTTAATTTTTAAAACTTAAAGAACAAAAGTGTATATTTTAAAGAAAATATATTAAGTAACTTAATGAAAAAAGAATAATGTATTAAGAATATAGAAGATGGAAGGTAGAAAATTATAATTTAGATCCCCTAGTTCATGTGCAATCATTTTTGACATACACTTTTAAAACTTTCACTGAGAAGGAGGCATGGAAGAAGTTGGAGAGAGGGAATATGAAAGGAATGGAAAAAGGAAAGGAGAAGAGTCAGTAAGATAATCACATTATAATTAAATTTATAAAATAATTATAAAAAGTAAATGCTAACAACAAACACAAAACAAACAGTGACTTGTCCTGAGTAATACACTACTAGGAATGCTTTCAATAAATATAGCAAATAGCAAAACTAATATTACACCCTCTGACAATTTGAGCTGTAGTCTGTAACTATGTGTTTTAGCAATGTACTAGAGGTAAAATAAACATTCTCTATTAAAATAGCAGATTTAAAAAAATTCTCATCTAAAAGATTCACTTGTGAGACACAATCAAACCATTTGCTGAGGCTGAAAACATAAATGTAACAGGAAAATTCTCAGACATAGTAACTAATTGTTCACATTATTCCAATCACTTAAAATTAACCTCTGTGTTCTTTGACCAAAATGAACTGAAATTTAGATCTGTCTGGAAGTGTGTTTTCCCTGAATGTGACTATGAGTCTGATGAAATACAAAGGGGCCATTAGCTCAGGAACAACACAGAGGATCTAAACAAATCAAAATCACACTATGTAAGAGAACTGAGCTCAATGTACCCTCAGCAAAGATGATGGTGAACCTAAATACACTTTATACTGGGAGACCTCCGAGGTCACTTGCTACCCACTTCTTTCCTACTTTATATAAACCGGAAGTGATGTTCAAGAGATAGGAGATAATCCATGAGTAAAGACAGGATTTATAATGGCCTCCTTTTGCTATTAGTTTGTCAACACTTCAGGAAAACTGCTAGTTCTATCTTGTTGGCTTTTTAGTTATTATACTATGAAGTAGAACCTATATCCTGCTTAAAGCTACCCTTGTGTTTTCTCTTTTTATCCACACCGGGAACCACTTTGAACAACACCATTTTAAAAGACAGGCTAGGTACATTAAACATTATGAGAAGGGGCTAGATGCAGAGAGAAGGTACAAAAGGAATTTGTCCTTTCTCGCAACACATGCTGGGACTTAGGTAATGAATGATGAATAAGATTAGCTGAATATGTCCTGCTTAGTAGGAAGGAATTAATGCCTGATACTACAAACCTAGCTCATACCTATGGTGAGGCCATAGGCCCTAGTAGAAAAACTCTTACTGCTACTTAACTAAACCAGTGTAAGTTCTGGCTCCATTCTTAATCTGTATCCATACTCACAGATAAGAACATCTCTCACCCCACACCAAAGTAACTTCTTTTCTTCAGCAGATAGAAATCATCACCAAAAGCCACAACTGGTCAAAATGCAGAGAACAATTGACTGGAGTAATCAGACCACTGATATCTCTACAACACAATCCTTAAACCAAGACTCAGAGGACACTGCTGAAGAGGAGGCCAAAAAGGATGTAAGAGCCATAGGACATCTCCTGTCAGACGGTCTTCTATGTATGACAGGGAAACTACACCCAGGAAATGGAAACAGCATCGTTGCCTGTACAAGTCCTAAAACTGTCAGCATCGATTGACATGCTAATGTAGAAAGGGAGATGTTCTCAAGAGTTTACTCCTTGAGGAAAAATTGGAGGCAATTAACAGTTGCCCATTCAGTAAGAATTAGTCTTCCGCAGGGATGTGGCCCCTGATAGGATAGTTAATCCTAAAAGATCAGCCCTAAATATATATGAGAAAAAAATAAATGATCTCAGCAGGTTGTGGTCGTAAATGTATATACATAAAGATATATAGCAATTACAAATAAGGAAAAAGTTATGGCTTCAGTGGAGTATAAATATAAAACATCATGCAAAGAAAAAGATGACTCTAATGAAAATAACTAAGTGGAAGTTACAGAAAACAACACAAATTTAAGAAAATTTTCTATGTGAAATGAGAATGTCATGTATAGCAAAGTAACTTATTGAACATGAATATGGATTAATATAATTTGTTCAATATTAGAAAAAAGGTGAATTATATATAGAAGAAAAGCTTAAGATAATTCACTGTTTTTTTCGTGTCAGAAGCAATGAAGAATTAAGAACTATGTGGTAATATCTTCAAAGAACTACAAGAAAAAAAAGGTCACTACTAGAGAAAATATCCTCCAAAGTTTTGGTGAAATAATTACTCTTTTAGGTCAGTGTAATTAGAGGATTCACAAAAAAATGTATATAATGAATATTAAACAATCCATGTAGGTAGAAAGAGATATTAACAACAATAAAATCATGTTAAGCCCCATATAACAGGCCCGGCCCCATAAGTTATATAAATGCACTATCTGGAAACCATAAAGTTTATGAAATGCTTTAATATCCAGTTCTACAAAAGTCAACATGGAACTCTCAGTTCTTTATTATTGATGGCTTTTGTCTTCTTCATTTTGAATCCCTGTTTATTCTTTAGACAATTCAATCTGTCTTTTGAGGACTACAGCGCAGAATAGCATGTGTCTTGTATACTATGGATTCTGTGTAAGATCTCGATTTAGCAGGCAGTTCAGCTTCTGATGTGAGTTTGTATAGGGTTCATTTCATTGTTTCATAGGCCCGAGATGTGACTCAGCGCACCAACTCTATCTTTCTTGTGGATTTTGCACGGTTTAGCTTTAGAGTTTGCACGGATGATCAGGTGTAGAGGTTCCTCTGAGTCAGGGTCCTAGTACAGCAGGTGTTAGAGATTTTGGGAAATGTTAAGCTAGGTCCAGTTCGGCAGGCCAGGAGCAAAGACTTTCCCAGTAGGCCTTTGCCTAGCTCACTTAACCTCTCTCTGGTTTCTCTAATTTGAGCTCAGTGCCCTCAAGTTGCTATCTTCTGTTGCTTTCAGGGTGTTATCTTGCCCACACAAGGCTCATCTCTCAGCCACAGGCTTGTCTCTCCTGTGTGACTCTGAGCCCACTATTGCTCAGTGGCCCAGAATGCCCTCCACAGCAGCTTCAGTTGCCTGAGCTATTGTCTCCACAGTCTCACTCCCAGGACTGCCTACTGTCAGGAAATGCTCCTTTGTCAGAGACATGGACAAGGGTTAGATCCACCTCTGAGTCTCGCCTGCATGGGAAAATATAGTCTTCAACTGCTTAATGTCAACTTCTCAAAATCACTTGCTTGTCTTTGATGCCTATTAGTATTTTATAAACTGGGAGTGTTTGCCTGGTGCTGTTTGCTCCACTGAGACTAAAAAAAAGAACCAATTCTTGTTAGCTCACTGGTGCTGTTTTTGATTCAAACAAAAATATGTGGAAGATTCTAATCTGTGTGTTATTTTTCTCTTTTCCCCATTTTCTCAAACCCTGCTTACTTATTTACATATTATAAAGAACGTCTACCAGATAGGTCATTGGAAGACATTGGTATTTAATATAGGATTTTTAGATCTATAATATTTTTAAGTAAAATTATTTATGGAACTCATGATTTCAAAAAAATTAAAAGTCATGAATTTGAGGAGTGGGAGGGATAACAAAGGAAAATCAGGGAATAGATAAGGAGAGAATGATACAACTTCAGTACTCATACATGAATATCTCAATAGATTAAACATTACTTGAAAAATTACTATCAGTTATAAACTTAGAGTATCAATTAAACAGTACAATATACTATATAAGTCACATATATAATATTAATTTACTGAAAAACAAGTGGTTGCTTGCATAGGTAGATGGAACCTTTTAAAATGTTAGCTACCTCACTTAGGATTTTTGTTTTTTAGTTGCATCTATTTGCCAGCAAATTTCAAGTTGCCATTGTTTTTTTACTGCTAAGTAGTACTCCATTGTGTAAATGTACTAAATTTTCTTTATCCATTCTTCAGTAGAGGGGCATTTAGGTTGTTTCCAGTTTATAATGCTGCTATGAACATAGCTGAGCAAATGTCCTCCTTGTATGACTGTGCATACTTCAGTTATATGCTCAAGAGTGGTATTGCTGGGTCTTGAAATAGGTTGATTTCCAATTTTCTGAGAAATCACCATACTGATTTCCAAAGTGTCTGTACAAGTTTGCACTCCCACAAGCTCATAAATGGATATTATACATAAAGCAAAGGATAACCCGGCCCACCAACTCAGAGAAACCAGGAAACCAGAAGGAGGACCCTAAGAGAGACAAACATGAATTCTCTCTTGGAAGGGGAAATAAAGAAGATCTCTGGAGTAAACTAGGAGCTTGGAGGAAGGGATGTGGGTGAAAGGAGAGTGGGGAAAGAAGCAGGGGAGGAGGGCAGAGAACATGAGGGATCAGGAAAATCAAGTTGGGGAAAGGTCAGAGAGGGAGAGCAAGGAAAGAGATATCTTGATAGAGCAAGTCATTATGGGAGTAGTGAGAAACCTCACTAGGGACATTTCCAGGAATCCACGATGATGACCCCAGCTAAGAATCTAAGCACTAGTGGACAGGGTGCCTTAATTGCCCTTCCCTTGTAATCAGATAGGTAAATACCTTAATTGTCATTAAAGAATCTTCATCCAGTAACTGATGGAGTCAGATGCAGAGATCTATAGCTAATCACTGAGCTGAGCTCCTTGAGCCCAGTCGTTAGAGAAGGAGGCATGATAATAAGAGCAAAGGAGTAAAGACCATGATGGAGAAACCCACAGAATCTTAGCTAGTGGGAGCTCACTGACTCAGGACTGATGGCTGGGGAATTTGCATAGGACCAAACTAGGCCCTTTGAATGTGGGTGACAGATGTGTGGCTTGGGCAATTTCTGGTGCCACTGGCAGCGGAGCCAGTATATATCCCTAGTATACAGGAACAAGCTTTTTTGAACCCATTCCCTATGGAGGGATACCTTGTTCAGCCTAGACACATGAGGGAGGTCCTTGGTTCTGCCTCATGAGATCACAGAATTTGTTGGCTCCCCTCTCTGAGACATCACCCTCTCTGAGAAGTAGATGGGGGTAGGCTGGGGGAAAAGTGGGGAGAGAAGGAGAAGGGAAGGGACAGAAACCTGGAATTGGTATGTCAAATAAAAAAATTGTTTAAAAAATAAAAATAAATAAATAAAACATTAGTTAACTACCTTGTGACCACATGAAGGCTGCATTCTTTTTCAGTTAAAATGTGTTATTTGGAGAAAAGTAGGAGACTTCAAATGAAACATGTTATTTATTGCAGTTTCAAACAAGCAATTTTATTTATCACAATTTCCTATCTTGTTTGCCATATAATATCTGTGACAGAGGTTAAAGATTATATTTTCTTGCCATAAAATAGAAAAAGGAGGCAAGAAAGGGTGTGGACTTCACTGATGTTAACAAGATTGCTACAGGAAGTTAAATGACTTGGGAAAACAATGTTAAATTATTCACGCTTACTTCATTAGTTTGATGATTTGGTAATTACATATAGTTTATAAAATATCATAAGATCCCTATTCTAATAAATTTGTATTTTTTGAATTAGCATAATAGGAGATAACCAAGCTGTGTCTATATATTTTCTGCAGTTCATACTCTTTATTAATTTTAATCAACATCATTTTGGTTGGTGAAAGTTTTGTTTATTCATTATTGACTTCAGATTCTAATTTTTTACTTATTTACAATTTTTCTTAGTTCAATATATTTGGTGCATATTCACCCATCTACTTTAACTCACCCAAGGTTTAGTTTCCCTCCCCATGCAACCTTGTATCCTTTTTTTTAAGCCCACCAACTCTAATTTGCTTGGCCCATATACTCTTAGATTTAGGGCCTTCCATAGCATTGCAATTTCCCTACCAGGGACCATTCCATTGAAGAAAACTGACTCTCTTCATACGTCTATTTTTGTCAGTAATTCTTAAGCTAACGTTGAAGCTTTTTGCCTATCTTCCCTTCCTTTTCTGGCATCTTGTCTTGCTTGAGCCGGCCCGAGTCTTGTGCATGCTTTAATCACCTCTTATGAGTTCACATGTGCAACTATTGTATTGTGTCTGGAAAGCACTGCTTTCCTGTAAGCATCCTCTGCTTCCACTCTTACGACAGTCTTCTTACTCCCTGTTCACATTTCTTGAGAAGAAGTTGCCTGATGTAGATGTCCTACTTAGGGCCAAGCATTCCATAATCTTTTGTTCTTTAACACTAAATATTTATCTGTGCTACTGACAGATAAAAAATTTATTTTTTCTGTTTTCTCATTCTTGACCAACTTTATTATCTTATGTATTCCTCTTATTCCTTTACAAAGCCATCCCCCAGTGAACTATAGCCTTTTAAAACTAAGCTTAAGATTTTTCTTCCTTTGTATTTGGTATCTAATTAGAAAGACATCATATAACAGATTAAGAGCCATATGTAAGCCACGTTTCCTTAGGCATATGCTAGAACAGAAATAAATCATTAATTATAATGAACTTCAAATTTATTTCCATTAATATAATAAGGTAAAATTAGATTTTAATATTTCCCGTGAGATTTATGAAAGAAGAGAAAGTGAACTCTTGTGCAGGCTTGGTAGTAGAGACTGTAAGTTATCTTGGCTGTTGGATTGCTGCAGTCCACAACAGTTGACAATGCAGTTTTCTTCTACTGGCTTAAAAATGTCATAAAGGATGTCATTAAAAATGGTATAAAAGAATTTTTTGCCTAATATTTTGACAATATGTTTAAATGTGTTTGACAATTTGACAATATGTTATAATACATAACCTAGCCATTGTCAGCAATGCCCTCCTTCTATACTAGTGTCTACTTCCAAAACCTCACAGCAGGGCCATCCTTTCAGTATGATGTCCCTGGCCATCTAGAATATATTTGGCCCAAAGCAAAGGGCAGAAGAATGATTCACCTTCCATTTCTTAAAAAAGGTGTTGGATTTTGTCCAGTTAGTTTATGGTTCTGTTCATTTTCCACATCAAGAGAGAACTTGGCTACATGCTCCTCTGCATGATGTCAGGAGAAAAACAGCTAGATATAGGAGAAAATTCAGGCTTTCTTTCCGTACACATGGATGCTCCAGTGTTGATTCCATGCAAGCGGAAACTCATGTGAGAAACTCATAAGCCTTTAGTAGTAGCATTCTCTAATGTCTACCAGTTTCTCTGAAATAAGTTCACCTCTGAACACTCAGTGATAACAGATCCTCCCCTAAAGGACTCTTTGCCACACTCTGAGCTTGCAGTGGAAAAGCTGTTCTCAATGTGAATTTCAGTTTTCAGGTCATTCTTTCTTTTTTGTAATGATAACTCATTCACATCTGTGGCTACTGAATGAGCCGCTTATTTTTCTGAGAAAATGAAGAGTTACAGGGTCATTTACTTGTGTTCACATGCCCTTTACTAAGCTTTCAACCCAATTTATACTTCATGCTTTCCCTACCTGTTCCTATGGAGGAAGCCTCTATGCCCCCACAGAAATATAAACACTCATTTCAGCCATCATTTTAACATGATATTATTTGTTATGTTTAAGAAGTCAAACAAAATCAACTTTTCTATTGATAGAATAGTCTTTAGATATACTCTATATCTTTTTCTCTGCAAAGAAAACCTACCAGGATGTTTTCTTTATGTCTATTTTTTTCCAATTGTTCCTGTCTTCAGGAGAAATGTATTATTGAGATAAGGGCTTCTACTGAGTTCTATAGTCTTCTCAGACCTACATGTCCACAACTGGATCAATCAGCTCCTCTACCAACATTTCCAATCTCAAGAAACATATTTCTTTTTTATTACCCAAGCCATAAAAGTCAAAGTTGATTGACAGATTTCATAGCTAGCTTCCATATTTATGTAGTCATTGTATTCCTCCCTCCTTCCTCGCTATGCAAATTAAATCATATTCACAGCAAGTAAGAAGCTTCTTTTGACATGTTCATTATACCATATAACATTCAAGCTTAAACCCCTCTGGATATCCTCCAATTTAGTTCAGAATCCTTAAAGATACCTTAAGGCAGATTGCAGATATTTTGTGAGACATTATCCTAAACGAGTCTGTGTGGCTGCTTCTAGATAAGAGTATCATTTTGAGTAATAGATCTGATATTAAACATTGTCCTTCTAAATGTAGATTGATCACACTTGATATGTTGAAGGCATATTAGAACAATGTGTCAAGTGATAATTGTAACTTCCAGACTACTTTGAGCTGATCTTCAGCTCTTTCTACCTTCAAATAAAACTGAAACCCTGTCTCTCCCCATATCTGGAACCTGAGATTTTGCATGAGGACTATACTGGCATCTTGCCCGTGTCTTCATTTTTGCCAACAGAGAATGTTGGGCCTCCATAATCCAATGAGCAAATTCCTTAGAGTAAATCTGCCTCTGTCATTGTATCTTCTGTCTTACATCTTCACTGTCTCTCTGTCGCTTCCATGCATATATATGTCATTTATACATTAGTTTTGTTTTTTTTCTGAGCACTCCAAATAACATAACTAAATTGTGTCCCGTTTATTTGATTCCCAATTTTGTTTGAAGTTACAATGGTTAAGCTTTGCAAAGATGTTTTTATATGATGTAGATCTTGTCTTGAATTGTCTTGACTATCACTTGTCTGCCATTTATTGTCTCTACGAGTTCTCTTCTTTTCCATCTGCATCAATGTCTATTTCTGACATAGTTAGGAATAGCAGAACTCTACTCGCATAGAAAAGGTATTCATTCCTTCACATGGAAATTTAGTCTGCTATGACTTCCTACATGCCGTTTCCTTTTGATGCACTGGATTTTCCTATCTTCATTGTCTAGGTTTTTTCTTTAGTTACCTCTTCCCATAGGAAACCATCCACCATCCTTGTGTCCTATACAATACTCTGTCATAAAATACATTATCCAGTTCAAGTACAAATAAACTTCTGATAGTCCTACAGTAGAAAATGAGATGGGAAGTAAGAGTTAACAATTATAATTCCTAAAACAGAGGAAGAAAAGGATTTAAGATTAAATAAACTAAGCCAAAAATGTTTTCTTTGATGATAATAAAGAGAGAAGCCTGTCCACACTTCTAGAATGTGACTAAGAAGTTCCCCAAACTGCTTGTGTATGGTCTATATAACACATACCTTTCCCCCCAAACAAATGACTTTCAAGGCCTGCCATTTCTTTTGTTCATCATATTTTGACTAATATATGGAAGATGAAGAAGTCATATGCATTCTAGTACTGAGTCATAAGTTGCCTCTTCACTTTCACATCCATTGAAAATAGGTGTGAAAATTGAAATACATCACTTATAATCAAATGCTTTGTAAACTTCTTTATTAGCAAAAAATTAAACGCAAATCCTCAGTTCCTTTTTTAAAAATTGTATCTGTTTTTGTTTGCTTTTATATTTTTTAATTTTATGTTTTTAAGAAAGAAAAGAAGCTATCTTTTTATTTTACATACCAATCCCAGTTCCCACTCCCTCCCTTCCTCCCATTTACTCCACTTTCCTCCCCATCCCACTCCCCATCCACTCCTCAGAAAGTATAAGGCACATTACTTTGGAGAAGGCCCAAAGCCTTCCCTACTATATCTAGGCTGAGCAAGGTGTCCGTCCAAAGAGAATGGGTTCCAAAGAGCCAGTACAAGCAGTAGGGATAAATTCCAGTGGCTCCGCAGTCTGCCCCAGCCATACAACTGTCATGCACATTCTGAGCATCTAGTTTGGTCCTATGCTGGTTCCTTCCCTGTCCGGAAAGAGTTGGTGAGCTTCCATTACCTCAGGTAGACTGTTTCAGTGGGTGTACCCACCATGGTCTTGACCTCTTTGCTCATATTCTCCCTCCTCCCACTCTTCAGCTGGACTTTGGGAGCTCAGCCCAATGCTCCACTGCAGGTCTCCACTGTCAGTTGCTGGATGAAGTTTCTATGGTGACATTTAAGATATTCATCAATCTGACTACAGGGCAAAGCCAGTTTGGGCAACCCTATTGCTTGGGGTCTTAACTGGGGTCATCCAGTGAAGTCCTGGGAATTTCTCTAGTGTCAGGTTTCTTGCTAGCTCCATAATGGCTCCCTCTATCAAAATATCTCTTTCCTTGTTCTCATCTCCGTCCTTCCTCCCTCTTAACTATCCTGTTCCCACAAGTTTTTCTCCTTCCTCCCCTTATTCTTTCCTCTTCCCCTTTCGCCCCCCCTTCTCACCCTATCACCATATTCCCAATTTTGTCAGGCAATCTTGTCTATCTCCCCTTTCCAGGAGAATCTATATATGTTTTTCTTAGGGCTCACCTTTTTACTTAGCTTCTCTAGGATCATGGACTAAAGGCTCATTATCCTTTGCCGTACAGCTAGTATCCACTTACCATGTTCATCTTTCTGGGTCTGGGTTTCCTCACTCTGGATAGTTTTTTCTACTTCCATTCATTTGCACCCAAATTTTAAGATGTCATTGTTTTTAACTGCTGAGTAGTACTCCATTGTGTAAATATACCACTTTATCCATTTTTCGGTTGAGGGACGTCTAGGTTGTTTCCAGTTTCTGTCTTTTACAAACAATGCTGCCATGGACATAGTTGAACCAATGTCCTTGTAGTATGATTGAGCATCCTTTGAGTATATGCCCAGGAGTGATATTGCTGGATCCTGAGGTACGTTGTTTGTTTGTGTGTGTGTGTGTGTGTGTGTGTGTGTGTGTGTGTGTGTGTGTGTGTGCGTGTGTATGGAAACACATACCATGGCATGAGCAAGTGTAAGCCAGAGGTCAGTTTTTAGGAGTTAGTGATCTCCTGCCATGTCCTAGCACCTGAGGAACAAACTCAGGTTGACAGGCTTGATGTCAAGGATGTTTATCATTTGGGACATCTTTTTGGCTGGTAATTACTCAGTTATTACAACTGAAACTCCATGGGCAAACATAACAACAAAAATGTAGACTTAGTAGGTCATAAATATCAGCTAGGGAAAAATATCTCATAATAAAATCTAATTAGTTTTATGTGTATTATTATTAATGTGTTTCTTAAGAAGCATTTGTTTCATATCTGTATTATTTATCTGGCTTAAAAGTTTTAGGCTATTATAGCTTTTATGGTTTCTCAAACTTTGATATTAAATCCAGACCATAGAGTTACTTTGCTGTTATTTTTTTTATGATTTACTTTTTTCTGTATTTTCATAGGGAAAACCCATGAAGGTACAGGTATTGAAGACTTTTTTGCAGTGTAATACTGTGAGGAGGTGGTAGAACCTTAAAGAAATGGAACCTGGTGAAAGGCTTTAGGCTATAGGATGTTTGCAAAAAATGTTGTATGATTTCTATTCTTTGTCATAACCCTCGAATCAGGTGAGCACCTTTGGCCTACCAGAGGCCCTTTGCCATCATATTCTGCCCAAGAGCAGTGGGAAGAAACACAGATGGCAGTTGTCAAAGCTGTGACTCCATACAAATCATACCTCTGCACCAATTTATTATCGTAGGAATAATTTCATACCATAACAAAAATCTGACTGAACTCATTGCTAATATTATCACTAATTATTACAAATATGCAAGCATTAATGCGTTCCTTTGCCATGGGGTCTAACAAATTACTACAAATTTACTGGAACATCAAAGATTGTAAGAGCTACAAGTCAGGAAGTACCAGGTCAAAATGTGCTAAAGACTTGATAGAACTGCTGCCCTGGTGAATACATAGAATTTGTGATTGTCTGCACAAGGCAGACCAAGCCAGTCAACATTATACTATGGACCTCTTCCTCTGTGTAAGAGTGCACAGACATGTGGCAAGCGCCTTTATCAGAGCCTTTTTTGAATACTGAACTGAGATAGATGGGCTCTCCCCGTTTCCTTATTGATGAATCATTTTGTTTTGATTTTGGTATATGAAGGCAGTAGATACATTATGACACCTATTCATTCATCTTCCAACTGAATTTTCAAAAGGTCATGAAAGCGAAAGACATAGAATTAAAGTCAAACATATAACATAGCTTGAGGTCTCATTTGATAATATTTTTGTGTCTATAATTATTCATATATAGTAAATATATAAAGATTTTTTAATAGATTAATTATGTTTTTGCAAATATAAGAAAGTCTTTATTTTAGTTTTTATTTAAATAATCTGTAAGGCTGAAGTAAAAGGAGAGCAGAATAATGAACTGAATACTGAGAGGTAATGCTTATTGGTTTATTAAGGATGGTATTTTGTTATTCAATGTGCACATGTAGTATTCTAGGAAACAGAACCAGTAAGCCTTTCAGAGGTTTCCCAAAACAAGATTCTTAGACTGTTCCAGAGGTGGTTTCAGACCCCAGCTTTCCTTACTACTAATTTCACATTGATCCATCCACATAAACTTTCCTGTTTCCTGTCAGTGTATGCAATTCTCTGATTTGATATGGTCTCTTCCATTGTCTCCATTTTACATGCTAAATTAATAATAATTTGGTTGAACCTCTTGAGAGAGGAAAAATGTGTCTTTATCAATATGATTATGTAGAAATGGACAAGATGTAATTCAGTGTTTAGAGCTTCATTCTTTGCAAATCAAGGTGTAAATAAGGAAGAGAAAATGTCCTTAATAATGAATAATTCTTTTGTCTTCTATTCTTCTTACTAGAAAATATTATGGGTTAGTTGAACTATGAAAACTTTACTACAAAAGTGAATATTGACAGGAAGTGAGAGGCAGTCACGTCTCAGATTAATGACTATAATAAAATGTGAATGCACAGTTTTGGTACAAGGAAGTAGATATCATTGAGGTATTTGTACCTATATACATTTCTAAGGGTTTTAAGCTTCAAGCCATCACTAAGTCTAAACAAACCCTTTCCCTAAAATCATCTTTCCCTCACCCCTTTTTATTTCCTTTATCCTATCTCCACTGTTGACGTGGATGGAAGTCACTTGGTAACCCAGGCAGGCCTTAATCTCCTATCAGTCTTTCTGCTGCAATGCTCCAAGTGCTGGGATTATAGGCTTCAAATATTACCATAGGCACCTCCTATTTCATTTGTATTTAATCCTGATTGCTTTTATTTCTTTGCTGTACTGATTTATAATTACATTATTTCTTAAAGTTTTTGTTTTCACTTTAGGTCAGATACTTAGACCTGTGGTCTTTTCTTGCTTTTATTGACAAGAAATTTTGATGGGTTTTCACTAAAAAAGACACCATGAATAAATAACTGGCTTCTTTTATTGACTCAATTCTTTATCTTCAGCTATCTTCTCTCCAGTTTTGTCTCAGTATAGTAAGAGCTCTATATTTGGGACGAGCTTTGCAACTATGTATATTTCTTCATAGTTATCACTGAATGCTGTAATATATTTGATAACCAAACTGGAGTCACTTTATTCTACCCTAGTCTATCATTCACCTTCTAAAGAGTAGAATATGTCTGCAACACTGCCTGTATTATAATTAAAATCTTTAGTGAGATTTGAGCCAGGTAAGGTTTCAGTTTGTTTTGAAAGGCAGTCATATTACTAAGATCTAGTCAGTATATCTTGAAACACATTAGGTGTGAAAATATTAACCTCTGCTGCTAGTTCCAGATATGCAATTCCCTACACATCAATAGAGGTAGATCATTCCTAGAAGTGATGGCATGTTCTGTAAGGTAATATTTCACCAGTGGCATTTTGTTACCAGTGCATCAACACTTTGAATACAGACTCTCTATTTGAAGAATTCCTGACATCTGGAATTGCTTCCTCTAGTACTGCTATTTAAATCATCCTGGGATTAATGTTTCTTAATAATCTTCAACTTAGTTGGAAAAATTAAAAGGATTGACTATTCAATTCATGCCCCCCTCTGGGGTTATCTAGATAACTGGCTTTGTTTGTGATGTTTAAACAACTTTATTACTCGCATATCTTTTCAGGCCATTTTAACCTACAGAATTAATGAAAAAGCTTACTTTATCTGATATTACTGGGTTATAATTCAGATATACATTACTATACCTATTTCTTTAATAATTAGCTATTATGCTTTAGAGTGGTGCTGGCCTCAAATAGTAAGATCAGAGAAGCCTTGTCTTACATTACATAATGCCATGAAGGTCCTTATGATCATAGATCTTGAGAAACATTTCAAAAGAAGACTTTTGAAGCAATAAGTAATTTGCTGGTTTATCAAACAAAGCTAAGACATTATTTAACCAAAGAACAGTCATGAGAAACACACACACACACACACACACACACACACACTCACACACACATTTGTTTAGAAATAAAATATTTTTATTTATAAACAGGTAAAAAAATGGACATTTTGAAACACAAAAGCCAAACAAGGGTGAGTAGATATGTGAACCGTGACAATAAGGCACATGAAACAAGGAGCACACAGTCATGAGATCATACAGTATGCCTCATCCCAGAAAGCCTGTGTTAAGATGTTGAGTTGGGAGGGAAGATTAATAAAAAAAATTTACAGAAATGTTTTTCAGCATTAGTCAAGATAAGCTGATACAAAATATTAAAGGCTTTAAAATAAAAGTCCTAAAATCAGTCTTGCCCCAACCTTAGTATCTTATCTAGTGGGAGATTTTATTAAAATAGAGAACACAGCTACATTTCAAACAGAATTTTAATGAATTTAGCTATTCCCTTGTTTACTACTCCAGAGGTGGTGGGACCTGGAAGAATGGAGCCTGTAAATGAGAAGGATTAAAGTCTCATTTAATAGCCAACTTTATTCAAAGAATCAGACAATTTATACCCTCGGGGCTAAGAGGAGTCACATGAGTAAAGTGTACTCTCACAAGGGTAAACCGCACATGGTTAAAACATGCTTTTCCATAAAGGCATATAAAAAAATAACAATAGCCAGTTGTAATGAATAACTGAAGTATATTCACTTCTATCTACTACACCTGGCAGTGGCACAAAAACACATTCTGAGAACAATTCTGTTTTTGTTTTTTTTTTTTTTGAGAAACTGAGGTTACAAGACTCTTGTCCTCTTTTCTTACAGTTTTCTCATAAGCACTAAGAATTCTCCTCGCATTACTCCGTTCTTGGATCATGTTCTGAATTTCTCATTTTATGTATTTATAAGTACTTAATATATGGATAAAGGGCTGAGATAGTTTATTAGGTAGTAAAGGACGAAAGAGTGGTGAAGACATAGAGCACAGAGGCTGCCCTTAGGATTTGGATGGGAAGGATTCAGAGGATGGTTTTTGCTTAGTCCATGATGGATTTGCCATGGAAGTTGAAGGATCTGAGTTACATCACCAGAACTCATACTAAAATGTAGGGAATGGAAGTTCATGGGGTATAGAACCAGGAGGACCCCTCGAGTATGCCTGTCAACCGAACTAGTCAAGTCAAATGAGTGAGATACAGTTACTATGAGACATCTGTCTCAAGATTAAGGTGGATAGTGATTGAAGAAAACACCAAGTAGGTCTCTGGTTTGTGCACAAGCACACACAAACACACACACACACACACACCACCCCTCACATACATACCATACCACACACACACATCACCCTCCATATACGCACCACACCACACACACTACACACACCATACCACACACACCATTGCCCCCTCCACACACACACCACCCGCTATACCACACACATACCACCCGCTATACCACACACACACATACATCTTATTACATACATACATCTTATTACAAAAGAGATACAATTGTAAGAGAAAATAGCAATAAATGCTACATAAATATTTTTAAAGACTCATTAGAAATTGTTATGTAAATTTGGGAGGGGAAAGAGATCCATTCTAATTCCTATTTTATCTCTATTTTGTGACAGACATAGTGTCCATGACTATAGACCCAGAGAGGGATAAAGCACTCTTTTTAATGTTGCTTTATTGGGACTACTTCTTTTTCAAGTGGAAGAAATACCACCCAAGATTTTATGGAAAATGTGATATTTGAGCTGCATATTAAACTTATATAAAATCTTGACATAAGGGCAAAAAGGAAAGTTCTTTTGAGGAGGGGCAAACCATGAGTCCTACAGCATTTGCAGTTTCCTCACTAAATTTATTTTAATTCTCCTGGAGGTTTGGTTTGAAAGTGACAGAAGGTCTGGCTTGAACACATTGCAGCACCTTGTTCTGGAAGAAAAAAAGTGATAAACGTTCTTAGGAAACATTTTAATTTTATTGTTGTGCCAGGTGAATTGAAGTTGTTTGAGACAGGACCTGGTTACACAATACCAGGCTAGTGTAGAACTCAAGATGCTTGTTTCCCATCACCCTGAGAGTGGGGATCACATACATGTTCCACCATGCTTAACAACAAAATTTCTTAAAAATATTTCAACAACAGTGTTTGGAAGCTATTGTTAATGACATTAAAATTGCATGATTCTTTATAGAGAGCTGAATTTATGCTAGTTCTATGCCTGTCACATTCTATCACAAGTAGTTGAGGTCATGTAAACATCATTATTGCACAATGTGCAAACAATTTAAACTAATATTTTCTTTTTAATTCTCCTTGTTCATGAACTGTTGCAAGGAGAGAGCTGCTTGTTTGTCCCAGGCAACCAGCTAGTTTAGCCCCGAAATAACCACACAGAAACTGTATTAATTAAATCAGTGTTTGGCCCATTAGCTCTAGTTTCTTATTGGCTAATTCTTACATCTTAATTTAACACATTTCTATTAATCTGTGTATTACCACGTGGCAGTGGTTTACTGGGTCTGTCTCCGGAAGAGCCATGGTGTCTCTCTAACTCTGCCTCCTTTCTCCCAACATGCCACTTAGTTTACCCCGCCTACCTAAATTCTATCCCATCAACAGGACAAGGCAAATTCTTTATTCATTAACAAATAAAAGCAACACATAAACAGGAGGACCTCCTACACCAATGAGCAAATTCTATCAGCAATATTATTCAGTTGCTTTCATGTATTTGTTGTTCTTCATATGATTTTGTAAGTTGGGTTAGAAGAAAGGAATGGAGTCATAAATTCCTCTGATGAATTTATTGTTTGATTAACAACACCCACATACATGCTATTGCAAAAACCAATAGGCAGATGATGCCAAGGACTTTGTAGAAATCTTTTTATTTATTTATTATGTATACAATATTCTATCTGTGTGTATCCCTGAAGGCCAGAAGAGGGAACCAGATCTCATTACAGATGGTTGTGAGCCACCATGTGGTTGCTGGGAATTGAACTCAGGACCTTTGGAAGAGCAGGCAATGCTCTTAACTGCTGAGCCATCTCTCCAGCCCCCTTTGTAGAAATCTTATCAAAGAATCCAGGAATACAAATATAACTGAAGGAAGACAGAGAAAAAAAGTCTACAAAGCAGTTCTCCATGTAAATGTGGTCCTTTCTCCATGGCCTTCTTGCCTTGAACATTTTGAGATTCAGTAAATGAGAAAAATTCCTTTCCTCATCTCTTTTTTTTTAATGTCTCATTGGACTGTCACAGAATTTTAATTACTTTATTGGTGCCACGCTGTGTATAGTCACACAAACCTATAATTTGTACACTGGGCACAAAGCAGTGTCACCTATAGGTTAGAGTTGAGTTTGTATATCCAGTTTGTCTGTGATCTGCCCACAATTAGCCTAAGTACTTTGAATTATTTTTGAAATTCAGGAACCATTTGTATTTTGCTTTTCTTCTAAAAACCTGTTGGGAATAAGTATAATGTAGATTTCTGAATGATGGGTTTCAATTGGAATTTTCACAAAAACTGTAGTCTGGCTTTGAGGAACTGTTTGCAAATTTAACATTCCTGAAAGTTGAGAAAGGGTAACAGCAAGGGAAGAGGGGCATGAGAGGTACTCTGTATGATTCTGAGTCTTTAATGTATGAGGTAAAAGGGTTTTAAGGTTGATTAAAGGTCCATTGGCAGAATTATAATATTTGCATGTAATATTACAATTTAAATGTATCGTCATATATTTTAATGTTATTAGTTATTCTGGAAGTCCCATTGCCATGATATTAGTTACAGGTATGAGCTATAGCCCAGTTAATTGACCATGGGCAATTTTAATGATGAAGAATTAAAAGACAATTCCTATGATTTCACGCTATTTCTCTGATTTCATACTAGATAAGAAATGTATTTTAAAACTACATATTGTGTGTCGGTGCAGAAAGTCTCTCTCTCTCTCTCTCTCTCTCTGTGTGTGTGTGTGTGTGTGTGTGTGTGTGTCTGTGTGTGTGTGTGCATCCTTAGCCACATGTGCCCATGCAGAGTCCAGACTACTGCTTTCTGATTAATTACTTTGAGACAGGTCATTACAATGAACCCAAAAGTTTGCCCCTTCTTGGGTAGGCTGCTTGAGTTGGCATGGCCACATTGGGTCTGACTGACTCTATCTAGAGCTGAGTTTCCAGGCATGTTCAGCTATGTTGGATTTGGTATGAGTTCTAAAGATTCAAATCAGGTCCTCATATTAGCACAGTAAGTATTCATAGCCACCGAGTCACCTCTCCAGCTCCTAAATATTGTATTTTAAAAGTTATTTTATAAATGTTTTAACTTTGATGTACTGTACCACAAACAGCAAATAAATTTTTTTGGTCTTTTTGAGAAAGCAGCAAATTAGATTTTAAATAAATATTACAACCATAGTGTTAACTTTGTATCAAAAAACAATCTCTAAGGTTTTAACTGAGAAGTGTCAAACATGGAGTTGACAAAATGCTACTTTTTGTTGTTTTAAAATGCTCAGGGACCATATCTCAACCATGCTTTTTAATTTAAACAAGGGTAGTATTTAAAGACCCTTTGCTCTTACTGGAACACTTTAAGACCAACCCGAAATGATTATTCATATATGCAAATTAACAGATCATCTCAATGACCCTATGTAACATTACCTCAACTATCAAGACAGCAGTTTGATTTTGAATCTCTTCTCTTAGCTTCACTACTGCCAATTAAGTTTTGATTGCTTTTAGGTAAAATTTTGGTTAATTAACACTTAAGTAAGTCAGGTGGAATGCCTTATTATACCGTGTGCAATTTTATCCAGTTTCCTGACATATTTTCTTATTACAAAAATTGAGTTTTTTCTAAAAATTTCTAGACTTTAGAAAATTCTTAGACATGTTCTAGCTTGGGAGAATCTGCTACAGACTATGCACGTTGGTGTGAAGCCCTCTCACATACCTCCCACCTCTCTTCAGTGAGAAGATATCATTTTAGAGAGGAAATAAGTTTTCACTTTGCTTTTCAAAGAGAATGTTTTAATAAATAACACATTTTTTTCTTGAAGTAGGAAATGTTGGCCTTCAGTATCAGGAGACAGGTTTGATGGATAGGTGACTAGAAAGAAGTCATAAACCATATTTCACGTATGAGGGGATAGAAGAACAGGACTCTGGTATAGAGATCAACCAATTGAAGGCTCTGAATTCCAATTAAAAGAGGAGAAACAGCATGCTATTATTTTAGAGGTTTATCCCCAGGCCTTCTAATGTTGTGATCTCACTAAGTATAACCCATAAAGAAAATGATCAAATTTTGATGAAGTATCAAATATTATTGTAGAATGAGAGAGTTATTGTATGGTGTAACAAAAAGGTTTTGAGAATATGAAGCTAGGAAGATGGCTAAGTTCATAAAGAATTGACCGTATAAGAGTCAGACTCAGTGTCCTGATCGTCATGTGTTGGGCCTCATGGGTGCCAATAATCTCAGAACATTCTGGAGGTAGAGATAGGAAATATTTTGGGAAAGCTGGCTAGCTAGAAAAGTGAAATCAGCAAGCTTGGATTTCAGTAAGAACACTCCCCACCCCCACTTAAGTGAAACAAGGCCGAGGAAAACCTCTACATTAAGATCTCCACACAGCTACAAACACACATATGCCTGATATATATTTCATGTGTATCTGTCCGTATGTATATGAACATGAATGTACACATGCACGTGCAACATACACATGCACACACATAAGATTGCCTGACGATTTCATATTAGGGCCCCTGATATCATGCTTTCTCACAGTGTCATGAAAAGTGATACAAGAGAAAAGTGATCAAGAGAAAAGCCAGAAACAGAAATAATGGACCCAGGTGTTTTCTTCTGTTAGTGAGTAGTCATCACACAAGAATCAGTTGCAAGGATGCAGGCAACACACTTTTTAAAGAAAAATGAATGAAATCAGTGTCATTGTAACCTTTTTCAACTTTCCTGAAAGAAGAATAGGAAATAATATTTACTTTTCCAAAGTAAAAGTTCAATTAAGTTACAGACGATTTAGACAAAGTGAGAGCGGAGAGTTTTTTTTCTCTCTCAAATATAGATGGGCTACCTTGAACTAAGGTCATTTATTATAATAGGGGTATTGGTGTTCGAATTTAGGGTGATCATTTCAATGGGTATTTTGAGACATTTAGCAATATAACTATTGAAATTCCCTTCATTTCCATTATACTCATATTGCTTTCTTGAAATTTTCTTATTTAGGCCAGGAATTATGTGTATGCTGTCTTGGCTAGAAGAAAACAGTTTGGGACTGGAATTATTGCTGAGTCATAGTTATAGTTTGTGCCTGCGATGCGAACTAGCTTTACGGAGCTGGGTTCAGAGCATGATTTTTAAAGCTGGGAAGAGTGCTCCCTCAATTCAGTGTTCTCTTAGCAATACATTTTGCAAAAATATTTATGCTATAACTATCATGTCCTTAAAGTAGAGCAGTCTTAGCACTGCATAGATATGTCCATTTCACCTCTTTTGAGCTGTTCCTCAAGTGGGACGTTAGTATAAACACCCTGTTTGAAGCCTACCCTGAAATACTTACTTCGTCCCATCTTCATGGCTCAGCATTGTAGAGGAGAACACTCTGTGCTCTGATTCATGGGGATTGTGTTTTACTATAATGTTCAAATGATGATCTGTTGAATTTTTTTTCTTGTAAAAGAATAAAGAAGCCCACTCTCCTATCAAGGTCATTACTGAACTCGGTGCCTTCACTTTAAAAGCACAGAGATGCCACCTAGCAGCCACTGTCAGGAATTTCCTACCCAGATATGCTGCTGTGTCGAAGAAACTGAGAATTAAGTCAATTTGTACATGGGTCAGTTTTAACACTGTACGAATTTTTTGACAGTGTGGCATATTGCCTATAATTCAGGTTTTTCATCACAATGTAATTGATTGACATCTCTTAAAATAAGCAGTATCATATGTTTTTGAGTTTACATTTTTTTCTAAAAGGATCTTGGAGCTTGTTAATTAAACTTTAATTAAGAATATATAATTCAAATAAATTTTCTGAGAAAAAAATCAATATTTCTATATGAAAATACAAATAATTAATTAGTGGTGAATTGCCTTCCTTTGGCAAGGAGCTACTAATATTTCCAATTTTGTAATGCATTAAATGAAAAGAAGAAATTGAGTACATGCTGAAAGTGGAGTTCATTCTATGAATATAGATGTTTAAACATTTTAAATTGTAATAAAATTTGTTTCCAAGTAATTTACTATAATATGGGGATATCTAGGCACTTTATAGACTATCATTAAGACAGATAAACCCCAATTGCAGCAGGGGAAGGGAAATCCATAGATGCAAACATTATGTAGTCTTTCATAAGTTGAAATTTGGTAGTAGTGATAGCAAGTTATTATCTTCTTAGTAATTAAATGAGAAGACAGGCAGAGATTTATAATGGTGATATCTAATGTGGACAGAATCTTATATTTTGAAATACTTTAGAATTTTAAGAGATCTTCTCCCTTGCCATTTCTCTATCCATACATGGTTATATTTATATTTACAATAAAAACATAATATAAGGTGGTTAATCATCTAAGAAAGAAAATTCATTCTTGAAATTTATGTTGCTCTAGTGTTCTACTCACATGAACAGAAGCCGGTTAAATTTTCTATTTTAATTATATTTCTTAGGAAATGTTTGTATGTTCCCAAACATCAAAGACAACTTATCACAATTCTGATCTTGAAAACTTTAAACTTTTAACTGAACAGAACTGAACTGCAGTTGAGAAAATGTTTACTCTATAGGCTGATTGACAGTTATTTTGAGGGCACAATGCTAGTTTTTTAAATGTTCTGTTTGATAAAGCTTGGTAAGCAAATACAGTTTATAAACATAAAATTAGGCTTTATTCACTCCCATAAAAGTGATATTTTGTCTACAAAATACATTAAATTACTTAGTACAGAGTTTTTAATATTCTCTGTTATTTCATGTAAATATAGAGTAAAATATCATGAAGAGGTCTTTGAATGCTATCTGGAAACATCTGGATGCTGAGAACAGTTTGTAAAGTGAATGGGTTTCTCAACTGTATGGCATTCAGAGTTTGCAGTGACCTAATCAGAAAGTTTTAAAACCTGTGTAATCAGAAATTTCATGAAAATAACAAAGATCAAATTAACAAAAGCAGATGTTTATTTGAGGAAGTCATCTCTTTATTTAGCAAAATATTAAGAACTAACTGCTGCCAAAGATGGTATTTATACATTAAAGATACTAGACATATCCAGTCAACTAGACAGCAGTCAATAAGAGCTTGCCCTTCCAAATTCTCAAAGAAAGCCATAGCCCATGTTAAGTTCAGGAACTTATTCAATACTAATTTATTAATTGTGTTTTTAAAAATATACTTTTGCAAGGCATTCAAAATTAAATAGATGAGAAAATGTAGTCACAAGTTTTAGCCAGTATCACTTGAAAGTAGGAATAGAATATGTCACTATAGGTGCAGGAGCATAAAGGGAAAAAATAAAAAAATGCATAAACAAAGTGGTGATGTTTTTCTGGTGTAAAATGCTTTACAGCTATACCTTAGTAAACACAATATGCCATTAGGCTTATTAAGATGGCTCTCACATGTTGTTTGAAGCTTTCAGCATGTCAGCGTCAGGACAACTATAGGTTGAGAATGAAATTGTTTTATTTTCTTCATATCTCTCTAAATGTGAAAACCCTGCAGTATTATTATACCACTATAATTTTACACCATATACTATGTTAGGCTTTGAAATGTCACAGTCACAGTGATAGATTGTAGTTGGTTATATCTTAGTTAGATTCCATTGTCTTCCTTAATTAAACAGACAATGCTGGCCAATAAAACAACTTTACAAGACTCAAAACACAGCACTGAATGCATTTATAATATGGCATAATTTTCCCACTCATGTCACAGTGCTGTCCACCAGCTAAGTATGGAAAGAAAGATGCTTTCCACCTCTTACTCTATCAGCTGCCTTTTCTCTTACTCTAGAGAACTATGCATTTCTTAGAATGCTTCCCTCTCGGAAATGACCACCTTTATCATTAAGGTTTTCCTCACACTTAGCTGAAAATATGCTTCCATTGGTCTCTGCTTTGTACCAGATAAGCTGAGCGTTCACTTTCATTGCTGGATAATTTACAGAGTTCCACAGCTATATCATAACTCATCCTTTCTATTGCCCTCCTTAGTTTAAGAGGCTCCTCACTTCCTGTCTCAACAAAGATCACCAGAACTTCCTTGGGGTTCCCTAATTTTCCTCAGTAAAAGGAAGGAAACACAAAGTCCCTCTCGCAGCATCGTCTTTTAGCCATGCAGATAGTGTAGCTTTGCTGCTCTGTCGTGGGTTACAAGCAGCCTCCCCAATGTTTTGGACACAAACCGCAGCACATCTGCGATGGGAGTATTATTGACCAGCATCAGCTGGAAACGCTTCCCTGCTTTCAACAAAGAGACCGCTCACCATCTAACACAGGCTTATAAACTGCATTGTTTCTACTGCAAACTCCCTCGGATGGCCCGTCCTACTTCAGAAGAGAGCATTAAGCAGCTGGACAGCGAATAAGCTAAATTCCCTGGAGAACCGCATTGCCCGCTACACATATACATTATCTCCTCTGGTCCCCCCCCCCGACCCCCACAGCAGGACTCTACCTTAAGAACCTAGCTAGCCCACTGGTAGTTCACCTTGTTATCTTCTGAGCACTGTGGATGCACCAGGCACCACAGGGTAGCGGAAAGAACAGTCCCCCATGCCGTTTTGGACATTCTGTCCTCATCTCCATCAAGTCATTACATTTTGCACATTTATTTCAAACGAGTCAAAATATTGCCCCTACCTTGGAAGGATCTAATCCGGCAAGTAAAGACAGAAGAAGGAGGTTGAGAAGGCTGGACCTCGCCTGCATTCTGATGTGGGTTTTTGCCTCTCTTTACTCTGTTTTATGTAGCCACTCCACTCACTGCGGAGACCTTTCCCACGTCAGTTGCACTTTCTGCCTGCCAGTCAGAGCAGAGTAGAGGCAGAGACGGCGGCAGAAGCAGCAGAGGCAGCAGCAGCAGCCGCCCTGGGGGGCGATCATTCCGCAGGCATCTCAGAGTAGGGAGTCGGGAGTCGGGGAGCTCAGAAGGCTGGGACCCGCTGCAGCGGGCGCTGGCCGAGGTGCTGAAGCGCCTCCACCTGGTGCGCCCCGGGTCTACCCACTCCCCTTCTGCTAGCTATCCAGCCCACCTCAAAAGTTTTGACCCAAGAAGATAAAGGGAGTAACTGCTGAGAGGTGTGGAGACCTGAGCAACGGATATGACATCACTACAGCTCCTGGGGTTTTGTAGGTGGGGGAGTATTTTGCGGGAATTTGTTAACCAAAGGACTCTCATGCTCCAGTTCAGGCTTTGCTGTCAACTTGAGCCGCAGAGAGTCAGCTGTACACAGTATTATGAAACAGGCACCACACTGGAACCTTCTGTCATTGACAGAGGACTCGATTTCAAATTGGTGCTTTAGATAAAGTTTGCAACTAAACTGACAATGTTCCTTTTGGTTTTGTTTTGTTTTTCTATTAAAGGCACATGTTTTATAGACTCATTTGGTTATTCAGAGATATGTATGGCCACTTATGGACACTTAATTGGAAAACGTTTTGGGTAAGGCAGTGTACACTTATTTTGGGGAATTCTGTAAGTCTGAAAATACATTGCAGAAATAAATGAAATGCCTTTGCAGTTTCTTTTAGTACAGATATCCTCCATTAGTTTCCTCAAATGATCTCTCCTTTTATGTCCATTAATATCCTGCAATGTAGTCTCCTGGTCAACTTGATCTGTGCTTGTATCTGAAGAAAATTTCATGAAGGGTACACAATGGGATAATAGAATAAGTGATTTCTAAGTTTTGAACTAATCAAACTTTTTGATTTTCAGAACTGAGTCCTGGGTTGGGAGTAGGGGAGTCCTGACTAGTCAGAAAGGAAAAGCAAAGAGTCTTCTTTCACACTAAAACATGACCACACTCAGACAACATGATTTGTCTGAAATTCAAACAAAGTGAATGTCCTCAATGAGATAAACAGGTGGAAAGAATTTGACATCCACTAGAAAAAAACGTTTTCATGAGATCAGCATATTGCAGCTTCTATTTTTTTATAAGAGGCAATATTTCCTAAGAACTATGGTATGCAAACCAGAGCTATGGCCTTGCTTATGTGTACTTTCACATTAAGCAGAGAAATTGCTTGAAGTATCAGATGCATATTGTGGACAAAATTTGCCTCTAAATTTTTCTGTAAACAACTCCATTTTTTTCAATATAAGCATAACAGTTAGGATTCAAATGTTTAGACAGCTAGAATTATAAAAGTTTCTTATCATACTGTCTCTTTCATTGAGGTATGATTCATTCTGCACTTGTATATTAACTATTTTGATACTATTTTTTTTAACAGAATGTAGATAATAGAAAGCAAACTACATCTCAAAATTTCATTATAAAGGAATGGATTGTGCATTTAAAGTGACCACAGAATAATAGAAAAGGGGTAAAGTTACTTAGTAATTACTTACTTAATTAATTATAACCCAACAATCATAGTCACATTTATAATTTACCATTAATTTTTGCATGAAAAATTGAAAGTATTTATCTTGAAACTACAGTTGTGCCCACACACTTTGGGATAACTTTCTAGGACATCTTTATAGCGATTTTTTATTTACATCTTTTAAAAACCTATTTCCATTCTATTATATACATGGTTAATAAAGTTCTTTTTTAGAAATTCATATATAAGAGTTAGAACTCTTATGCTCAGCAATGTAAAATCCTCTGTGAGGCTGAAGATTCAAAACTTAACTTATCAAGATGTGATGATTGGCAGAATGTTTATTGTTTTTTATGTAGTCTGCAAGAACATGTAATAATAATTATATAATAATAATTGTACTACTTGTATTTAGATAAATTTTCTCATCCTAAAATATCATAAAGTATCAACATTATATGATTGAAAACATCATTATACATTGCAAATTTCAAGATCAACAGGTATTCTTGTAGCAACATTTCTTTTTGTAGAAATAAAATACCTTGAGTTTAGGTTTACAATATTAGTAATTGGGATAAGAGTTCTGTGTGGACATTTGCCATTGTAACTCTATATTTTTTGCATTTTTCAGCACTGGGGTAGCATTTGTTACACAGACTTTATAAGAGTAAGTGCAGGAAAGCTTGCCAGATAGAACTGATAGGAAGGGATGATGATGTCTAGGGCTCTAAACTAAGTACTGTGTGGTAATTATATTACAAATGAAAACAGATGATCAGAGCATCCTTACAGCACACTTCTTCAAGAGAAACTCAGTCGTTTGTAGAGAACAATCAAATTCAGTAATAAATCAAAGCTGTACTAAACCTGCCATGGCACAACAGAGCTCTAAACAAAACAGCAGAAATTCACAAGCTCCCTACCTCCCTCTGGCTCCTTGCTAAAATTAAACAGCAGGATTGCTTAATTTCTCCAAGTAGACTTTTATTCCTTTTACTTAGTCATTTGTTTTGTGGCAAATCCATACAATTAGTTTAATGACATTGAGGTCATACTGTGCAATGCATCTGTACATAGCCATCCATGGAGTATTTCTTGTGTAAGGGGGAAATGTCCATGAAGTGCTTTGTATTTTGTCTTACCTTAGTTCATCCAAAGGGTCATTCAGTTATAGGAAAGCAGTGTCTACTTTATTTTGTCTTGTGATTACAGATTGGTAACTACTGTCAACTTAAAACATATTCCAAAATATTAGCAAAATATGTAAATATTAATGTACATAAATCTTGAATTTTAAGTAGATGCATAAAAATATTTGTGGTGTGGGAGGTCCTTCTGTATATATGTTGCTTTTATTGGTAAATAAAGAAGCTGCTTTCTTCAGCCAATGGCTTAACAAAATTTAGCCAGGCTGGAGGAGATATATTAGGGTGAGAGTAGGCAGAGTCAGTGAGAAGCCATTGAGCTGCCAGAGAAGAATGACGTGAGCTGCCAGCTGGAAACTTGCAAGTAGAAAATAATAGAAATGGGTTAATTTAAGATATAAGATATACCTAGCAATACTCTAAAGTGAGTGAGCAAGCAGTGATTTATATAATATAGTTTCTGTGTGATTATTTTGGGAGTCTAGGCAGCCTGGAAATGAACAAGCAGCCTTCTCCAACATATTATATACTTGTAAATACTTCAGAATATTAGTGTGTTATGCCTAAAATAGACATAATTTATTTTGAAATCTATACAACATTACCATAACTTTATTTAGTAGCATCAAAAGCGTTAGGTAATACTAAGAATAATTGAAAGTAATAAAATGTGTGTACCTGATATTATAAAGTAAGTTCTTATTTACGTAATTCATTAAATAACCATTTTAAATATTTCAGTATTGTTTGAATGAGAGGTTATGGTATATCTCTTTCATATTTTTTTATGATATCTTCATATTTTAGATATGTCTTAGTGTACTAAAGAAAAATCCATACTGTTTTGGTTTCATTTGTTTCTAACATTGAGAGACATTATGCTTAAATAAAAATGAGAATTATTGAAAGGTAGGATAAACCCATCAACATTTTTTTACATTCGTTATATAAGTGAAAATTGCTATTGACTTAATTCTTAATGTCCCACCACATTTTTTCTTATTTTTCTTTCTGCTCTTCTAATCTCTCCTTTAGATAATAGTTTTCATTGTTTATTTTTAAACTATTTCTATCTAATCCTCCAAAGATTGTAACTGTTCTAAATTAAGAATCTGATAAATATCAATTAATTTATTGCTGCTTATTTCTTTATTAAATTATATTCTGGAAATAATCTTTTGAGTTCAAGCATCCACAGCAATGCCTTGCATTTAGTTGTCACTTAATCAACAATGTTTAGTGATTAAATAAATGAATGAGATAATTTTCCAACTACTTAATATACAGTATTTACATATGCAATGTTTGCTAAATGCCACTGATTAATTTCCTCTAGGTACCTCAAAATCAGTATTTCCAGCCAACATTGTATCTCTTATGTATGAATTTAAGACAGGATTTTTCCCTATTACAGAGAGGCCTGGAAGTCAAAGAAGATAGAAATGACATATCAAGTTAACATCAAATGAAAAAGAGATATTTAATCATTTTGTTGTTGTATTCTTGTTTTTATATAAACTACTAATTAATTTCCTTTCATATAAGTTGAAAAATTAAAATATTGCCTTTAAAACACAAGGAAAAGATAACCCAAGGGTAGTGGTTAGTAAGGAAGTCAAGGCCCTAAGCTTGGCATATGGCCCAGTGACATAGCCTCCTTAGCATATTCAAGGCCCTAGGATTGGTTTTCAACACCATTAGAGGTAAGAACAGATTATCCAAGAATGAAGTTACTAATGTATTAATTTTAAATACTTGTTTAATGAAATAAAATCAGACAGGATCAAGTATCCAAATTTTAGCCAGTCTGGTAATAAAAGAATTAATTTTCTTTTCTTTTTACTTTATTTTAATCATTGTGTGTGTGTGTAGGGGCAATTATACTGTGTTTGTGTGATTTTGGGTGTATTTGTGGAGGGCAGAGCACAACTCTGTCAGGTAAATTTTCTCTTCTAATATGGGATCCTCTGCTTGAATTCAGGTAATCGGATTTGTATGAGTAGAATTTTTTTGCACTCTGAGCCATTTCACCAGGCATAAGGCATTTGTTCTTCATAATGTCCTCTTATAAACAGCACAAACATTTTCACTAATGGAAATCCTAAATCATTTATGTTAAGGTCATTAAATTCCTTTCCAAAGAAATTGGCTTATTTCCACAGTATATGGTAGAGAGTCATAAGCATGCTGTTGTTGCTAGAAAATATGATTTGACACATTCCACCAAAATTTCTGATTTCCTCTTTCTCACCCTCCTCATCCCTTAGTCTCTTTTGTTCCTGACAGTTTCAGGTATAGTTTCATATCATATTTTATACATGATTTTATGTGTCTGTACAAAATGAAAGATCAACAAGTAAGAGAAAACATGCAAAATTTGTATTTCTGAGGCTGACTTTATTCGATTCTTATGATAATATCAAGCTATAACCATTTTCCATCAAAATGATATAATTTAATTCAGTTCCTGGATGAAAAAATCCATTGTGTAAATGTATCAAGTCTTTATCTATTTCTCTGTTTATAGATACCTAGTTTGGGTCCTAACTCAGCTATTCTGAATAGTTGCAGTAAATGTTGTTATGCAAATATTTCTGGACTACAATGACCTAGTGCCCTTTGGGTAAATGCTCGGCAGCGGTTTAACTGGGCCATAGGGAAAGACTATTTTTAGTGTTTTGAAGAATTTCCATACTGTTTACACTGTAGCTAGATTAAGTTACATTCCCATAAGCAGTATATATATCTTTCCTTTCAAAATACTTTTGTAATTACATAAGTACTCATTGGAAAGTATTAGAATTACCACCAGACCAGACAAGGAAAAGACAAAGCTGGTTGATGATTTATAGTTTGTTCAAAGGAGCTCAAAAATGTTTGGGGTTACACAATTGTCATTTTTAACAGAGATCTTTCAACACTACTGGATCAAATCATCTGTCAGCTTAGACAAAACTTCATGACTATAGATGCCAGGTAACAATCAGTGCAAGTTTATGCAAAGCAGATATTGTAAACCTAATATTATTTTATTTTAAATCAGGATGGCATACTAATTAAAGCAAATGAAATTTGACAATGATTTTTTTAATTGGGCTATGAAAACAATGTCATTGATTTAACAAATTAGTGAAACAAGATTATACAAAAATGAATTTATAGCTCCACTGCAAACTTACTATTTATCTACCACTCTGATATTTCCAGCGATCATGTTCCTTTCCACCCTACAATATCCTCTTGATAAAGATCATTTTGGAGAAATTCCGAGCATGACATTGTAGAAGTACTAGCAAATGATGGAGTATACTGAACTTTGCTCTAGACCACAGGGCCTGACGGAGTGACAGCAGGAAATTACAGTGACTTCTAATGATTCAGAGTTTATTGTCCAGTTCTTTAGTATTTAGTCAGAAGGTAGAAATGTGACTGGTAAGTTTTTAAGCTAATGAGACTATGCTATGGGTCTTTTCCTAATTAACTTTAATCTTTGCAAATCCATGAATTCAGGTTTAGCAAAGAGATGATGATTTATATAATCACAGCTAAGTGTTTAATAAGAATGCAGAGATTCTTTCAAAATGCAAATCTGATCCTTCTGAAATCCTTTAGTGGCTCCCCATTGACTCAATGGCAAAAATGAAGGTCCCTTAGCAAAACACACAGGTTATGTGTGTGGACTCAGGTCTCCCTGGGATCAGCTCACTAATTGTTAGATGAAAATATTCCAGCTCTATTTATTTACTTGTAACTTCACAAACACCATGTATCTTCAGCACAACATCTCTATAAACAATACTTCCTTTTTTCAATTTATTTTCTTATTGTCTTTATTTGACTTCACATTTCAATTCACTCCCAATCTCCCTCCAGGTTTTTTAACACAGCCTTGTCTCTTTCTCCTGTGGCATTTACTACTGTTCATTGTAATCATTCCTCTTAATCCCCATTTTACTCACTAGCTCTGGAACACTTGAATATTAAGAAATTTATATTTTACATCTCTTCTTAGAACCATCACCATGCTACCCAAAGATGTCACTAAGTAAAAGATTCATTGTTGAATGGTAATTACATTTATATATCATAACAATTTGTGATACAAGGGAACTTAAACCTTATATACTTGAAGAAAGATTTAAAAAACACACGTTTTTTAAATTTAGGTAGGCATGGCTAATGAGAGACAGAGTTAGATCACAACATAGCACCTCTAAATAGATGAAAATAAAGCTACAAGCTGAAGTAGAAGTAATGGTTTAGATAAAACGCTGCAGCAGCGCAGTTCCCAGAAGGGTGGCAGCTGGCCACGAGGGACAGCAGGAACCCACTGCCTGAAGTCTCTTGGTCCCAGGCTCCTGAGAGGTGGCCTGTGAGAGACCTCGGTGGGTTGGTGGGGCAATCAGTCCCACGAAGAGCCATATCCAGTGAGAGACAGAGACGGATAGGTACACCATGCAGACTGAGTATTTATTTAGTGGGTTATGGAAGTAAGGGAAGGGACAGAGAGGGAGTGAGGGAGGAAGGGAGAGAGAGAGAAAGAGAGAGAGAGAGAGAAACAAAGGGAGAATCAGAGAGAGGAGAGAGATGTGGGGACACGAGAGGAGACCACAACCACCTCTACCAAAGAGACAGGCAGAGACAGACAGACAGACAGACAGACAGACACACACACACACACACACACACACAGAGAGAGAGAGAGAGAGAGAGAGAGAGAGAGAGAGAGAGAGAGAGAGAAGGCTGGAAACTGAAGGAAGATCTGCTAGTCTCATCTGAAGGGGGAGTGGGCAGGGCTTGTCTCTTAAAAGGATAGGACAGACCATTATGTTAGGTATAGAGGAAGGGACTAGGGGGTACACATAGATCTCCCTTGAAAGGGGAATAAAATAAATTTTATGCATGGATTGGAGAATGGGGCAACAGGAACAAGAGGATCAGGGAGAGAGGGGAGGAGGTGAGGTTGAGGGGGGAATGACAGAAGAAACAGATAGGAAAGGGATTTGATGGGTGGTATAAAAACATAGAGAGGTGGAAATTTACTAAAATATATGAAATTGATCCTAATGAATTCTCCAAATAATGAGGGATATGGAGTCCCAGTTCGCCATATTTTTTCACCATGTGAAACGTACAGTACTGGAACTGGCTAACATTCAATTGAATTATTGGCCACCTAGGTCCTGAGAAAATCCCCAAACAATCTACACTGTTTCCAAGAGAATAGGTTGCTCTCCACATACTTACAGCACTGCCCAATTGCTGAAGAAAATAACTGAATAACTCATTGACCGTGGAGACGTCAAGCTGGTGCCTACATAGAACCTTCACTCCTACATTCTAGCAACTTTAGTATGGGAACGCACTTTGCATGCTACCAACAGAGGAACATAAACATCACCTCAGGCACAAAAGTCTCTGATCCTGCAAGCAAAATATGCAGGGGCAATTGTGACTCAACGCTTTTGAGGGTAACCCACCAGAATGTCTGATTAGACTTAAGGCCGACTCTATGAGATGGAACCCATACCTAACAGTGCTTGCATGGGCAAGAACTAGAGACTAGATAGCATAGAGATACAACAAAATACTACTGCTATAAAGAAAAGTAAGAGTAGGTTGACTCCTAATGATAATCTTCTCTACTCCTAAATTAGAATATACTTTATTCAGCCATAGAAGTTTCTTCCTGTAGCATATTGGAACAAATGCAGAGATTTCCCCAGCCAGACATTACATAGACAAACATTGGAACATCTTCATGGGATGTCTCCATTAAATTCCAATGCTCAGATATCAGGAACCTCTGAGTAATAGGAGGTGGGAAGTATGTAAGAGCCAGTGGGAATGGAGGACAGGAAGAGAACAAAGCCTCGGAAATGAACTGAACAAATGTCATGTGGACTCACAGAGACTGACGCATCATACCAGGGTTGACACAGAGCTGCACCAGGTCTTCTACATATATGTTATAACTTTCAGGTTATTACTTTCACGGGACTCCTTAGTGTGTGAACACAGGGGTCTCTGATTCTCGTGCCTTCTGCACGGGTTCTTTTCCTTTGGTTTATTTGCTTTGTCCAAATTCGATGTGATGGTGTTTGTTTTAGCTCGTTGTACTTTATTTCGTCATGTGTTATTATTTTTTAGAAGCCTATTCTTTACCAAGGAAAGACAGAAAGGTGGTGGAGCTGGCTGGGATGGGAGCTGGGGAGGAATTCGAGTGTAATCAGGATATATTGTATGAGAAAAAACATTATTTCTATTAAGAGGGGAAATAACTATTTAATTCTGATATGGGAATTTAAAATCTCGTGGATAGCATACAACTCTATTTGGGCCTATTTGCTCATAGTGGGAGTCAGAAATGGGCTAGGTTAAAATTTTAGTAGAGGAAAAAAATCAGCAGAGGTTGGATAACAAAATGGATTTCAGTAGAGTAGAAAACAATTGATTTCCCATGTTAAGTATCTGAACAAATTCTGATTATCAATAATATTTCAGGACAATCAGATAGACTGAATGGTCACAGAAAGAATTTATTTTTTTCCACACAGTCAAATGGGATTCAAGAGGCAAAGGTATACTGGGTTTCAGATACCTACTGAAATTACCATGTGAAAAGATAAGGTACTACAGTTCTGCTGCTATTTCTAGGGAAGCTGCAGTCTAGATTCAACTCAGTTTATTCTCTCGACTAAAATGCAAACAGCCCAGTAATTTATCTACTTAGATTACCTGAAGGACAATTATGTCATGTGAACTACTGGGAAAATATGTAGTGCATGTAGAAAAATAAATGAAATTTAAAAACAGATGATTTTGCTAAGAAGTATGGGTTACTGTCAAGTACACAGTATGTTTATGTTTCTGATGTATGTGGAGTCCTAAATGGGTAAGAAAGAAAGAAAAAACCCACACAGAAATATATCTGAAGTGAATATTTTATCTATGCTACTTTAAAAACTTTTATTTTTATGTGTATGTGGTGTGTGTGTGTGTGTGTGTATGAGTGTTCATGGAGATGCCTGTGGGGATCAGAAAAATTTGTCTGATCACCTAGAGACCAAGTTATATGTGATTACAAGCCTTCCTATTGAGCGATGTGAATAGAGCTCTGGTAACTCTATTATATTCAACACATATTAGTCTGTTTGCATTTGCGAGTTTTCTCAAGGCAAGAGGTGCATTTTCCTACCTCCTTACATACATGGGATGTAAGCATTTCAAATGTGATGTTTAGTGTAAACTTTATGGATTTTTGAAAGGGTGGTACTTATTTTTAGGTAATGAACTGGTTAATTTGCATATCAGTTTCTGTCTTCTAAGGAGGCTCAAATACTTCATAGTCTAAATAATCAGTTTTCTCAAATGGCTGTTTATTTTATTTTCAGGGTACCTGCTGACCCCCAAGATGTATCTTCACCTGAGTGGAATGCAGATCTTTATGGTATTTTCAGAATAAGAAAAGTCTTTTTTGGATGCAGGTACTGTCTGGCCACGGTGTTTCACTGCACTCTATGGCTCAGGCTTCCTTTGTTTGGTTTCTGTGTTCTCATCTACATGTCTCCTGTCCTCTTTTCATACTTCAATTCTTCTAACTTTTGACTGTCTTACAAATAACCTGCTATTTTTATCTATATTATATAGATAAAATATATAATTTATATTCAGATAAATTTTGGATTCCTTATTTTTGTAATTTAATTCTTCTTTAGAGTTCTGTTGGGAGCCTCTGACTGATAAGGACTGTATTCTCTTACACATCCTGAAATTTGGCACAGCAATGCAAAAAGAAGTATTTTTTTGAAAAATAATGCATCATATACAAACATGTATTTGGATATGCAAAATCATAATAAAATATACATACATTTATGTGCATGTAGACATGCTTTTAAATTTGGGTCCAGTTGAATAACTATGAATTCTCGAACTCTTTCAAAAGGTAGAAAATGGGCCAAGAATATCCTCAGAAAAAAAGTCAAAAAGTTTCAAAAAGTAATAACGCTGTCTCTAAATGTACTAGAGGCTTTATCAATACAGTGTTATTGGCCAAACTGAGAATATATAAAAGGTTTAAAATGATTACTATGGTTATGTAAAAATTCTGAGCAAGTAAATAGTTTATTCAGGAGGTTATGTGAATAAAAATGAATGGCAAAAGGAAAATTAAAAAATATATTTATCAAATAATGCCCCTAAAATTTTTGGAAGCATTAAAATATCCTTGATATATTATTTCCCCATATAAAACCAGAGCATTTTTAAGAGTACATATATTTTTAATTTTTTCTATGTTAGGGAGCTTGAAATGAAATGTTTAATATTCATGTATTAATCCCTCATATGATGGTACACCTACATCTATCCTCTGGCAAAATCACCATATATCTAATTGGTAAAATGTAATAAATATGAATATGAAACCACCAAATGGCTAACTGTATTTACTAAAATGTGTCACTATTTTAATAGAATTATCAGTTTGACAGTAATAAATATTTGCTTGTATTTCTTTGACTATTTTTAATCAAGTAGATAGTTTAGTATTTCCTTTGATTTGAAAAGTGTTGATTTTTATGACTGATTAGTCTTGTTGGAAAGTAACATTTATCAAAATAAATGTTTTTTCCACGTAGCTCTATGAATACTAAGTTATGCAATGCACACCTTTTAAAATTTTCAATTTATTTGCTGAATAATGACTGTGATACACCTTATGAGTAGAAAAACTTTTCAATTTTGTTGGTTACTCATGTTTTAAATATTACACATGAATTATAGAGATGTCTAACAGGTTAATTTGGGGGCAACAACTGCACATATTTCAGGAAAACAAGTATAGCAGTCTGACTATGTTCTCTACTGCTGTATTCTTGTGTCGCTCCAGGGACTGGCCAGAAAGGGTTGGTGAAGGAATGAGAAAAGACAGACACAGGGACACAGGACAGCTGAGATCTGTCAGGTGGGCTCTATGATGGGGAAGCTGCAGCACCTCAGCAAATCAGGTTTATTATATACAGTTGATGAGGGAGACGGGGTTATTGCATACAGGTGAACAGAGGAGGTAGGTTTAGTTAAATCAGTGGAGCATTCTGCACAGGGAAGCAGTCCTTAAGTTGTAAATATTCAGGGTAAAAAAAAAAACTACAGAAGATAATTTCTGCATACACTGTGGCCATCCCCACACAGACTAAAGGGAAGTCTTACTATCCCTCTGAGCCTCACCTTTGGAGGGAATGCTTTGTCAATTTTTCATGTTCCTAAGGTTTTGGTCCTTGATAGACTGTCTCATGTCAGCACACACTCAGGACTTCACAAATTCAGGGATGCCCCTACTCCTCAAATACTACCATATAAAAATTTATTCATCTCATTTTCTCTTGCTTTTATTATTCTGTCTCATCATTAAACATCTTGTGGATCTTGACTTATCCCACCATGGTATCACATTACATAATCACTCATTGCTATAAAAATGACACATTTGTATTACTGAGTAATTACACTAAAATATTCTGCATAAAGATATATTTAAATGACAAAAAGTACTTGGATAGAGTGAAGCAAAACCATAAAATTTAAAATATGGGAGGCCTCCCCCTCTCTGAGGAATGGATGGGGAGCGAGATGGGGGAAAGTGGGGGAATGGGGAAGAGGGGAAGGAGAAGGAACTGGGATTGGTATGCAAACATTGTTTAAAATAATTGTTATTAGTAATATGTGTGAGTATTCTATGTAAATATTTTCCATTTTTAAATTTTGTTAGAATTTCATGCAGTGTTTTGATCATATTGATTTCCTTATCTACCTCCTCCCAGATTATCCATTGCATCTATCCATTCAAATTTGTGTTTTTTTTTCCCTAACCAGTCAAGTATATTTGATGCTCTCCATACATGTAACTATCCACTGGAGCAGTGGTTTTCAACCTTTTTTAAATCTGTGATACTTTAATACAGTTGCTCATGTTGTGGTAAGCCCCAACCACAAAATTATTTAATTACCACTTCATAACTTTAATTTTGTTACTGTTATGAATTGTAATGTAAATATCTGATATGTAGGATATCTGAAATGTGAGTACCAAAGGGGTCATGACCCACAACTTGAAAACCAGTGTGGAGTATAATGAACCCATCAGGGGCCACACCTTCAAATCAAACTAACTCTCCATATCTCAGCAGCTATCAATTGCCAGTAGCTCCTCTGCTAGTGATGGGACTTCATACCCACCACTCCTTTTCACGCTTGGACATAGTCTGCCTTGAAATTCTACAGCTGTTTTGCATGCTGGTTCAATTGCTGTGAATTAATATGTGCAGCATCCCTGATATGTCTAGCAAATACTACTTCTTTTAAACCATCTACAAACTTGACCTCTTACAATATTCCCACTCTCTATCTGCAAATGAGCCTTGAGAAAGGAGGGTATGATATAGACGTCCTGTTTAAGAATAGATTTTCTATAGTCCCATATTCTTTGCTGTTTGACTAGTGGTTCTCTAGGCTAATCAATATATTTTCCAAAAATGAGCTTCTCTTATAAGAATTGAGAGATGCAAGAATCTATACATAAATGATGAACCATCAGGAGTCTATTAATAAATTTATTTAGTGGAATAAAAGTAATATTTTCTTTCATAGGTCTATACCTCATTCAGTCACATATTCTTGGCCCATATTGATGCCAGATATCAATTACAAATAGTGGAACTGACATTAAATCCAATATGAAAGTTGTTGATTACTCCCATAATGTTTGTGTCACTATTGCACTAGTGGAACTATCTTGTGAGGCAGGTAGTTGTGGTAACTTGCAGTGTTCACTGCTGGGTGACATGATGATTATTTTTCTCCTCTTATAGCATAGCACCTTCCAGCACTACAAAAGCTAGCCATCAGGCACTACAGTCCCAAGTGCATACCAGTTTTATTTCTCTATATTCTTTGACTCAAGTATGTGATAACCTAAGCAATGGAGTCTTATTGTCAAGTTCTTGATAGGAACATTGATCATTGAGAATAGTCTGTGATTTTTAGGGCTGACTATAGGACCTACTGACTAATAGCTCCAAAAAATGAAACTCATTACTATTAATGAGCTTGTTATTTGTTGATCTGTGGTGTCTAGTAGGAGCCTTGTTGAGTAACTCTATTGAAACCCTTTTGCTGGCTCCCGCTCTCACAGCCATTGCAGTACATTGAGCTCCATAGAGACAGTGCCCGGGCAAGCGAGAGCCGGAAGGGCACTGGGAAACTCTGTGCCTCGCGGATGAAAATCAACTGAACATGGGCAAAGGAGATCCTAAGAAGCCGAGAGGCAAAATGTCCTCGTATGCATTCTTTGTGCAAACTTGCCGGAAGGAGCACAAGACAGAAGCCCGAATGCTTCTGTCAACTTCTCAGAGTTCTGCAAGAAATGCTCAGAAAGGTGGAAGACCATGTCTACTAAAGAGAAGGCGAAATTTGAAGACATGGCCAAGGCTGACGAGGCTCTTTATGAAGGAGAAATGAAAACCTAAGTCCCTCCCCAAAGGGAAGACGAAAAAGAAGTTTAAGGACCCCAATGCATACAAAAGGCCTCCTTTAGCCTTATTCCTGTTCTGTTCTGAGAAGAACACCCTGGCTTATCCATTGGTGATGTTTCAAAGAAACTGGGAGATGTGTGGAACAACACTGCTGCAGATGACAAGCAGCCCTAGGAAAAGAAGGCTGACAAGCTGAAATAGAAGTATGAAAAGGATATTGCTGCTTGCAGAGCTAAAGGAAAACCCGATGCAGCGAAAAAGGGGGTGGTCAAGGCGGAAAAGAGCAAGAAAAAGAAGGAAAAGGAAGATGAGGAGGAGGACGAGGAAGAGGAGGAGGAAGAAGAGGAAGACGAAGATGAGGAAAAAGATGATGATGATGAATAAGTTGGTTTTAGTGCAGTTTTTTTCTTGTCTATAAAGCATTTAACCCCCCTGTACACAACTCACTCCTTTTAAAGAGAAAATTGAAATGTAAGGCTGTGTAATATTTGTTTTTAAACTGTAAAGTGTCTCTTTTTGTACAGTTATCACACTACCGAATGTGTCTTTAGATAGCCCTGTCCTGGTGGTATTTTCAATAGCCACTAACCTTGCCTGGTACAGTCTGGGGGTTGTAAATTGGCATGGAAATTTAAAGCAGATTCTTGTTGGTGCACAGCATAAATTAGTTATATATGGGAATGATAGCTTTTTGCTTTTCTATTTTGGTTTTTTTTTTCATCTTCAGTTGTCTCTAATGCAGCTTATAAGAAGATAATTGTTGTTCTGTTAACTGAATACCATTCTGTAATTACAAAAAAATTGCAGCTGTTCTGTTGACATTCTGAATGCTTCTAAGTAAGTACATTTTTTTTATTAACAAAAGAAAAAAAGAAATTCTTTTAATATAAGTGTATGTGTATGTTTAGGAAGCTTCTATTATATTAGAATTCTATACAACTTTTTCAAAATTTAGGTATCCATCTCTGTATTATTTACTCTATTGTGCCATAGTATCCATTACCTTGTCTAACCCTTTCTTTTCCTTTATTCTTCTTTAACTCTGTCTATGATTATTTTCAATTTTCTCTACGTTAAAATCCTCCACTTATGAGCACTTACGAATTTCCTCACCTAGGTCGGTAATCCACATGGAATGCAGCTGTCTGAAGACTCAATACTAATATTCACACATGAGAGAAAACATGGCATTTGTCTTTATGAGCTTGGGCTACCTCACTCAGAATTATTGTTTCTGGGTTGAAATATTTATCTATGAGATTCATAGTTTTATTTTTCTTAACATTTGGATAATAATTCAATGTGTGTAATTCTTACATGGGATGGATGACTAAGCATTTGTGTCATTGGGAGAAACAGGATTATTATCATATGAAGGAGGACATATATGTCATATCAATATAGTTGAGCAAAAAGCCTCTTCAAAGTGAAAAATACTTCAGTTATTTCATTATTCTGATGCTCAGTAAATATAAAAGTTTTTATAATATACACAGTATAGTTCGTAAAATACATTTTATCTCTCAGATGTGTATTTTAAATTTTCACCATGTTGCTATATGAATAAGTCCCAGAATATATCATGTATTCATTTATCCAAATTTTATAAATAATTGAGTATCATCACCTTAGGGTGTCTTTGTCATAATCACCCTGGAAACTGATGATTTTGTTTTGTAAAACATCAAAGAACAATAGAGAACTATCCATTTTCTATTACAATTTGATTCAATATGAAGTATATGACCAAATTCAATATAATTGTAATTTCAATTAAATTATAACGGCTGTGTTCAATATGTAAGCCAACAATAATTTTATTTTTGAGTAGAGAATCTCACTGCATGTGAAAAGCTAAAAGAATGCTTTTGTAAAAGCCTCAGATGAACCAATGAAAGATAATATGCATTTGTCAAATGAGTGATAAGCATAAATGTTTTTAGCAATTCAAATGTGATAAAACCTGTGTTCTTGATGGAAAATGGGAATTTTATAAAATTGTTTGGTTAAAAAGATTGAAGGCATATATTTCATGGTGATGAAGTAAGAAATAAAAATACAAATATGTAGAAAAATTACCAATCATTTTTAAAGGTATTTTTGACACAATAAATAACCTTTCTTTTCAGAGAGAGAGAGAGAGAGAGAGGTGAAATGAGAATAGTATTGAGACAAGAAAGAGCAAGATCACAGATTGGAAATTGAGAATGGCACATTAAAAATCTCTGAGTTAATGTTAGATTAACTTATTATGACATTGTCTAGTAATTCCCTGAAATTTTACCCACAAATTATAGAAATAGTAAGAGCATCCAAATAATCTTTGAAAGACTAGTCTATATTTTTCAACAATTGCAAGAAATTAAATATTTTAGAGTATATGTAACAGCAACTTCTGACCAAAAAGGTATATGAATAAAATGTGAAGTAAAAAACACTTTAATGCAAGAAGAGTGAATGGGGAGTTCCAGAACATGAATGATTAACAGACGAACTAAAATTATTAGTGCAGACAGCTAAGAAATTGAGATTACCATAAAAATTAAAGTGTAGATGCTTTTTTAAAAGTAGACACTTGCTTCAGCTTCACATGCATTTGCATTTATTACCTATCACTACTGGAGATTTTGGCCTCTGCTGGTCATCTAGATCTTGGGAGACTTCAGCATGGCTAGAGGGACTAGGTATAAAAAGACTTATTCCATTGTTATTTGCTTTGATGATAAAGTGGGTGCATGGGAAGCAAATAGTCTCTAGAATATGACAATAACACAAACTGAGGCCAACAAGAAGATGATTTAGTCTTTTAGAAGCATCCTGAAGGGAGCCCCGTTTACCATTCATTTATTATAAGGAGTGACACATTGAAACACTGGAGTTAAATGACACCAAAAAACCAAATGACAATAATACATATTACAGAATATTACACTCAGATACTGAGGAATAAATATTCTTTTCATCAACACATGAAACAGTTTCCAAAATTAATCACATATTATGGCAAAAAGCAAGTCACAATACTTGCAAAAATGCATTCTATGTCAAAAAATTAGGTATCAGCTCCAATAAAAACTACAGAAAGTATATAATATCATAGAAAATAAACAATGCACTAGTGTATAAAAATTGGGTCACTGAAGAAGACAAGGAGAAAATAAAAACTTCCTAGAATTGAATAAGAGTGAAAATATAACTTACTAAAATTCTGTGGAGCATACAGAAGGATGTCATATTAGGAAGGATTATGTCACTAAGACTTTGCCTCAAAAAGTTTGAGAGTTCTCAAAGTAACAGTGATACACCAAAAAACCCCAGAAAAAGAATGCAAACCATAATTAGTAGATGGTAAGGAAAAAACACAATAAAAATAATAAAACAATAAATAAATAAGAACAAATGAAACAAATAATTGGTTTCTGAAAAGATAAGTAAGACTGATAAAGCCTTACATAAATTAATTCAAAGAAAAGGAGAGAATAGACAAATTAATTAAATTACAAGTGTTTGGCTGTAAATGGAGACTGTTCTTTCATTTTTTGGCTACCCAGACTTGAATAATCACACAGAAACAATATTAATTACAACATGGTTAGGCCAATATCTCAGGTACATTTCTAGTTCGCTCTTACATTTTAAATTAACCCATTTCTATTAATCTATGAATCATTATGAGGCTGTGGTTTATGAGTAATATTGTGTCATCTATCTTTTTTGGCAGCTACATAGTGTCTGCCTGATTCTACCTTGTTTATTCCTGTATTCAGTTTAGTTTTTCTGCCTAGTATATTTTGCCCTACCATAGGCCAAAGTAGCTTCTTTATTAACCAATGGTAATAAAACATATTCACAGCTTACAGAGGAGAATCCCAGATCATCTCCCCTTTTCTGTCTATATAAAAAAGAAGGTTTTAGCTTTAACATAGTAAAATTACATATAACAAAACAGGTATCAACTAAGAACGACAGTTACAATATTTCTTTATGAGTCTAAAGTTTCATATCTAATTTATCTTTTATAATAACTAAGGAAAACTATATCTATAACTATCTGTCTTCAACTCCATAAAAGATGCAAGAAGGATATAATATTGCCTAAGTAAAGAGGAAGTACATTGTAAGCAACTTCCAAAACTCTCAAATTGACAGAGACATCTTGTTGCCTGGACAGCAAAGTTCTTCTGTAACATTGGTGGTGTAGGAGGTTTTTCTGTTCATGTATTGCTTTTATGGGTTAATGAATAAAGAAACTGCTTTGGGCCTGATAGGGCAGAACTTAGGTAGGTGGGGAAGACAGATATGAATGCTGGGAAGAAGGGCAAAGTGAGAGATGCCATGGATCTCCTACCTGAGATGGACACTGGTTAGAATCTTGCCAGTAAGCCACAGTCACATGGTGATATACAGATTAATAGAAATGGATTAAATTAAGATGTAAGTGTTAGCTAATAGGAAGTTAGAGCTAATGGCCAAGCAGTGTTTTAATGAATACAGTTTCTGTGTGGTTATTTTGGGTGTAAACAAGTTGGGCAGCTGGGACAAACAAAGGGCCACTCTCCTCGTGCAACACATTGGGACACCCATCTTTAGCCTACAGGTCCATAGTATCTGGCTGACTTTTCCATGAAGCAGGAAATTTGAAAGACTGTTTTGTCTATATTGGCAGTTTGTCAGTCATTTTCTTCCGTGTCCTGCAGAATGCTTGGCAGTTTTCTCTGTGAAGAAAGAACCCTGAAGAATCATTCAACTTTGGAAAATTTAGCAGTCACTTTTCTGTGAGTCCTACATGTCCAGTTCATACAGCATACTATCAAGCAGTCCAGGCAATAGCAGTTTCTCGCCCAAATGACTAGTCTTGTCACATTGAAGGCAAATTCCATAAAAAGTTTCTTTAATGCCTATATACCTCTCTGAAGTAATTGGTGCTACCAGAAGCAGATAAGTCTCACTGTCAAGAAAAGTACAAATTCTTAAAACCTTTAAAATGCCATATTCTGTAGGTCTTTGTAGTGTTGAAAACTATGTAACTGAAATATATCTCTATATGTTTAGAAAACCTAACTAACATGATTACAAGTTTGACTGTTATTTATTAATCCATAATTTTAAATTATACATTACATTATTAAATGAACTTTGTAAAAATGATACCTTAAACAAGAGTAGAAATATAGATACAACAAAATTGACTTTAAATTTATATCAATAAGCCAAAGTCCATAAAAATGTAAAGTATTAATTTCTATATCATATCCTCCTTTAAATGAAAAAAAAACTTATAAACAATCATTTCAGGAATCTGAGCATTTTTTTCTTCAAACTGCTTCCTGCTGTTTGTTGGGCTAAATATTTTTGGGTTCACAAAGACCTTTCACGGGTTCTTGTTTCATGAAAACAAATTAGCCTGGAAGAAATTAACAGGTTCTCATCTTCTATGGAAACACAGAATCTCTTTTCCAAAGTAACATATCCTTAGATTCAAATTTTGAAGTCAAGATACCTTTAAAATATATGTGTTGGTTTAGCTTAGCAGTCTCCAGAATCAAATGTTTTCCAGCAGTTAACTTATTAACAGTCAAAAAATAGAAAGAAAACACAATAATACACATAATCCAGATTCTCTGTGTATTTTCCATCTTTATGTGGGTTATTTTTTACTATATTACTTTTTAATATTTATTTTATTATCTTTACTCCTTTAATCTATGACTGTTTTTTCTCTTTAAATTACTTTTCCTATCTCTTTAAAGACTTTTTATTTTTTAAAACTATTTTTTTCTATAACTGCCTATACTCATTTTCTTTGTTTTTTAAGCCTATGCACATTTCTAAAACACACTGTGACCCATTCAGAGGTTTATTTATGTCTGAATGTGTCTTTTATGTGTATTTGTAATCCTGTTTTGATTGCAGTTCTGAACTGTTAAGCAGGCTTCACTAGGACCAGAGCTGCCTCTTTGACACTTGGTTCCGCCCTGCTCTTGTTTCCAACAATGCAGAGGTCCATTTATTTCAGCTCTGGGAGCCATGTTTACCACCCCAACTCTCAGAAGCAGTTGGCCCACTCCATCACTAAGTAACTTGAAGCAGACTGTCCACAAACACCATTCAAATGCTAAGTAACAGGACCTCCCTAATATCCAGAGCTATTTGTGCCACCAGCACTAACCAGGAAGCTGTCTCTTAAAAGAACGAAGCAGTTTTGGCTGCAAAGGCTGAGTCAGTTGGAGCTGCACCTCTCCTTTCTGCCAGCAAACAGAGCCAATCTGACAAAAAAAAAAAAAAAGCGGTTAACATTTTGTGGATCTAGAAGTCTTCTTTTAGCTTTCTTAGCTACATACATCTGTAGATGTATGTTGCCGAACATTGGGTACCATTTTGTAAATGGAGACTGTTCTTTCACTTCCCGTCAATCCATATCCGAATAATCACAAAAAACTATATTAATTACAACACGGTTTGCCTAGTGGCTGAGACATATTTCTAGCTAGCTCTTATATTTTAAATCAACCCATTTCTATTCATCTATGTTTCTCCACAAGGTGGTGGTTTGCTGGTAATGTTCCAGCATCTACCTCCTTCGACAAATACCTGGTATCTACCTGACTCGGCCTTCTTTTCTTCCTGCACTCAGTTTAGTTTTTCCACCTAGCTATATTCTGCCCTGCCCTAGGCCAAAATACCTTCTTTATTAACCAATGGTAATAAAACATATTCAAACCATACAGTGGGGAATCGCACCTTACTTGGCTCCCATTGGGGTAGATATTAACATAATTTAGAGAATTGTCACACATAGTTTCAAAACAAGTACTCTGTGAAATTGAAAAAATTAAGAAATGAAAAATTTCCTAGATACATGCAATATACCCAAATTAAACCACTATGAAATATAGATCTTAAACTGACCCATAACCAACAACAAGATTTAAGTAGCAATGAATAGTTTCACAACTTATCAAACTCAGAACCAGATAGATTTATTTTAAGATTATACCAGGACATTAAAGAAGAATTAACACCAATGCAACACAAATTATTTCATGAATAGAAAAAAAAACCAGAAGGCTAAAAATCTAACTTTATATTGCTAGCAAAACCAGGTAAAGACAAAACAAAATAAGAATTACATGCTATTCTCCTTGATGAACATCGATTTAAAGATTCGTAATTAAACACTGGAAAACTGAATTCAAGTTCATATTTAAAAGATCATTCATCATGAGTGGGTCAGTTGGATTACCAAAATGCAAACATGGTTAAATGTATGCAAAACAGTAAATGTTATTAATCACAAAATAGATTCAAATATAGGTCAAATGATCATTTTACTAGACACAGAAAAAGCCTTTGACAAAATCCAGTGTATTTTTATACAAAAAAGCCATGTAAATGATAGGTATGAAAGGAACACAATTCAATATAATAAAAGTTATTTGTGACAAACATATGAAACATCATGTTACATGGAGAAAGCATCCAAGAGCTCCCATTGCCATCTTTACAAGGCAATGATGCCTACACTGTCCACACATTTCCACACATTCTCAACAGAGGGTGTGGCGTGAAGCCTTAAGGGATATAAATAGGAAAAGAAGTCAAAGTATTCATTTGAAGATGATAGAATTCTATGTGTATGAGATACTAAGACTGTTGGAACAGTTAAATAATCAGAGCAAAATGGCTTGATACAAAAAATAACACACAAAAACCAGTAGACTTCCTATACCAATGGCCATCAGATGGAAAAGGAAATCGGTGAAATGATCCCATTCACAATAAATACAACAAAGTAAAATTACTGGAAATCAACCTAAATAAGGAACCAGGAAACATAAGACATTAGAAGATAGAATGTTCCAATGCTCATAAAATGGAAGAATTTATATTGAAGAAAATTACTATCCTACCAAAAGCTATTTACATATTCCTTGTAACCTCAATGAAAATACTAAAGATATCCTTCACTGACAGAAAAATACAAACAAAAATACATACAATCTGAATATAAGGATTACTGCAGAAACAATTAATATATTATTTCAAGTTATACACCAATCACAATATTAAAACAAGAATGGCACAAAATCAGGCATATAATGAATGAAACATTATTAAAGGTTGAATATAATAATTCCATGCAACTACAGTTCTACCTCTCTCTTTCTCTTGATTTATTTGATTTTCAAAACAAAATACCAATCCAAATTCCCACTCTCTCCCCTCCTCCCATTTTGTCCACACAACCTCCTACCCCACCCCTATCTATTCCTAAGGCACTTTGCTTTGTGGAAGGTCCAAGTCCCTCTCTACTATATCTAGGCTGAGCAAGGTATACATCCAAAGAGAATAGGATCCCAGTAAGACAATACATGCAGTAGAGATAAATCCCAGTGCCACTGCCTTTTAGTCAAACTAATGATTATCTTTCTGTATCTTTAACCAGTATACATACATTGAAAAAAATATAGCATTTTCACCAAATGGTTCTGAGAAAGCTGGATTTCAACATGAAGAAAAATGAAACTAAAACCAGCTCTTACTTTGTACAAAACTCCAGATGAATCAATGGCCTCACCAAAGAACCAAATACCCTGAAAGTACTTAATGGGGAAAAGGAGAAGATGCTTCAATTTCTATGCACATATAATGATTTCTGAATAAGATTGTAATTGCACAGTAAAGAATGCCATCATGAAACTTAAAAGCATTTGGTATAGCAGGAGCAACTTTGAAGCAAGCAAATAGACAATTCATATAATTGACTAAAATCTTTTCTAGATATTAATCTGATAAAGGATTAGTGTCTATAATACACAAAGAACAAGGTAAACTAAACACAATTTTCAAAATGGGTTATTGAAGCAAACAAAAAATTCCCAAATGAAGAAATGTAGATGGCCAAGAAACACTTTGCAAAGTGTTCAGCATCTTTAACCATCAGGGAAATGCAAATTAAAGCTATTTTAAGATTCCATTTCACCTGGGCCAGAATATTCATCATCAATGCAAATGGCAACAAATTCTTTTGTAAATGTGGTAAAAGGGGAACTTGAATACACTATTAGTGAGAGTGTAGATTATTTCAACCAATTTAGAAATGAAGTCTTCTTAAATAAACTAGAAATAGAAATTTCATATGATACAAGTATACCTCTCTTGTGTATACAGTCTAAGTGTTTCTTCATTCTACTACAGAGAAAACTTGTGTATCCATATTCATTGCTACACTCAGAATAGCTTGAGAAAGAGGTCAACTTAGATGTCCATCAACAGGTGAATGCATGAGAAAAAGTACAAATGCAGAATGTAATAAAACTTAGCTATAAGAAAGTGATTTGGGAATTTGTAGGAAAAATTGTGCTCAGAAGGTATGACTTACTAAACGAAACTTCCAGTATAAAATATTAGATATCTTTCTCTAAATTACTGTTCATTGAGGCCTCAGAGATTTCCAACCAACACAGTCTGTTGACACCTCCTTGCTTATTCACCATAACTACATAGTAAGACTGTATTTCTGAAGACAAATATGGTATATACTCACTTATATTAGCTGTAAAGTAAAGAATAACTATGCTAAGAATCCACTGGCCCAGAGAGTACAGGTAACAAGGAGGCTCCAAGGAGGCTCCAAGGGAGGATGCGTGATTCCCTCTGGGAGGGGAAATAGAATAGATTTGGATCAGGATGGAAACATGAAGGATCCGGTTGAAGGGAGGAAGGAAGGGGAGAGTGCTGAAAGAAATGACTGGAAATGGGGATCACATTGGCATCAGTGGGGATCAAACTGGTACAAGGGAAACTCCCAGGAATCTATAAGGATGATCCCAGCTAAGGACGCCATAGATATTGTGGGAATGGTCCACAAATGACTAGCCCAGCGTTAGAGCAATGTCAGGTGAGTGAGCCCACCTCTGACACTGCCTGGAGTACCAGGACTCAGAGGCTGAATGATTTAGAGACCTAAGATAGAACCAAACATGACTGGAGAGAAAAGAAAGTCAGTGTAATGATATCTAATGGTATTCTGCTATACTCATAAACTGATGCCCACCTCAGTTGTCATCAGAGAGGCTTTATCCAGTAATTGATGGAAACAGATTCAGAGATCTACAGCCAAACATTAGGCTGAGTTCAGGGAATCTTGCTGAAGAGAGGGAGGAAGGATTATAGGAGCTACAGGTGTCAAGGACATTACAAGAAGAAAATTCACAGAATCAACTGACATAGGCTCATCAGAGCTCACAGAGTCTAAACTGAGAACCAGGCAGTATGCATGAGAGCAACAAAACAGCGAGCATACATGGGACTCACCTAAGCCCTCTGAATATATGTAGCTTGGTCTATTTTGTGAGATTTCTAACAGTGGGAGCAGGGCCTATTTCTAACTCTGGCTGGCTTTTGAGAACCTAGTCTTTATACTGAGTGGCTTTCCCAGCCCTAGTACAAGGGGAGATGCTTTTTCCTACCTCAACTTGATATGCCATGCTTTGTTGATACACATGGAAAGCCACCCTTTTTCTGAACAGAAAAAGAGGAAGAGTGGATTGGGGAAGGGAACAGAGAGGCAATGGAATGGAGGGACAGTCATCAGGATGTAAAATAAATAAATGAATTTAATTTATTATGAAAGAAGAGTTCTCAATTAATTTAGAAGATAAACATAGCCATATCCTATATCGATGTGATTCCACTGTCTGATGTTTTATGTTTTTAAGGGCATGAAGCTCATTCAATTCTCACTTAGTGTAGTTTATCTGTGAGATATCCTGACGCTCAGATGCAAAGCAATTCATCTGAAATAGAACTACTTCCTTGAAAATTAATCCCGATTTAACCTATAAGTTGTAACCCACTCGGCTCATTCAGTGATCTCAGGTCTTGGTTAAACTTGGTTTGAACATTTTCCCATTCTCTGGCATTTATGAATGCTCAGGTTTTCATTATATGTTGTCTTTATAATGATGCTCTTTAAGTAAAACCAAGAAATAGGCCATTTGAGTGACTGATTTAAGAAATTAGAACAAGCTTTTCTCAGTCTTTCTTTTTAACTATTTTCTTGTTGTTGCTGGAGCAGTGGCAGTGGTGGTAGCCCTGCTGATGCTGGTGGTGGTCCTGTTGTCTCTGTGTGGGTTTGTGCCTATGAGTGCAGTGGCCATGGAAACCACAAGACCAGGAAAGGGAGTGGGAATTCCTGAAGCTGCAGCTATAGGAAATAGGCGTTGAAAATAAAAACAAAAACAAAACCAGAATACAACCAAGTGGTGGTTACTTGCAAAACACTTGTGCTACTACTATTTCCAATGTATCTTATCAACAGGTCACTGTTGAAGGTGGCAGGGTTTGTAGCTAGATGATATTGATAATGGATGCTAGTCAGTAACGGTAAAATATGTAGCAGGGCACCAGCAGGATTTTTCCACATTTGGTGACATAAGAAAATGTTATTTTAAGCAATAGAACTAATAATTACCAATGAAAAGTCATAGGTTTATTTGTTGACTATGTTTCTGACACACTGTGGAAACGAAGACTAGATTTTCCCCTTTATTTTATAGACAATAAATCTAAGATACAGAGAAACCAAACAATGTATCCATTCAATATCACCATGCTAAGTACTGATAATTGAGATTGGAGTTCTTATCCAGAGACTGTGACATAATTTCTAAATAACATTCCATTATCTACCATTCAAACAAATTCTAAAATATGATGAATTATATATTTTGCATGATATGTGCTAATGCCTTTACAATACGTTTTGCCTAGTCACACATTTATTATTCATTATTAAACCATTTTTCATTTGCTACAGTTTTAAATAATATGCCAAACTAACACGAGGCAAAATGGATATTAGCATTTTGCATTATATTTTAGAGTAAATAAAAGTGGATTGGATGCACTGAAATTTATTAACATATTTTCCAAGTTTTTCAGACATGTTGTTTGCCAGTGGTACTGAATTTTGTCCTCTGCAGCAAGAAGCCCTTTTCCCCCGTGTCATTAGTTTTCATTTGCCTTTAGAAAAGAAAGGGCAAGCAAAGCACTGGGGAGGAATATTTTCTCTATGATGAATATAAAGTAAATGATACAGTCTTTTGGAAAATAAACTGATTTGTAGAAAATACAGAGTCACGTTCATTCTTTCTGATCTCAAAATACTCATTACTTTTTGATGTGCACTGTGAGAGGAACAAAGGCTAATAATCACCAATGAAGCATTATTGTTTTTGTGTTTGACTGCCTCTGACATACTATGGAAACATATACCAGATTACTCTTAAACTAGTGATGGTGTAAAGTTATAATCATCACGATGGTAACTCAGGTTTCATCAGTAGTAAGGAACTGCTTGAGCTAAAACAAACCAACTTGGATATTGGGTGGCCCTTGAATGATAAGATTTAAAATAAATTGACAATTTTGTCTCCCACAGTACTGTTCACCCTAATCCCTACTTTCTTAAGGTGATTGAAGAGTTATAGAGAATAAAATCTATTCTAACTCAGTCCGCCTTAATCACTATGGTTTCAGTTAGACACATGCCACAAAAACTCAGAACACACTTTATAGCTATAAAAATTAAATTTCAGCTTATATGGAAATATTTTCTTCATAATGAAATCCTTAATTTAGTATTTAAGGTTGGACAAATATTGAACTTTCACTCTTCTATTGCTCTATACTAGAATTGAACTTCAGGGCCATGTATAGTCTGCATTTGCATTCTACCATTGAGCTACACTCTCAGCCTGATATGAACATTAAGAGAGTTTAATAAACAAACTTGTAGTGAGAATACATTGTGATCTATTTTAAATATTTGTTGTAATAAAAAAATGGATAGCTATTACAGGTTTTGTCTGAGAATGACACAGGTATCACTCCACCACACATGAAAACATGTTTATCATCTAATGATACTATTACTGAAACACTGGTGTATTCTAGATACAAGAAACATTCAGAAACAGAGTATCAGGACATAGAGTTACTAGAAAGAGGCCCCCAAGATTAGCAATGCACAGTGGGAATGTGTTGGGGTGAGCTGCTTGTTCATCCCAGCCACCCAGAACCAAAATAACTACACAGAAACTATATTAATTAATCACTGCTTGGCCCATTAGCTCTAGCTGTTAGCTAACTATTACATATTAATTTAATCCATTTCTATTAATCTGTATACCACCACAAGGCTGTGGCTTACTGGCTAAAGCTTCATCATGTCTGACTCTGGCAACGGCTCCATAGTGGTTCCCTTACTTTGCTCTTCTTCTTCCCAGTACACACTCTAGCTTTTCCCGCCTAGTTCTGTTCTGCCCTTGCCATAGGCTCAAAGCAGTTTCTTTATTCATTAACCAATAAAAGCAACACATAGACAGAAGAACCTCCTACACCATTTCCCCTTTTCTGTTTAAACAAAAAAGAAGGCTTTAACTTTAACATAGTAAATTATATATAACAAAACAGGTATCAAGAAAGAATTTCAGTTACAATGTTTGTATCTACTTTCTCTTTTATCATAACTAAGGAAAACTATAATTATAACTATAAGTTCTTCAACTCCATCAAAGACTCCAGAAGGATATAATACCTAAGTAAACAGGAATTACATTGTATAATTGACAGAGACATCTTGCTGCCTGGAGTATTGTATTGTTGGGGCAACCATATTCAGCCTACAGGCCCATAGTATTCATCAGACTTTTCCACAAAGCGGGGAACTTCAAAGACAGTTCTGCCTATGCTGGCAGTTTGTTCATCACATCTTTTTGTGTCCTGCAGAATGTCTGGCAGATTCTGTCATTAGGCAGGAACCTTGAAGGATCGTCTCACCTTTAGGCAAGTTCAGCAGTCATTTTTCCGTGGATCCTGCATATCCAGTTAAGTAGTCCAGGCAAGAGCAGTTTCTTACCCAAATGACTAAAAAGTCTCTTTGATGCCTATGTTCCTCTCGAAGAAGATGGTGCTGCCGGGAGAAGATGTGTCTTGTTGTCATGAAAAGTCCTAAGTTATTAAAACATTTTAAATGCCATATTCTGAAGATCTCTGAAAGATTTGAAGAATACCTATCTAACTGAGAATTATCTCTATACATCCAGAAAATCTAATTAACATGACTATAAGCTTGACTATTATAGATGAGTATCTATTAACTTATATTTCTTAATTATATATTACATTTTTAAATGAGCTACACAAACACAATACCTTAATAAAGATCAGAAATCATATGCATACAACAAAATTAACCTCAAATTTGTATCAATAAACCAAGATCCATACCAATACAAATTATTCATATCTATATCATAACATCCTTTAAATGTAAACAAACAATCATAAACAATATTTGGGAATATGGGCATAGTTCTGTGCATACTTTTTCCTGATGTTTTGGGGCACTGTTAATCAGGTCTTTCATGGTGTATCCTGTATGCTAGATTCATCTCAGTCAGTAGTTGGGCGAAGTAATTTTTTGAGGGTGTTCACTGTGACCTTTCAGGGGATCATGCTCTATCAAAACATATTAGCCTGGAATGAATCCATAGGTTCTCATCCGCTGAGGAGACAAAAGAAAAATCTTTTCCAGAGCAACATATCCTTAGACACAAATTCTGAAGTCAAGATAACTTTATAATATACATGCTGGTTTAGCTTACCAGCCCATACAATAAAATGTCTCTCTGTAATTAGCTCATTCACAGTCAAAATATTTCAAGATAGCACAATCATATACAGAACCCAGATTCACTGTATAGTCCATCTTTACATGGCTTATTTTTTTATTCCTTTAAATCTATGACTGTCTGTCCTTACTCTGTCTCTTTAAAGCATTAACTTTATGACTCTCTATACTCTTTTTCTTCTCTCTTCCAAGGCTACATACATTTATCCAACACTGTGACCCATTTAGAGGTCTTTTATGTCTGAATCTGTCCTACTGTGTATCTGTAATTCTTTACTGTCCAGGAGCACTTCTTAAAATGCTCAGCACTTCTTAAAAACTTAAACTGCACCATTACTAGGGTTAATACAGAAGTTACTGCTTGTCCTGCCGAGTCCAGCATGGTGGAGCTGCTAGCCACCTCTGAGAGTAAGCACACTCCTCCACTTCCAGGCACATAGCCAGTCCAAGTTGCCATCAAGCAAGCCACAGCAAGCTGTTTACAAAACCCCATCCAAATACTCAGTCTCCCAATAGAGCCAGAGGTTGTGCTGGTAGCATGGTCCAGAAAGCCTGCATTTCAAAACATCATGGCTTTTCTGCTGCCACTGAGTCAGGAAAACCTATATTAAAGGAGCTGCAGCACGCTGCCAGCAAATAGCAAGAAACTGTGTTAAACTTTATATTTTTGTGTTTGGAATTTCTTTTCAAGCTCTTTCAGGTTTTTAATTGGATTTAGTTGTTCACATGGTCACCAATTTGTTGGGGTGAGCTGCTTGTTCATTCCGGCAACCCAGAACCAAAATAATCACACAGAAACTATATTAATTAAATCACTGCTTGGCTCATTAGCTCTAGCTTTTTATTGGCTAACTCTTACATATTAATTTAACTCATTTAGTTTAACTCATTAGCCTGTATATCACCACGAGGCTTTGGCTTTATGTCTAAAGCTTTAGCATGTCTGACTCTGGTGGTGGCTCCTTGGTGGCTTGCTGACTCCACCCTTCTTTTTCCCAGCATTCACTCTAGATTTTCTCACCTAGTTCTGTTCTGCCCTTGCCATAGGCTCAAAGCAGTTCATTATTCATTAACCAATAAGAGCAACACATTGACATAAATGCCTCCCACAGCGGGAATGAATCCTTAAATGCAAACACACACACACACAATTCCCATCTAGATTTAATTTTGTTTGTGCCTAACATATATACAGTATATGCAGAGGCCTTATAGAGGCCATTGACTCACTAGGAATTTGAGTTACAGAGGATTGTTAGCTTCCGGAATGGTGCTAGCAAGCTCCTCTGGAAATACAGACAGCACCCTTAATTATTTAGCCATCTCTCCAGTCCAAAAATTTAATTGTTAGGAGTTTGCAAAGTAATAATATTTTTACAAAGACACATATCTGTTAAATGGTGGGTTGAATGATAGCAGAAGATAATCATAAAAATACAATAATGAAAGTAACAAATGCTTTAAAAAGAAAGAAAATCAATAATCTTTTCTAGCACATATCTCCTTTCTTGAAATAATTTAAATACTTTTTGTTCTAGATACATTTTTATAACTTCAAGTATATGCTTCTAACTTTGTTTTTGAAATATTTTGTCAATTTAGAGAAAACTTTCACTTTCTCATCATTTGCTTTATACAAGTGAGAACCGTGCTTCTACCCAATCTATTGTCTACTGTTGTGTCTGTGTTACCATTATGAGATTACACATGCTTTTCTTTCCCCATTGTTCCTCTGTTTACGCAATTTGTCTTTGTAAAACCAAAGCTGGTTGTATTTCTAGTACTAGGGAGGCTGAGATAGGAGGACTGCTATTTAAAGACCAGTTCAAGACCAGTATTAATTACAGGAGATCTTATCTCAAAATATATTAAGTAAAACATATGTGAGTCTGGAGGTTAGCATTTTAAATTTCCTGATGGACTCTGCTGGTAGTTCTCTCAGTAGTATGTAGGTTCACAGTTACATCTACACAATTATGCAGGAAACAATTATTTTGATGAGTTTTAACTATGTATATTATTTAAATTAACTGGTATATAGAATCAAATAGTAATTGATTTTAATTGGTATTGAGGCCCAATAAAACTTGGATATTGGACAGATCAATTACCATAATGCATAGAAAGCATTTTTTCTTCAGGAAGAGTTGTGTCTTCTTTCTTTTTGTTTTTGTTTTGTTTTGGTTTTTTGTTTGTTTTCTTTTACTTCTTTTAAAAAAGAAAACAAGCTATCTTTTTTTCACATACCAATACAAGTTCCCACATACTCCCCACCTCCTATTCCCTCCACTTACCCTCCCACCCCAATCCCATCCAATTCTCGGAGAGGGGTAAGGCACATTGCTTTGGGGAAGGTTCAAAGCCCTTCCTCCTATATATAGGTTGAGCAAGGCATCATCTAAAGAGAATAGGTTCCCAAAAAGCCAGTATATGCAATAGAGATAAATTCTGTGGCTCCTCAGTCTGCCCCATCCATGCAACTGTCAACCACATTCAGAGGGACTAGTTTGGTAATATGCTTGTTCCTTCCCAGACTGGCTGGAGGTGGTGAGCTCCCATTAGCTCAGGTAGACTGTTTCAGTGGGTGAACTCATCATGATCTTGACCTCTTTGGTCATATTTTCATTCCTCCCACTCTTCAGCTATACTTTGGGAGCTCAACCCAGTGCTCCAATGCGGGGCTCTGCTTCTGTTTCCATCAGTTGCTGGATGGAAGGTTCTATGGTGAACATCAATCTTACTACAGAGCAAGTCAAAATCAGGCCCCCTCTCCTCTATTGCTTAGGATCTTAGCTAGGAACTTCCATGTGGATTCCTGGGAATTTCTCTAGAGCCAGGTTTCTTGAAAACCCTTTAATGGCTCCCTCAATCAACATATCTCTTTCTTGCTCTCATCTCCATCCTTCCTCCTTTTTGACTATCCCATTCTCTCAAGTTCTCTTCATCTCCCCCTTCTCACCTCCTCTTTCCCTTCCACCCTCATTTCTTCCCCCCCACCCCCATGTTCCCAATTTTATCAGGCGATCTTGTCTGTTTTCACTTTCCAGGTGAATCTATAGATGATTATTTAGGGTTCACCTTATTACTTAGCTTCTCTAGGATCATGCACTATAGGCTCAGTATCCTTTGTTTATAGCTTGTAACCAGTTATGAGTAAGTACATACCATATTCTTCTTTGTGGGTCTGGGGTTACCTCACTCAGAATAGTGTTTTCTAATTCCATCCATTTGCATGCAAAATTCAAGATGTCATTTTTTTGACCACTGAGTAGTACTCTAATGTGTAAATGTGCCACATTTTCTTTATCCATTCTCCAGTTGAGGGGCATCTGGGTTGTTTCCATGTTCTGGCTGTTACAAATAATGCTGCTATTAACGTAGTTGAACAAATGCCTTTGTAGTATGATCGCACATCATTTGGGTATATGTGCAAGAGCAGTATTGCTGGTTCCTGAGGTAGGTTGATTTCCAGTTTTCTGAAAAACTGCCATACTGATTTCCAAAGTGGTTGTGTCTTCTTTATTTTTAAATTATAGTCCTTAACTTTAGGTATGGTATTCCTAAGAAAATATATTAAAGCAGCTGGTAAGTGCTGAATTAAAATCTGTATTGAACTGAATTGAATGCAATCAGTAGACAAAATAGAACCCATAATTCTTTATTTGCTGTATAGATTTAAAGGAATACTTCAAGGAGTATGCTTTAAATAAAAGCTGCAAATTTATAAACAAGCCTGAAAATCAACACACAGTAGTGTGAAAAGACTCTGAAGAAATTGTTTTGAAATTTAGTTTGTGAATGACTAAAAAGACTTGACATGTAAACATAAAGATTTTACCAAAATGCTTTACATTGTCTCTCTGTCAAGATGTCATTCTTTCTCTTCTCCATGCATCTTATTAAGGAGAGAATATTGAATAATCAATAAATCGTGATAGTTGGGCTAATATGTGGGCTGTTTGTAATTTAGTACATCTTTATAAAAAGTCCTGCAATCGCTTGAAATTTATATAAAGTAATAAATTCAATATTCTGGTAGAATAATTAATATACCAATTTGTATATACAGGTGTATATTTTAAGTTATTTCTGCACAATATGTTAATTTGTATGACATATTTTCAGCATTTTTATAATTACCATTATTGAAAGAATATTAAAATTACTAAATACAAAAAACTTTTAATTGAGTAGCTATTTTAAAACATGAAACTCATTGTCTTATTGTTCTAATATATTTCAAAATTGAACTATATTCAATAAAGATACATGTCATTTTGTAAATTTAGTATGGCAGTTTGTGCTATTCTTGATTCATTTCTAAATCTCTTTTATTCACTATGATTTACTTCTGCCTTTGATGTTTAAGTTTTGGAAACGAAATAGAGTTGTGATCAGTACTTGACAAGTTAGAAACTGTCATCCAGAGGAAAGAATAGCTCATAAATTATAAACTAGAAGGGGGAGCATGGTCAATAGCACTACTGGATTTACTCTGTGTACCACACATTTGACAGGCTAAAAACTTTTGCATATTAAGGTTTGAAATTCTCAAAACAACACACACATTTTTTTATATCATTCTCTGACAAAAGAAACAAAACTGACTTCAAATGTTTTGCTTTTTTACCTCTGGTATGCCAGGCTTCTTCTTTCTGTTCATTGTGTTTTCTCTCCTGAAGCATGTGTTGAGAATGTGGAGAACATGTTGACTTTTTAAAAATTGGTAAATGAATGCTAATGTTACCTTCAAGCTTTTTATTCCCCCCTCATACTTCTCTTTCCTTTCTCTCTGCCTGTTTTCTCTTCCAGTTTTCTTTTCATGTGTTCTTACAATAATTTCCCATAAGAAATCTAAGCCAGAACATAGAGGATTATAGTACATAAACAAAGGCTCTTCAAAAATTTAATCAGTGTAACATCACTAGTGTTTCACAGTATTGTTTTGTATAAAAGACTATGAGTAGAATTCATGCTTTATGTCAGGGTGAGAAATGAATGCCTATTGATCCACCCATGTGGTAATATTTTATTTGTATTTTAATAAATAATTCTTTCCTGAAGATCAGAACATAAAAGAGCTCCAGTGGCCAGCCTTACAGACTAGGCAGTAGTGACACATACCTTTAATCTCAGAAGCTGTACTAGTTTGTCATAGAAACTGTGTAGTAGTGGTGCACACCTTTAATCTCAGCCCTAGAGAGGAATATAAGACAGGAAGAGACAGCTCTTAGTCTCATTCTGAGATTCCTGGAGGCAGGATCTCCAATTCAGACTTAGAGTCAGTGGCTGGTTGTTTTACTTTTCTGATCTTCAGGTAGAACCCCAATATTTGTCTCTGAGTTTTTATTAATTGTGCTACACACCTGTTTTTGGGAATTATACTTCCTGGACATTGGGTATGTGTCAACTTAGACTGTTCTATCAAAGACTGACAAATAAATACGAGGTTCAACTTCCTTCTTAAAAGCAGTGTATATTCAGCATTGTACGGATGGAGGACACAGGCCTTGAAGGCTCTAGTGAAGCAGGCAGTATCAGGATAAAAGAGGATAAATTTGTTGAGCTGAGCACCAAACAGAAAGAAGTTGTAGAAGAAAATATTCCATGGTCTGTAGCAGGGTTTCCTGGGAGTCCGGTATGACACATCTCTCAGGTATTTATAAAAACAGTGAAGTTTTCCTAATAGCTACACTATGAGCACCTTATGATACAGCTCCTTACACATTCAGATTATCTGTAAATTTAAAGACCTATATACATGACCTATATGCAGTGCAAGCCTGAGAATGCTTTGCTGAAGTTAGAATAAAAGCCTAAAATGGACTCAAGTCTATTATGAGCAATCTGTGATACATTCAAAACCCGGAAATAGTCAAAGAAAGGCACTATTAAGAATTTTTAAATTTATAGCTTGTGACAAATCCCAACATTGGAAGAATCACATGTAGGGTTAATTGCAATCAGTAGAAACAGATACAGAAATGGGTGTGATGAAGGAAAACTAGACCCATAGCAGTAGAACAGTAGAACAGATACCATGTGTTTCATATGCTTAGAAATTAAACAACTGAATAAAAGAAGAAAAATGCAGAAAAATAAGGATGAAAATTGAGTTTCTAAAGATGAACAAGTACAGTACTTGAAATAAAATATATGCTGGGTGTAGCATGGATAACAACAACCCAGAGACAGATATTGGGGTTCTACCTGAAGATCAGAAAAGCAAAACAGCCAAGTCACCAGAGAGCTTTTACCTCTAAGAAATCCTCAGACTGAAAGAAAGCATGTTCCTGTCTCATACTACCTTATATTCCTTTCTAGTACTGGAATTAAAGACATGTGACTCCCTACTACTGGGATTACAGGTGTGAGTCACCACCACCTGAATCTGTTTCTGAATTGATCTTGCATAGTCCAGGGTGGCCTTGAACTCACAGAGATCCATCTGCCTCTGTCTCCCAAATCCTGGGATTAAAGGTGTGTGCCACCACTGCCTGGCTCTAGTGGCTTAACTTTACCTTCTGGTTTTCAGGCAAGCCTCATTTATAAAGTAAAAATAAAACACCACTATAGGTGGGATTGAAACAAATTAGATACAGCAGAAAAGTAAGCAAATTTCTGATACAGCAATTATAATATTTTCAAATCAAGCATAGAGATGAACAAACTAAAAATGGCAAAACAAATGTCTACTACTGGATACAGAAAAATAAAAGTCTGAAAATGAGTAGAATAGTCCTGTTTTGACATGTCTCTTAACACCTGATTCTGTGCTCAAAACATATCTGTCTAAGTATCTATCTATCTATCTATCTATCTATCTATCTATCTATCTATCTATCTATCTATCTATCTTTTCTTTCATCTCTTTGAGATAGGGCTACAGTAAGTATCTGAAATTTTTGGGCATAAATCTTCCATTTTCTAACATGAAAGAATGTCTTGTCTCAGAATACAGCAAGCAGAGTCAGGAGGATCACCATATATTTTAAGGCCTATCTTGCCTGCTTAGTGTGACTATATCTTTAAAAAAGAAAGATAAACAGCAAGTCTTTAGAAGCTCAAGATAGAACTGAACATTAAAGGGGGAAAGTGTTAATTAATCAGAGTTTACTGACATAGAAACTAAGTGTCTCTATCCTCATCCTATTTCGAAGGACCATTTCTATGGCTCATGCCATTGACAGTGGGTCAGAATGGAGAGGTGGTCTGGTTCTGATCAGGGAAGCCAAACAGATGGAATGTCCCAGGGACCTCATTTTAGAACATTAATCTGAATTGCACAGACAGAAAGTATCATACAGGCACCTCTGAGAGAAACCCTGGTTTTAAAGGCCCTGTTCTCCAGACCCTCCTAACACATACCAGGTGACCCAGATTGAAGCAGGAATTTCACACAGGGACATAGCCGGGGGAAGCCTAAGAAAGAAGTGGGTTAACAAAGGTACTGAGAAATTTTACATCGCAAATGTACTGTGAATCATATAGACTTAAATCTCAGCTATCAAAAATTAATCTTAAAAGAATTTAAGATCCCAAGGGAACTTCTAAAAAATAGACAAGCATCAATCAACCTAGAGAAACTTAAGCTTAACGAGAAAGGGTTTCTTTAGGTGCAGTGTATCTGGTGGCTACATAAAAGGAACGATGAAGCCTTGCAATAGTGTGTGAAAAGCTCCATCCATTATATTCACAGACCAGAATGATTGGGGAGAGCGACGTTGGCAGCATGATTTACAGAGCTCGAAATTCATAGGACCAGTTGCAGCAGTTGTGGGAGCTCCAGCATCCCCATTTAGAAGAAACTTGTGCAAACCATGAGCCAGCGTTGTGCTAGCAGAAAAAAAAAAAAAAAGAGTATGTGTAGGGACAGACAGTAAAAGAAACAGCCACCAGTTAATAGTGTCATGCGCATGTCATTCATTTCAGAGTTCTTCCGTATTAAATATGAAATGGGAAGTGTCATGAAATCCTAGGTTTCTTCGCTTTCACAAAACATGCCTGAAACTGGCTTGTACGCAGTTTATATCCACATGCCATCTGAAGGCAGGTGGTACTTAGAAAACACTTCTTACACACAGAGAGTTTAATATGCAGGTTTTCTTCCATCCATTTGTTTCCCTGCACTGTACTCTTTTGGAATTGTTTTGGAATTGTTTCTAGTGGCTACATCAGCTGGTGGAAACTTATTTTACTGTCCCCATACATTGTTCAAAAATCCTTCCCATGGCAGTCATCACTGAAGCAATAATTTTTGCTTTTTGTTTGTGTTTTCTGAAGACAGAGTTTCTCTGTGTAACAGCTCTGGATATCCTTGACCTTGCTCTGTAGACCAGGTTGTCCTCAAAGATCCAAAGAGATCTACTTGCCTCTGCCCCTAAATTGCTGGAATTGAAGGCATGCACCAGCACTGCCTAACATTGAGGTAATAAATTTGAGGCAGCAATTTTAGTCATTTTTCTCTACATTTTTTTCAAGCCTCCCCATAGAAGTAATTATCAGATTCATCTGCGGGACAGAATCCATATTTTTTGTTACTTTGGGAAGGGTAGGAAAGGACCATGTTCTTAAGCAAGGTTCTTTCTTTTCTCCTTCAAAGAAAACTATAGTTCTACATCTTTTTTTTTTAAATTCAAATGTTAAACTCAAAAGCAGGCAGTGCTCAAGAGGGTAATGTCTGAAATTGTCCAAATACTCTGAAGTGTCTAGGTAAGAAAATCATTCTGAATCAGAAGATCACTCAAGACATCCAATTCTATCTGAACATTTTATCCTCCTTAATTGCTCCTATATATAACTCACCACATCATTAGCTATAAAATTATGGATGGAACTGTTCATCCTATCAATCAACCAGAATGTCCGACATAAATTGGTTTAAAATCTGTATGAGAAAGTACGAACTTTCTTGTGGGCTGCTCCACTCTGTTTTACAAATACACCAGCATAATAATTGTGATTCATTTGTCACTTCCACAAAATGAAGGACCTGCCATCAAAACCCCACAATACTCCTGTGGACAGTACTTTAGTAGTGTAGTAAACATTCTCCTTCCCAACACTTCTATTGGCACTTTTCTATTCCATGGTTTTACTGCTTCTGCTTTGGTTGCAACTTTGAAAGTGACACAAATGTGGTTTCAAGTCACAGTGCTACTAATGAGACCTCCATGGTGCCAGGGATTGTCCTGACTGTTGAGGAATCAGAACGCAGAACTGGCCAATGATGATCTCATGGAACTTGTAGTGTGATAAAGAAACCATGAACAGAAATGAAAAAGTTGCAAGGCATTATTTGAGTCATGTTCACAATCTTTTTGGAGTTACCTGACCAATGACACCTAGGGAGGCAAAGTTTTATTTTGTTTACAGGTACTTGTATATCCCAGGATCACTTGCTCAGGGATGCCTTCTTCCACAATGGGTTGGATCCTTCTACATCAGTCATCAATCAGAAATGCTCCACAGACTTACTTATGGCTGGATGTGATTTCCTCAAAAGTGGTTTCCCTTTTCATAGTTGACACTAGTTTGGTTCAATCTGACAAAAGTCTAACAAAAGCTCTTATTATATGTTTTCCTAGGAATAAAGAAATTTATTTGAATAGTGAAGGAATGATTTGGGTTTTGTAGATGCAGAAAGATAAGAAGTGGATTTCTTTTTATTTAAACCACCACTGAGTGGCTTATTTTGGCTCACTATTTGAGGGCATAGTCTATCATGGTGGGGAAGTCATAGCAGTGGAAATGTGCCCACAGTTAGGCAGTAGAGAGAGTTAGAAGCTGGTATTCAGCTTTGTATTCATCCATTGTATTCAGTCAGACCCAGCAGTTAGGATGAGTCTCCCCACCTCAGTTCTCCCAGTTCAGAACCATCCTCTTTGACATGCCAATGGGTGTGTCACCTGGGTGATTCAAGATCCTTTCAAGTTTATTTTCAAATCTACAATATTTTCAGCAAATATCTCCTTGTATAGAATTTCCTTTGAAAAGGATATAAAACCAGACAGTGGTGGCACACTCCTTTTATTCCTGTACTTCAGAGGCAGAAGCAGGTCGCGCTCTGAGTACAAGGTCAGTCTAGTCTATAGAGAGGGTTCCATGACAGCCATAGAGTCTGTCTTAAAAACAAAAATATAGAGGTAAATAATAATAATAATAATAACCATAATAATAGTGGGTATAATTTTAAGTCAATATATTGTATGGTTATAGAAGAATGGTCTACAAAATGCTGCCATGTACCTTTGCTCTATTTGATAGTACCTTGAATTAAGAATAGTTTAAGAGTTGTAAGATGCATGAATAATGTTTTGAATGAATGGAAAAGACCACTAAAAGGGTCCCAAATCAATTATTTGTTTTGCATTTAATATTTACAGAAAAAATGAACCCTTGGTATAAAATATAGTTTGATAGGTATACCAAAACAATAGCTAGTAAGGCCAGAGAGAGTTTTACATCTTTGTATACACCGTTGATTGTGGTGACATACAATTGTAACTTTTGCACTGAGAGAGGGGATTAGGTAATTTAAAACCTGCCTGGGATTGTATTTGGATTTGTCTCCTGCTTAGGCAGTAGATTCTGCCTTAAAAATGCTTTAAATATCAGAGTTAAACTTGAGCCTGCAGTTCCCCTATGCTTTTTGTGGCAGTTTTGTAGGTGTATTAGGCTAATGTTAGGCTAAGATGAAGTAGATATCCTTAAGTTTTCCGATACCATTTCAATCATATGAATTTGCTTAGGATCAGCTATAAGCAATTATTCTGGTGAAGATTTTGAGAGAGAAATGAAGCATCTAGCATTTTCTAAAATACATAGGATATGTTAAATCTGATGCTTCACCTTAATGCTGTGAGACAATGATATACTATTTTAGTATTGTTATAGGGTCTAGTTGCTCATCATTGTGTGTGTGTGTGTGTGTTGTGCATGTGTGTATAAAGGGATTCTATGCATTGATTAAATCTTAATAAAATGGATAAATAAATTTTATAATTATAATGTCCATTTTGGGGGTACTATTGAGTAGATTTAGAGAAATGTGATGTAATAGATAAGGAGACTTTATCTTTAAAAAGTATTGGTGCATGAAGGGACAAATAAATGTTTTTACCTGTATGTGAAGGAAAACCTTACACATTTCAAATTTTTATTTATTAACTTAAAAGTAAAAATATAAAAAACCTAAATATTATGATAAAATAACTCTAAAATTCATAAAGAATGTATGTCATTATACAGATTTCAGTTAATACTTTCAAGAAATATGTGATAAAAATGATTGTACAGTTTTTTAAAAAAAACAAGCACTAGTTATTATGTTAATGAACAAGTGTCAAGTCCATGTGGATCCTGTTCAAACTAAATATTATATATGTTCCATTAGAAGACACAAGAATAAATGACAAATTAGGGAAGAAACTGAATCATAATATAAAAGCTATTTTGTGTTATCTGGACTCATTTTTAGAGACATTCATTTAGACTTCCTTTCAGTAAGGAAATGTACAATGGGCTTTACCATGATTTTACCCCCCAGAGTCTCGGGTGAATCATTAAAGAAGGATTTTGCCCTGCCAAGATCTTACTTTATATTTTACTTAATTACTTAATTCACTTTCAGTCACCGGATATCAACTCATTATCTTTGAGGAATGTTGCCTGTCCTCTGAGCAGTTGGAAAGAGACCCAGTCCTAAATTCCTTTATTGTTTTATATACTTTTCTTTAATGGCACATTGCAATTAACTCAAGAATTTTCATTATTCTTGGTCATGTTTGAATTCATTCAACTATCACATATTAATGAAATACCATTTGCACATATCTGGTCATGCAATAGTTTGTTAATGCATGCCATATTCTCTATGACAGAACAGATGATTGTCAAATGTATTTCACAGTAATTTATATATTCAGCTTTCTTCTGTGAATTTTTATCTCAACTTTTCCCAAAATTAGTCTGTGGAATCTCTAAAATCACAAGATCATCAGCCCCAAAATGAAGTCATTTGTGGTCATATATCTCTACATATAGTGTAGAGCTAGACTGGTTTTCCTTTCTAGGATTTCTTTTCTGATCTATGTAGTGTTCCCTTAGAAATCATTGGGAACCAAGTATGTAAATGAATTTAGAGAAGAAAGCAAACTGTAAACCTTCAATGTCCTATTTACAAGCAATTGGATTGAGTGCTTGCTATTCTCCTCATATCAATACATTTGATGATGCAAATCCCATGGAGATTATACTCTTCATGAAATGACCACTAGCTCATTAAGGTATTGTCTTTCATTAAAATGTAGAGTCTATAAACTAATGTAGAAAGTGTGAGGCATTCTTTTTCCTGTTGATGAATCAGTGTGGTTACCTGACTGAAGACCTGGCAAGCCTATAATTCTTATGATTATTCAGTCTCCAGTGGGCTATTCATTCATCAGGATAATGGACCTTTTGAAGATGCTAATTTATATCTGTTAGTGTTTCAGACTTAAGTTGACTCATTTTGGAAATAATTATAAATGACTTTTATATCCAAAACAAAAGATGTCACTAACTCCATATTTCTCAGTTCCATTTTTGATTAGTCTGTATCTACAGAAAATAATGTAAGAAGCTATGGTTCAATCTGAGCTTCGGACTGACACTCACCTCACTTTTTTTCTTGTTTTCTTTAATCATGGGGTCATCATTTCAGAAAGTAAAACATCTGACTTGGGCATGTGTTTTTATTTTTTTTAATTTTTTTTCCATTCAAAAAAATAAATAAAACTTTACATTTCTTCCCCTTCTCCCGGTCCCCTCCCGCTACTCCCCACCCCACCTCCATCCCCCTTCTTCCTTAAAAGAGGGCATGGTGCCCTGCCCTGTTAGAAGTCCAAGCCTCCCCCCTCCATCCCGGCCTAGGAAGGTGTGCATCCAAAAAGACTCGGTTCCCAAAAAGATAATACATGCAGAAGAGATAGGTCCTGGTGTCATTGCTGATGGCTTCTCGGTCCGCCCCCATTGGCTGCCACATTCAGAGAGTCTGGTTTGATCATATGCTCATTCAGTCCCAGTCCAGCTGGATTTGGTGCACTCCCATTAGTTCAGGCACACTGTCTCAGTAGGTGGACCAGCCCCTCACGGTCCTAACTTTCTTTCTCATCTTCTCCCACCTTCTGCTCTTCAACTGGACCTTGGCAGCTCAGTCCATTGCTCTGATGTGAATGTGGGTCTCTGTCTCTATCTCCATCCATCGCACAAAATTTCTATGGTGGTGATCAATGTGACTATGGTACAAGGCCAGTTCCTGCACCCTCTCCTCTGCTGCCCGAATACCTAGCTGGGGACATCCCCGTGGACACCTGGGATCCCCTCCAGGGCCAAGTATCTTGCCAACCCTAAAATGACTCCCTTAATGTAGATATCTTATTCCCTTCTCCAATATCCATCTTTCCTCCATCTCCACCCTCCCACTCCCCCAGCTCTCCCCAGTCCTTCTCCCTTCTCCTTCCCCCTCTTCCCTTCCCCTACCCCCCTACCTCCCAACTCTATCCCTGCCCCCGGGCTTCCAACTTTTGCCTGATGATCTTATTTGCTTCCAACTTCCAGGAGCATCTGTATATGCTTCCTTTGGGTTCACCTTGCTATTCGGCTTCTCTGGGCTTGTGAGCTAAAAGCTTAGTGTCCTTTGTTTTATGGCTAGGGTCCACTAATGAGTGAGTACATACCATAATCATCTTTCTGGATTTGGGTTACCTCACTCAGGATAGCGTTTTCTATTTCCATCCATTTGCATGCAAAATTCAAGATGTCATTGTTTTTTTACCGCTGAGTAGTATTCTAATGAGTATATAATCCACACTTTCTTGATCCATTCTTCCCTTCAGGGGCACCTAGGTTGTTTCCAGGTTCTGGCTATTACAAACAAGGGCATGTGTTTTTAAACACCAGTTCTTTCCCTCATGGTTTGCCTTGAATTCTTACTTAACTTATTTCAACTTCATTTTCTTCACTGGAGATAGGTGAATAATATTATATATATATTACATATTCCTACAATAATATTATTGTAGGAATGGTTTTAAAGTATCAACCATGTTAGTTTTCTCTTTTAAATTGTTTATTTCTTTATGTCCATTATTTTGAAATTTACCTTAACTTTATGAGCTAATTATATCAAGACTATATTCAAACACATCAATTATGTCCATTATTTGAGTGCTGCCTAAGCCCCCTGTCACTATCATATTGTATATCTCTTTATAATAGTGATATAGACTCATATATTTTTCTTCATTTTAGCTCTTTATTTACATATAGTCAATTTTGCCAATGAAGGAAATCATATCAGGGTACACGTCTCCAAATCTCCTTTCTAAATCCTTCATTCCTTTTTCTCAGTTTCACTGTGTTTCTCAGTTTGATATTTAACTTGTGAGTCACACAATCATTTTGCTTCGGTATCCCCAATAGCTAGGATTTTGAGTAACTCTCACCACATTTGGCAAAGGATTGCATTTTATTTCCTTAGTATTGTCTTTAAAGTTCTACATAATTTGATAGCTTTTTAATCAGTAACTCCTCTAATTGTCTTGTGTAAAATTTGCTTTTACTTATCTGGTCTAAGCATGCCCTTTTCTTGCTGCATATTTTTGCATCCATCCATCTATACCTACCATATTGCATCTTTTATATATTTGCTGTTTATCTTTCCATAGTACCCACAGCTTCCTATGTATCATTTTAGATTTGCTCAACACTTTTGTTTCTTTGCTTTGTTTTATTTTTTTATCATTAATAAATCTATCTATCTATCTATCATGTATCTATCATCTATTTATCTATCTATTTCTATCTATCTATCTATCTATCTATCTATCTATCTATCTATCTATCTATCTATCTATCTATCTATCTATCTATCTATCTTACATCCAGGCCACAGCTCCCCCACCTTCTCCCAACTCCCCAACTCCCCCACCCTGTCCCTATCCCTCAATCCACACCTCTACTTCTGTTTAGCAAAAGGCAGGTCTATCAACAAAACATGGCATATCAAGTTGCAGTAAGACTAAGCATTTCCACATGTATTAAGGCTGGGAAAGGTGACCCAATATAAGGAGTAGGGTCCCAAAGGCTGTGTGGAACTTTTCCTTTTTAACTTTCAATGCTTCCATACCTTTGCTGGCCTACAAAGTTTGTTTTTTTTTTCCCCTGTAAGTCAATTTCTCATTTGCAGTCATAAATATAGTTTTCTGTATGAAGGCCACTTGTTAGTTCCTGGCTGCATAGCCCTGAAATAATCACAAAAAACTGTATTATTTAAATCACTGCTTGGCCCATTAGCTCCAGCTTCTTATTGGCTAACTCTTACATCTTAATTAATCTGAGCATCACCACGAGGTCGTGGTCTGCCAGCAAAGTTTCAGCATGTTTGTCTCAGGTGGCCACATGGCTTCTTTCTGACTCTGTCTCCTTTCTCCCAGCATTCGGCTTAGTTTTAATCGCCTAGCTCTGTTTCCCTACAGCTCTGCTATAGGCTCAAAGCAGTTCCTTTAGTTATCAAAGGTAATCACAGCATACAGAGGGAAATCCCACATCGATAGTTAATATATTTACATGTTTTCTTTAAAAATGTGTCAATACAAGTATTTGTATCATCAGAAAAGTCTAGCATAACATGGTTTTGTGCATAATAAGTTAGTCAAGTTAAAACCAGTTTTGGTTCTTGGACGTGATTTATGCTTTCTTATGAGAACAACTTAACGTACCTAAATTATAAAGGATGTCTATTCTCATCATCATCTTGACTCTGCAATGAACATTTCTACAATTGTTATTGCATATCTACCCATCTCTTCATTCCTTTTTCTGGCTATGAGCCCATTTTCCTTGAACAGATAAAATTGTGTTAGAATTCTTGTCTCTGTCATGCTGTATTTGGCCCTGTTTGTCCTACAGGCTGCTCTGCTGTATTATTTCCCCCTCTTCTTTATATGTTTACTTTAACATTAGAATCAAGGGGGGGAATAGAATTAAGGTAAATGGAGTTGTTTGGGATAGTGAAGGACAAAATTATATAATCAATTTCTCTTTCTAGATAGATGCACTATACAGTCTTGTACTCTAAAACTAAGATCTGTGGTTCTATAGACTACAGACTACTTATCAAACACTTGATGCACACATAAGTATTTGTCTTTTTGACTTGGGATTATGTAACTGAGAATGATTTTTTTTCTAGATCAACATGCTTACCTGAAAATTTCAATGTTTCACTTTGTTAACAGTTGAATAATGTTCAAATGTGTAAATGTACCACATTATCCAATTTATTGTTATTTGTTTTATTGATATTGGCTATACTGACTAGTGTAAGGAAAAACTCTCAAAATAGTTTTAATTTGCGTTTTCCTGATGACGAAAAATATTGAACATTTCCTTAAGTGCTATTTAGCCACTTGTATTTCATCTTTTGAGAAATTTCTGCTTAGATATGCCCTACTCCACATTTTTAATTGAATTATTTGTTTTTGATGTCTGCTTTTTGTATGTGTGTTTCATATTTTTTAGATATTGGCACTTGATTAGATGTGTTATTAGCAAAAATCTCTTACTCTTCTGTATCCTGTTACCTTCTCCGAGTGCTGGTGTCCTTTGCCTTATGGATGGGTTTTATAGTAACTTTTTAACCTATGATGTGTTAGGGATACTAGCCCACTTTTAATTAATATTATATATAATAATAGATATTAAATATCTTTTTAAAATGTAGCTCATTATAAGTGATAGTTGTAATTGATTCTTTTCTTACTTTAACTGGACATCCACTAATGAAATAGATTTGGGTGAACCTTAAAATAAGCGAATGTGAAGTCAATGATATATTAATATTTTATCTAAAGGTTATAAGAAATGCCAAGCAAAGCATTCTTGGGAGAGAAGAAGGTTAGAAAAGCTCATAGAATTTGTAGCTAAAGCAGACATTGACCATGGGCTGAATGTGTGAGAACTTCAAAGATCGTGTTGGTAGAACTTGAATCATAATGTTAGAAAAATAGAAACTTTCAGTGTTAACTTGATTTTTTAAAACCTCTATCACATCCTTTCATGGTGTAATAAAATTATCAACATTTCAGGCATCTGGGAATTTTTAATAAGAGCAATACTTTACAACACTACATACGTTGTAAGAGTGTTTATTCACTTTACAAAGAGAATGATATTAAATTGCCATAAAAGATCCATTTATAGACAAATAACAACTGTAAATGTACCAACAGCTTGCCCCAAGATACTCTTCCTCTATAGCTGTGCAGCCTGCTCTACTTCTGATGGAGTAGCCTAAAGAGCTATTTACTGGTTTGTTGACATTTTCTTTAACTATTCCAATCTACTACAGTAAGACACATTGATGTTCTGTTTTCCATATTAGTGACTGTTTTCTATTTCATATTCAAAATCACACACACACACACACACACACACACACACACACACACACACACACTATGGAACAGACAAGGCAGCTGGTGAAATTGTCTTTATTGACTTACTTTTATTTTTCATCCAGATTCGGTAAATGTCTATCTAGAGTTTAGAAATAAGCAATCTATTCTTGAAACTTCATTGAAGAAGTTTTACTTTTTACCTCATTATTATTTACCATCCTTCTGTTGTTTTATTTCATAATAAGAATCCAAAATTTAGTACAAAATATTCACAGACTACAGCAAACATGAGAATGCTCTCTGCTGACATAACAAGAAGAAACAGATACAGACACTTTGCCCGGGAACAGCAACAGACTTTGTGTGTGTTCAAGGCTATCGTGACTCCAGTTCACCAATGTGTTTCTTGACGATTACAAATCTTAGTCACAGGTTAGCACAAGCATAATCCAAATGGCAATATCTATACTGCAGGCAACAATTTCTGTGTTGTCAAAAGTTCACTAATCAAATGTCAGTCTCTTTTCAAGATTTCCTTTCTGAGACCTAAATGCATTACAAAAGCTAATTACTGTTGTAGTGAACATCTGCTTCTCTCAGTCATATCTCATACTCATGTTGAATTCTTTCTTATACATCCTTGTTTTCAGCTGGGAAACAATGTGGGTCCCTTGCCAAAGTTCTTTTCCCTTTAAATATTGTTTTCCTTTGCCTTAGCAGTAGTAGTAAATGTCAGCTTCAAGTGTTGCTCAGTGGTAGAGCTTACTCCTAGAAACCTGTGAAACCCTAAGCTTAATTCTAACATTGACAAATAAATGTATCAATTGATTTTTACATTCTATACCTCCATAAATTTAAGCTTTGACTTCACTGAAAATTGATCATTTTACAATACAAAATGAAACACATGTCTGAAAATGTTCAAACACTATGGAAAATTGGATGGGCACTTTTCATTATAAATATTTTATGTGATGTTTAAAGTATACACAATGAGGACATATGTTCTTATCTGCATCAAGGGAGCTGCTGGGTGAAGTCAGTGGAATAATAATTTTTGAAATAAAGTCTTCTTTGTATCAAAAGAAGGATTATGTATTTCCTCCAATTGCTTAAAATTGAAATTATTCTCTATAAATGTATAGAACGTTCTGTTACATAAAAACATTTTATTACGTAGAAATAAGTTTTATTTTAATAATTATGAGTACAATACAACAAAATCGCACCTGAGTCCATTACTAATTTCCTTCAAAAGTAAAATAAACACTTGGAGACTAATATCCGTTTATCTCTGAGGTTCACCCTCACTAACATCTAAGAAAAGATGAAAGATGGCAAATTAATATTTTGATTTTGGTGAAGGTGAATAGAGGCAAGGAACTTAGGAGATGGGTCGTGCAGTGCTGATGTCAATCCAAATCTATTGTTTGGACCAATACAAGTTCTATTTGGAAACAATATAGATATAACAGACCAAATAACAGAAATCTCTGCTATAATATTTCACAGTTGATGTGGAATTAGCTAAAAATCATAGCAATTCTTCCAAGATCTAATCTCCATGGGAAGTAGAAAGACAAGATCTCCTGAGTACATTGGGAGCATGGGAACCTTGGAGGAGGGTTGAAGGGGGGAGGAGGGGAACAGAGAAAATGTAGAGCTCAAAAAATCAATAAAAAATTAAATCATATAAAAATTTCAATCCATGTCTTATTTAATACTTCTTTTACTCTCAAAATACTATCAGCTTAATAGAAAGAAAGCCTTTTGCAAGTTTCTGCCACTGTCAAGACTGAACTTGGTATCTAGTAAGATCTGCAACTGTGTCTATTCCAAAATAATCCATTTTGTAACTCTCTTTGAAAGAAGTGAAATACACATAAAATAACTTTAAAAGAAGCATATTCTAGAACTGCAATTAGCTAGATTGGCTGTGGAGGCTAGCTTCCAGGTAATCAAAATTAAAGTCAGTATAGCAGAGAGGAGAAACATAAGAATGTAATCCTTCCAATCAAAAAGCTAAAAGCCCTTGACTTTGTTGCTCTGATAATAACCCTGTGTTTTTTCCCAGTTTGTTCTTGGCATACTATAAGACAATGGAGAATAACTAAGGAGCAAGTAGTTGAAAAAAATGTCCTGTGTTCTTAAAAACTATGGCTTGGTTGACTTTCTTACATAGAGTGCCTACATAGAGACTGGTTTTTCTTTGCTCCAGAAGTTTTTGCTTTTAATTCATTATGTTTACTGGATGCTTAAACTACATTAAAAATGAAGATGAAGATAGTTTATTCAATACATTTTGGAAATAATTCCAGTTTTATTATGTTGATTGCTACAAACACAAAATTATTAATGAAAATATTTTTTTTCTTTTAGAAATTTTCCCAAAATGGCCAACCTTAGAAGGAGGTGGTGACTGTAAATGTTCTACTGAGTTTACTGAGACTACGGTTATAATTTATAATTTGTATTTAATTCCCATTTCCTTTTTATGTACTGTCTTGAATTCTGACAATGATATTAACTATATTCATTATTACAAGAAGTTATTTTGTAAAGAAAGATTGACACTTTATCAAAAGTGATATTAATCAATATAAATTGTTATATATCTACATAAAAAGTACCTATTATACTTTCTTAGTCTGTCAAGAAGAGACATTTCTGGCTCATTGAATTTTAGAATTGATTTATGAGTTTATGCTAACTGTTCCCTGTATTGTAATGATGCAGAACTTCACTTTGTAGATATAAGTCATGGCTATTGCTGGGAAGAATGTCTTTGAAATCACATTCAGTGTCAGCTTCTTCATGCGATAATTATAGATTTAGGCCATATACAAATGGAAAGAAATGTCTCCATTTCTAATATCAAGCCTGTAAATTATATTTATCGGGTAAATATAAATATATAAAATGCATGATTTATTATTTTTTATTTTCAGGCCAGTACCATAAAAATACCTAGTTTTATTGATCAAGGGCACTAATGGTTCTTAAAGTGTCCTTTTCAAGAGTGTTGGTTCTAAACACCTGCTACTAAAAATGTGATTTTTTCTTGTTCTCTCCATGCAACATATTTCCAGTGTTTCTTCACTTTTAGTTCAAAGGAAAGATATTTCCCAAACATCAAAGGAGAGTGGAATATGGGAGAGTTGTAGGGTCATTTGTACAGGTCAAATTTTATATGCATATTACATTTATGATTTTACATTAACAGGATCCTTTGTTATAGAAAAATGTTAAACATAAATCTAGTTATTGGGCATCTCCCCACTGTCACAGAAATCATATAAAAACATAGGATGAAATCACTTTTTTAATGATAAATCAATTAATTTATATCCAAATGATGAAAAATAGCTAACACAGAGCTGTGTTGTGTGTGTGTTTTGGTAGTATTATATTATATTATATAATATATTATTACTTAGAATTATATATGCTTATATATATTATTTAGTATATGTTTAATTATTTATATTAAATGTGCATTACATTTATATAATTAAAAATGTACACATTTGTATAAATCTGTACATGTGGATATATGTGCATATAAATATATACACTAAAATCTTACTATTTCAAAATACGTAAAGATACTTTAATATTTAATTTTGATGTATATTGCTTGCCTCTCTACTAAAGAACTTTACTCATAAAATGTTATAAAGACATTCCAGGGAGAGTCATTATTACTCTCTTTGAAGGCACTCACTGAAATGCCCATGTGACACACATTATAGCAGCTATCCTAAGAGGAAAATATCAGTAATGGTGTGACTCCCTGTCATTAAAAACCTCCTTCTCATTAATTCAATTTTCTTTTGTAAAAGTCTTCCCACTACTGCTAATCGACCTTTCTGATTTATAAGCTATTTTTATGTGAGCATTGTCTTAAAAGATAAAACACTTTGACCAATTGCCAGGTAACTACTCATCCAGTCTCTTTCATCACCCTGTTAATCCAGCACATTGAATTATTACTAATTAGGTAATCATATTACCATGAATCTCTTTTTCAAGAAATAAAGAAAAATTATGATGGCTTCCAAAAGTAAAGACAAGAGGAAATTATAAAGAGTTGCAAGTTCTGTGGGAACTGGCTCTCTTAAGCTAGGACAGCACCAACATAAAGAAAAAAGTTTGAAATAATATCTTAGATTAGAAATACAGTTTCCACATGTGGAGACCTTTCTGAGGGCTGAAACACATCATTAGGCTTATGCAGACACAACTAAACAAGAAAGTTTACATACAACATAGAATGAAAGAAAAAGCTATATATAATTTTGAGACGTATGGTAGTAAATTCATCTTTTGGAAACTACTGATTAAAGAATCTCTATATGTACACAGTAGAGTTACCTGTAACTTTTACATTTCTAACAGACAGAGATGCACATAATGTTTCTCTAATGTTTATATATATTATATAATTTTCCTAGATATTTACAACCTGTGGAACATTCAACATATTTATGTAGAACTCAGATATTCTATTACACCATATTTTTTCTATTACATATGAATATCCTTGCTTCTTAAATTATTTGAACCTGTTAGAATTTCTTAGTTACTTGATTACTTAATGTTTTGAATACATTAATTGAATTTAATTTGACTGAATCACAATACCAAATTTTAATATGCATATTATTTTGAATGGAAAAGCACCAATTTAATCCTCAAAGTAAGAACAAAGGAAAATAAGGTAAAAGCATGAAAGACTTTGTAAAAATGTGAAATACAGATTATCAAGATAGAAATGACACATATAACCTCATATAAAGTTGTTTTTCAAACAGACTTGATTCCATGTTGCTCTTTGGACAGGTAAAGGAAAACATTAGACAAAGTGAGAACATCAGAATCTTCAGATACCAGCACTTTCAAAAGAAGTTCTAAAAATCATTTTGTTTTCTCATATTTTTCTTCGCAGCATTACATTTTAGGAATTCTTCCTATAATTGTTAAAAACACATATGCTTGTTGTCAGTGTCAAACCTTCAGCCTTGGAAACACACATCCATGTTACATTAACCAGACTGAGCACATATGTATGTAATAACAATTAGTGAAAAAGACTATAAATTTAAGGAGAGTGGGGCTAGGCATATGAGCAGTTGAAAGAGGAAAGGGAAGGGAGAAATCTTGTATTTCGACTGCAATCTCAATACATAAAATATACTAAAATGACATTTATAAGTGGACACTGTGCCAGGCAAGGAATTTCTAGATCCCAAAACACTTTAAAATGGTTATTTGTTGTTCTTAAAAGTATTGGGCTAGGAGGCAAATTTCAGACAACATGGTGGATTTTTAATGTCTAACTGAAGAATAAAAATGATGAATATTCATAATTTAAGTTATATCACATGAAGAGTTCAATCAATAGCATTAAAATTGAATATTAGTGGGACATCATGGCTTATTTCTCTAATACGGCATTTTCTACATTCTCAGTGGGATGATTACATGCTTGAGGACAGCTTCAGATAAAACACAGCAAGTCATTGTGTCAAGCAAGGAGATACACAATTGCTTTTGTCTGATTTCTAACGTTTTGCCAAACTCACTTGACTTCAGGATAGCACAACAAAGGAAAACCTGATATATTCTAAAAGAGAGATGATCTGGAGTTACAAAGCACTACTTAAAGTATCAGTCCAAATGGGTGATAGATCATTAATGGTCTCAAGGACAAAAGATGCAGAATTAATTTTGAAACGGGCATTTTCTCTTGTTAAGAGAAAGCCGATGTTTCTTTTACTGGTTTGCTGTATTATCCAAAAAGCTGTTCTGAAAATTTCTACCTAACACTACTGTCAAACAAACTAAAGGTGATAGAAACCCTGATTTTTGGAGCTTCCCCTACCCATTTCATGAAAATTCGGTTTGCACAAAGCAGAACCATTACCATGCAGAAAACTGTTGTTTTTTTTTTCCTTTTCTTTTTTACGCACAATTCAATTAGAGGTGAATCGAGTAAGAAATATGGTCACTACATTTATTGTCCTAGACACTTAAAATGTTGAAAGAATCATTAATTTAAAAATTACATTGTTTTCACTCTAAAAGATTGAAACTTTGTGTGTGTGAATGTGTGTGCTGGTGTGTGTGTGTGTGTGTGTGTGTGTGTGTGTGTGTGAGTGTGAGTGTGCTTCTACAACCTTCAGTTTATACATCGCTTGTATGTATGTTTTCAGCGCTGACCATTTGGTACTGGATAACTAATTAATGTGTTCTTCCCTGGGGAATTGAGTTTCTCTCACTTTCAGGATTCTGTAGTTGCTTGTAGGTCTTTATGTAGGAAGCAAACAGATCTTTCCCCATGCACTTTGGCATATCTGTTGCTGCAGTCATTGATAATCTCATGTTTAAGCAGTCCTGTTGATGAAAACTCATCGGTATAGCTTCTGACATTCTTAGGAGACACAGTCTCACAACAAATGGCCTTCCTTGAGACTTTTGATAGAAAAACAATTTAATAAATATATGCCAACAATACTTCCTTATCAATATATTGAAAATTAGTAATTAAGTAGTAGTAAGGGATACACTCAAAAGGATTAGTACTCTCTAAAAAGAGATCTACAAAAATCATCCACTAAATATTAATATTAAGTCAGATTTTGTGGCTCACAATTATGAGGCTGAAATAAGAGGATAACGGTGATGCTGAGAATGGCCTATGCTACACAGAGAGAACTTGTCTCCTTTGAAAGGAAAATAAAAGACAGGAAGGAATGGAGGGAAGAAGGCAGGATGGAAGGAATGGAGGGAAGAAGGGAGGATGGAAGGAATGGAGGAAAGGATGGAAGGAATGGAGGGAAGAAAGGACGATGGAGAGAAGGAAGGAGGGAAAGAAGGAGGGAAGGAAGAAAGAGAGGAAAGAGAGAGTGGTGGTTTGTATGAAAATGGTTCCTATAGGCTCATAGATTTAAATTTTTGGTCACCATGGTGTGGTACTATTTGAAAAAATTTGGAGGAGTGGTCATGCTGGAAGAAATAAATCACTGGGGGTGTGTCTGATGTTTCAAAACTCCATGCCAAGCCAAGAGTCTCTCTCTCTCTCTCTCTCTCTCTCTCCCTCTTTCTCTCTCTCTCTCTTTCTCTCTCTCTTTCTGTCTCTCCTTGCTGCACATGCATCCTTGTATAGAACTCTCAGCTACTTTTGCAGCACCATGCCTGCCTATATGCCATATGCTCCCTATCATAATAATGGACTAAACCTCTGAAACTGTAAGCAAGACCCAATTAAATGCTTTCTTTTACAATAGTTGCCATGACCAGGGTGTTTCTTCACAGAATAAAACATTGACTAATGCAGAGAAAGAGGTAGAAAAGGAGGTAGGAACTAAAGATAGAAAAGAAAATTCATTAAATGCATTTCATTTTGATTCTAAGGTAATAAATATACTATGAGAAAGTTTCAAAAATATAGAATGAATATATAAAAATTAGTAAATTTAGTCATTGGTTTCAACTAGCTCTAAAGTTAAGAGTAAATAAAATAAAAAATTTGCAAGCAAACAACACAATTTAAAAAGATGCATCACATTGTGTTCTGTTAAATCTGTCCCATTTATAATAATCCTAATTAAAAATTAAAGTATTTTTGTGCAGTAGATTGTTCTTTAGGTATAACTGATATGCTAAAGGCTAGGAAGTCTTAAAATAACTCCTGATGGAAATAAGAGACAATATTAATTTACTGATTGATTTTATTTATATGAAATTTGACAAATACCAAATTATGTAGAGATTAATATAAGCATAGGAAGAACAGGGAAACACATGAAAAACTGTGGACTGTGGAAGCTTTTGATATAGTCATTATCTTAATTGAAAATTTCAATATATACATATATAAATATATTGAAAATTACAATTAAGATAATATACATATATTATTAAATATATTATATATTAATATATCATGTTATATTATATTAGTATTTGTGTATATGTATATACACATATATATTATTAAAACAGTAGGCTCAATATAGGTTTCTTTTCTAAATCTTTTCTTTTTAGTTTTCCAGATTTTTACTTTATGTATTTAAATGATTATCCTGCATGTATGTCTGTGAACCATGTGTATGCCTGGTGCCTATGGAAGCCAGGAAAAGGCTCCAGATTCCTTGGAACTGAAGTTATAGTTAGTTGTCATCTGCTATCTTGCCTTGGGGAATTGAACCTGAATTCTCCTCTGAAAGAGCAGTCCATTCTCTTAATTGCTTAGCTATCACTCTAGTCCTTGTTACTTTTTTACTTAAGGATTTCATAGGTTGGCAAACTATTGGAATCATTTACATTCCATTTACCCTTCAATTCCTTCCATGGACCTCTACCATCTTCTCTTGAATTCATTACCTCTTAAAAGTTTGTTTTTTTCTATGTAGTTGTGATACATTCCTTTAATCCCAGGACTCCACTCAGGAGGCAGAGGCAGGAAGATCTTTGTGAGTTCAAGGCCAGCCTGGTCTACAAAGCAAGTTCCAGGGCAGCCAGGGCTACACAGAGAGACCCTGTCTCAAAAAACCAAGAAATTTTTTAAAAAAAATATTTGTATCAAATGATCTCTCTCTCTCTCTCTCTCTCTCTCTCTCTCTCTCTCTCTCTCTCCTTCTCTCTTCCTCCCTCCCTCCCTCTCTCCCTCTCTCTCTTTTTCATGCACGACCTTGCTCGCATGAACACACACACACACACACACACACACACACACATACACACACACACACACACACACCCATCTCCTGAGACCAATTAGTTCTACTCCTATTTGCATGTGTTTAGGCTTGACTACTTTACTTATTACTGGAATCTTATCCTTCGAAAACAAACAGATAACGAACAAAAAATCAAGTGTTCTCCTTGTAGATTTTTACCCAGGAGGGGGCCTTTTGAAACTTTCCTCCATCCAAGCTTACATGTTGGGTTCTGTGGTCATTTTAGGTCTAATGCAGGTAGTCATAACTGTTGAATCATCATGGGAGAGACATCACCATATTTTCCAGAAGAAACCATCAAGTAGAAGTTGCTCTGGTCCTCAGTCTTTAACAATCTTTTTCACTTCTGCTGTGATATTCCATGAGGTGTTATGTTACAGATGTCCTATAAGGGAATAGGCACTGTCACTCAGTCTCCTCATTTTGAGCAGTTGTGAATATCTCTACTGCTATATGAAATGAAGCTTTTTAAAAAGGTGTTAGTGCTGAATTTATCTATGTGAATAAAGATGGGAGGCAGATTTGAGTTGTTAGAGAGTCAGAGAGACCACCTAAACAACATACTGTACTGTTACTGTTCATGGCTGCCTCACAGGACATCACGTAAGATTCTATTTTTAAAGACTACATATGTGGGTCACAGAACTTGGAGGATTAAGTTGGTATTGACCTGGAAGTTTCCTGCCAAAGGACTAGTTCTCATAGTGCAAGCTGAAATGGGAAAAAAATATCAGCCATGCTACACAGCTATAAATCATGAGAACCACAACAATGACAAGAGTGTCAAGATCTTCCCAAAGTTTAATAGTAGCCCTTGTATCTTGTGGGCAAACAACGACTGTCGAATTTGATCTAAAGCCCACTGCATTGGAGGGAACTCATGCCTGGTACTATAAAGCTGATGAAGAACCCATGGATAAGAGGTCATTAGCCATGGAGAAGAACATGTAAATAAAGTAAACTAGTTTCTACTACCTTCTACATGGTTAATACAGGTTCATTTTTCAAAGTAGATATCATATATGAATAAAATTTAAAATTCAGTAATAATCTAAATAGTAAAGGCAATTATCATTAAATATAGAAGAAAAATCAGACACATATAAATTTGTATGTATAATATATTACTTTAAAATTTAATCGCTGTATAAAATACATAATTTAAATACATGTGAAAATTTATTTAGAGATAAATACTTTCATAGTTAAATTAAATTATGATAATGCTTATAGAAAGTTTTCAGGAAGTTTAAATTATTCTTCATCTGTTTGTAAAGGAAATATCTAGATCTCTAAGATACATTCTCAAAGGTGATAATTATTAAGAATATACTTTGAAAAAGCAAGGTTTTAAATATCCTGCAAGACATTAAATAATAATTTCAGCTACCTTGTTAATGATTTAGAACACAACGTACAGTGTATGATACTCAAGTTTTCTACCAGAGAGCAACACTTCCAACATGAGACAAAATTTTTGAGAGCTATTCTGCTAGAAATTATGGCTGAAAATCTGAACAAAATTTGGGAAAGTACTGGCTTTCTCAGGTTCATATTCTAGAAACAATAAAAATAACCTAAAAGGAAAATGAACTAAAACAAAAAGCAGCATGAAGCCTGGTACTGGCCATTAAGATGTCAGTACATAGTTCTGAACAATAGAGAAAGATGGCATGACACTATAGATAGCCTGCTCACCGAAAGTCTTTTAATGAAAATGTTTTGTTTCAGGCCTAAGTGTTGTACTGAGGCCCTTATTTAGTTCCTGGGTGCTTAACCCAGAAATGATCACATAGAAACTAAATTATATAAAACACTGCTTGTAAGCTAACTCTTACCTATCAATTTAACCCATTTCTATCAATCTGTGTATCACCACACAGCTGTGACTGACCAGCTAAAGTTCCATTCAGCTCCTGAGGCTTCTCTCTGACTCTGCCTCCTTTCTCACAGCAGTCAGTTTAGTTTGGGCTATAGGCCCAAAGCAGTTCCTTTATTTACAAATGGCATTCACAGCATACAGAGGGGAATCCCACATCACCCAAGTGCAAAGAGGACCAGTTAATCTCTGGTTCACACAATTTCGAAATAGGCTAAGTGAGTTTGAAGAGAACCAAGGAGATCATTGGCACTAAACGACAATGAATGAAGAAAAAGTGTGGGAAATGACCTAAGAAATGTAGGCAGGAGCTCAGATCTGTGGCTTCTTAGACTTAACAAATTAACTCTGAATTTCATCCCAAAGTCAGCTGGGAAAGATATAATCTAATTTGCATTTTTTCCAAAGATCAGCCTGACTGTTGTGCAGTATAAACCATTAGCAAAGCAAGAACTAGGAAGAAATTACAGAAACATAAACATGAGATTGTGATGAAATAGCATAGCACATTAATTAGTAGACAGTTTTTCAAATATGGAGGAGATAACAAAATTTTTTAATTGGTTGCAAGAGGACCATGGGGAAATAAAGGATTGAATGACCAATCATGATTCCCAGTATTTTGCTTAGCAGTTGGTTTTAGAACTGGCACTGTATACGAAAGCAAGTAACTCATTCACGCAGTAATGATTACCTGTGATTGTGGTTTCCTGGAGAATCGATGGGGGACTTATCACGAGTCCTGATGTGAGGTTTTACCACGAGGCTGACAGGAACTATGTGTTATGAGAACACACATCATGACAGAGCAAAATTTTCAGTTTGAGGCATACCCCATCATCCCTCTTTACAGAAAGTAATGAATTATCAGTGTTTACCAATCAAGGAAGCAGTTTGTGCAAAGGTAGTATTTCCAGAAATAATTGATGTTAACCCTGTAAATTCATAAAAAAAGACATAATACAGCAAATTCTCAATGTGGAACCTGGATAGAAATGTTGACTTTTGAAGGAAAATTTTTTTAATTTGTATTTATTTATTTTTTATTTTTGCTTTCAGTACATCCTGGCTGCAGTTTCCCCTTCCTCCACTCCTCCCAGCAATCATTCACCCCCACTCCTCTCTCCCGCAGATCCACTCCTCCTCCAGTTCCCTTCAGAAAAGAGTGGGCTTCTCAGGGTTCTCAGCTAAATTTGGCATAATAAAATACAATAAGACTAGGCACAAATGGCTGTGCAAGGCAACTCAGAAGGTGTAATAGGGCTTTGGGGGTGTTTCTACTATGAGAATCGCTTTCCTTCCATATGTGCCGATTTTCTGTATCCTTAAATTAAAATAAGATTGTTGTAGGCAATTAAACTCTGTCTTCGAATTTCACTTGAGTAATAAACTCTGAAGATACATTTGAATTCCTAAATTATCAGAAAGTGTGACCACAGCAGCAGTGAGATCCGTGTGTCTCATGAGAGAGATATGCTCTGCATTCATCAGGACACACTCCTTTCTACATGAAGAGACTGATTTGTAAATTCCATCTTGGAGCCCCGATGCCTCGTGACTTCGCATGTTGATGTACTGCACTGGCACTTGGATTTGGACTCTCTGGTGTTTATTTTCACTTCTTGAGTGTTGTTATGAGGAAGCTAGAAAATTGATCTTGCAAGATTATTATTATTTATTTGGAATTTCAGGCAACATCACATTGTGCGCTTATACACGTATGTGTTTAGTTTTAAAGGTATTTCTTTAAATTGCTTGATGTTCAGTAACTGTTAAATTATGAATTTGATAACTAAAAATTATAGGACTTGCCATTTCTTTTTTTGTTTGTTTGTTTAAGAAATAAATGAGTGTAGAAAGGCTGAGTGAGCTTCTAAAGATTTTAGTGGTTTATCCCAGTGAGGGATACCAAGAAAATGTGCCTTTTGTCATTGCTAAATATGCCATATAATATTTTATATTTAATTATTCTAGGTGTCTTTTATAAGAAGATTATAAATAATAAGAATTATGGATTCAAAAAGAAGGAAGAAAGAAAAAATGACAACTAGAATGGATATATCCTAGTGAAATCTGTATGTAGCATAAGTGGAAATTAAACAAGGCCATCCACAGTAAAATTAGCGGGGGAATTCATGAGAAGGCTAAACAATAGATCTACCACATGGCTAAAACTCGCCACCCATATACATACATATACATATTATGTATATGTATGTGTATATATTTTAACTCTAGGTCAACATTTTGAGGAGACCCTGGCACATAAATCTTTATTGTATCACAATGTTCATAATAGCTAAGACATAGAAGCAATCTTGGTGTTCATGAATAGAGGAATTAATGATAAATATGTGCCATATGAACACCATGGATTTTTCTCCACCATAAAGAATAATGGAATTATGTAGTTTGCAAAGAAGTAGAGGTGAGATAATCATTACGCAAATTGTCAGTTTCAGACAGATATGTACTGAATAATTACTTTGATATTTGGTTCCTGGATTTTATATAAACATTAAATTATGTATGATTTTATGTAATGGAATTAGAAATTACATTGCCTATAAAATAGGAAGAGAAACTGTCCAGATAAAACAAGGAACTATTTAAAGAGAGGGGGAAAGTGAAGTGGGTTAATGGGGAATATGAAGAACTGACTTCATATTCTTGTTTGAAAATGACTTTACATAACCCTAGCACCACCCATCATGAATATACACCAACAGAAAAATGATAGAAAAGAGAAACACAGGGAAGATCAAGAAGAGGGATGACAGAAGAATAAAGAGCATAGGACTAGGTGGAAGAGCAGGAAAAAAGAGTGGGAGAGAGGATATAATTTCTACACATTTCTTTTTAACTCAACAGAGGGCTTCCTCTTGAAGGAGGGTGCTATTTTCATCCCTTATCTCCTTATTTGCATCCATATTTGCAAGCCTTAGCTCCTCAGTCTCTAGAAAACTAGGACATTTCTCCCTCTAAAAAGAAAACAAATAAAAGCCAAAACAAAATTTAAAAATAAAAAGTCAGTCATAGTTTTTTACTAGGAAAAAAATTCAGTTAGTTCCCTTTGATTTTATTTCCTCCATAGATGCTTGTAGATTCCCTGAGAAATTGTGTACTTTTGTTCTAACCCTGCTGTTTTATCTCGCTGCCATCTCCAAAGGCTCTTTTACTTTTCAAAATATCTTTTGTAAGATCAATAGTTTAAAAAAATTGATTCTTCTAAAAGCTGTTGACATACGAACTCTTTTTTGTTAAAAGGAGTTTTATAAACTCAGAGTTCATTATATTATATTCTTGAAATAGTCAAATATTGTTTTAAGGCTTCTATTTAGAATTTATGTAACATGCCCACACATACAACTGTGTATAGTAATTCTTACTTTTCCTGTATGAACAATTTCTTAACTCCCTTTGGTCCTTGTGTCCTGAGCTTGGATTATGTCTCAGATGCTTGTCTCATTTGATGTCATCTCCTATGTATATTTTAGCTGAAGTTTTTCTTCATTTGTCCTTCTGCCAACTACATCCATTGTTTTAGTTAATTTTATTAATGTTGTGCAGAAAATAAAAACATACCAACCAGTAAAAGGAGGGGAAGTCTATTTAAACTCTTAATTCAGTTCACCATGACAGAGACAGCCTGAAGGCAAGATTTTATGGCAGGGATTCCTTCCTATGGTGGCAGAGGGCAAGCAGAGACAGCTACAGTGAAGCTCTGGGCACTGTCCTCTCAAAGTCTCATTCCTCCTGACCTACGGAGCCAGCCAGGCTCCATATCCTTAGAGGCTCCACATAGTGATGACCTAGAATTCAAACCAGGACCCTGTTCAAGCTACAACAACTATGCTTTCTGCATTCATGCAATTACATCAGATTTAGTGAAATTGTTATTCTCTGATAATATTACTACTTTAAATGTTTTTATTATTGAGTCATACTGTACAGAAAGATCCAAGATTTCCCTTCAAAATAAGCATGCCCATTGCACAATCTTGTCTTAGAGTATTTTGTGTGTGTATGTGTGTTATAACATATGTATCCTTCTTTAAATGGTTATACTTGAATCTCCAATCTTAATTAAAAGCAATGTAAAAAAATAAGTGCATTTAATCTGTAAAATAATTTAATGTTAATGCAGTGATAACATTTACATTGTTATTTGTATACATTTTTATTTATTATCAATGGTCTCTGAATGAAATAATTCCACTGATTATGAGAAAAAACATTCAATGACTAAGAGTTCTTTCTGTGCAAGCATGAAGACCTGAGTTCAGTGAGACACTCCCATTTCAAGGGAATTAGGTTGAGAATTATGGAGCAGGACAGGTGACACTCTCCTCTAGCCTCATATCTTCACTTACATGTGTGTACATGCCATATACATATACACCATAATCAGAAACATATATACATATAGACTCACATATTAAAACAAATCCCAAAGATATTTATAACACATACTGATCTGTTATGAGATACAAATCTAATTGATTGTCATTAATTACCATCAATTCTGAATATTTTTAATCAATTTTAATTAACATAAATTATAAATTTAAAGACAAACTTTTGTTAACTCTTATAAGGTCGATATTAGAGCAAACATGCAAGACTACATATTTAAAACTGTTGTAAAACAGAACTATTTTAATTATTTGAATGTAATGTCTTTTATCCGTGTAAGAAGTCAGTATATGAAGACAGTCACACACACATACATATATACATGTGTGTATTCTACATATGTGAATGCAGTTAAAATTAAAATGAAATAAGATGGCTTACTTAGGCGTTACATTATTTACTTTCATAAAGGAAAGAACTAAGACAGGAAGTGTAAGCACCATATTTAAAAAGCTTCTGGTGTATGTGTTAATTTTGACTTGCTATAAAACAATGCCACAGACATGGTAAATTGTAAACAGCAGAAGCTTATTAGGTTTAATGTTATTCAGGCCAGGAAGGTGAAGAAAAGGATGACAACATCTTGTCTTTTGACTGTGACATAAATGCCTGATGGGGAGCTAAGTTCAAGCTAAAGTTGAGTGGGAGCTTTTCCGAAATTTCAGTTTTGAGATATTTCATCCCTTCTATAAAGTGTTAGTGTATTAATCAGAAACTACCTGTGGCAGCACTATTACAATTGAAATTACGTATATTTCTTTCTCCTCCTCTCCCACCTCTTTTTTCTCACGTCCTTCCTGCTTTCCCTTCTTGTCCTTTCCTTCCCCTCCTGTTTGGGATAATTATCACTTTAGACCCAGGCTAACTTTCGACTTGTTATTAAATAGTCCAGCCTAGGACTCTTAATCCTTCTGCTTCAGCCCTTCACTTCATATGCTGTTATTATAGATGTGATTGGTGATTACTTTGGTAATCACTAATCTTTGGTGTTAAATTTGCACCTACACAATCGAGTTAACTTGTAAGCTACAGTAGTAAAGAAACAGAATTGAAAGTGTGGGCATTTGTTTTATTAGGTCAGAGAAGTTAAAATAACTCAAGTCCACTATTTCTATTATTTCATCATTTTAAATAACAAAATTTATCTTCAAAATAGAAAAATATTTATTACATGATCCCTTGTAGAAAACAGAATAATTTGTAATTTGTTTGTGTGTCTAGATCTTAATGATTGACTTTCCTTGGTGATCAGAGGACCTTCTACTATGGCCATGGTAGAACTTGAGGAGGTTATGGAGGTAGAGAAAGAGAAAGAGAGCGAGTGAGAGAGAGAAGTGTAAGCCTGAAGATGAGCCACTATCCTTCGACTTTCAAGGAAGAAATAATATTAGAGAACAAAATTAATTTGTGCACGTTAGAAAATTACATCTGAACTTGGTCTAGAAGCACAATATTCATAGAAAAGAAAATAATTCATGAGGCATCACTAGAAATTCATTATGAAAAATTATGTCAACTCTTTTAAAAGAATTTATTGCCATTCAGTGCTATTGCCACTGGGGAAAGTTGTCTTATTAGTCAGATGTTTTGAAATTTATGAAATACTCAGTGAAACTAGTGTGTTTGCTAGTCTGTGGTATGCATTATAAAAATGATGACCTGATTAAATTATGCTTAATATATTTGTATTTAATTATAAATAGCTACGCAAAATGCTATTTTTTGTATTTTTATAGGGAGTCCCTATTTGATATTTTAATAACTTAAGAAGAGATCCTACTTTTATTGAATTGTTTGTTTTGCATTTGAAGAGATTTCTTGTTTATCTCTTCAAAAATGAACAAACAATCAAACAAACAAATAGCCTTTCTAGAGAAAGTATGTGAGAAGGATAGGAGTATATATTCTAATCCAGTTCATGGCATGGTCAGTTCTGTGATTCTCTATACCAATGTCATGGATGGTAGTGTTGTTAATCCCCATTGAGGGAGTCTAGGGGCTGCAGCAAGAGGTCAAATAATCTGACAGGGCTACCTTATCTTCCAAGCAGTAGACTCAGGTGGGAAGAACTTCTGACAAATAGGAAGAGGTGGCTTTCTTGTGATTAGGTAGAAATCACATTGGATACTGCAGAATCTGTTTGGTGGGTGGTGTTGTTAACAGAAGGGGAGATGAGGTGGCAGTAAACACTGCAGGTGTTCCTCATCCAAGCACTCTGGCAGCAGGTAGCAAATCAAGCCCCCCAAACAACTTTGTCATGCAAAGACAAGTTTCTTCCCCTTTCAAAAAGGGAAAATTTCTAGGCCTGGATGGAGGGGAGAGGGCCTTGGGCTTCCCACAGGGCAGGGTAACCTGCCCTCTCTTAGGACTGGAGGGGAAAAGGAGAGGGGGAGTGGGGAAGCGGGAGGGAAATGGGAGGAGCGGAGGAGGTGGAAATTTTGAATGGTACTAATTATAATGCAATAATAAAAAATTAAATGTGAAAAAAAGGGAAAATTTAAACTATTGTTTTGTTTTTTCCTGAAATAGAAAGGAAAAAAATTTCCCTTCCTGGGGTTCTTTGTTCTCAACTATGACATCCAATTTACTTCCCTGTAGTTCCCTTTAGTTAAGTTTGAAAATAAGAGTACAGACTAACCTTCCTGTTAAGCACGTTTCTCCTGATTGCTAATACCCTGATAGTTTAGACTCTATCAGCAAGATTCGAGATAACACAGTTTACCTTGCTTTCCTGTTCTCTGAAGCAAATATTACAGTAACACAAACCTATCCTTTTTATATTTTAAAAATTGTTTGGCTCATAGTAAATACCACGCTAAGCTAATCAAACCTTGATTTTTCACCTTGTCAAGAACTCTTTCCGTTTGTGTTCTACAGGACAAATCATTTCTAGTGTAGTAATTGATAATAGCAATGGTAGAAAATGTTCTATCTCTGCTCCCTACTATTAGTTTGTAAAACAAAGATTTAGAAAATTTGAAAATATTACAGGTCTTCTTTTTTCTTAATTTCACATAATACCCCCTTGACTTTGCCACAGAAGTTCCTGCTGCAGAATGGGCATGGGATTTATTGTTTGACTCTCGAAAGCTGAAGCTTTCTGTCGAACTCTGAATAAAGTTCCCAGCAAGACTAGAACTCACTGTCCCTGTCTTTAAACTGGTGACATAATATTTATGTGCATTAAAAGGACTGTTTTGGGATAAAACTTTATGTTTACTAATGTGAGTTAGATAAAGGGAAGAAATTCCACTAAAACAATGTATTTAAAAATGCCATCATGACATCTAACACACTGCATGTTGATTTTAAAATAAAATAAAATATATAAAAATCACTATCAGTGATTCTTCTGCCGAGGGTTTAGAGAAACTTTGCCTCGTATATTTTTCATTAAGGCAAGAAATATGGCTTAATATTCACTGTCTTACTATCAAATGTTTATTACTAAATCCATGAAGATGTGGCATGGTCTACGTTTAATAGTCCTCAAATAGGTCTTGAATCCTCCCCCTGAGGTTGTTCTGTAGGGCAGCCTCTTTTAAAACATCAGTTTTAGACACATGCTCTTAGACAAAGAGTGAAGGACTTCTTCAGAGTGCTTCTGAATTACATAAAAAGAAATTCTAAATTGTCCCTGCATCTACTCAAATGTCCACTTCCTCCAGATTCTATTTATAAAGGTTAAGTTTGAATTTCCCAAATTTTCCATTATTAGTTCTTAATGTGATTTCAATGACCAAATCACTGAATTTGCTTTTTGTTTGTTTTGTTTTTCGTACTGCTGAAAACTAAACCAAATTTTAGATTCTTGTTGCATATTTTTATTTTTGTTGAGCTTTACATTTTTCTCTGCCCTCTCCCTGCCTCTCCCCTTCCCTCTTCAACCCTCCCCCAAGGTCCCCAACCTCCCAATTTACTCAGGAGATCTTGTCTTTTTCTGCTTCCCATGTAGATTAGATCTATGTACATCTCTCTTAGGGTCCTCATTGTTGTCTAAGTTTTCTGGTTTTTAGGCTGGTTTTCTTTGTTTAAAAACCACCTATGAGTGAGTACCTGTGACAACTGTCTCTCTGTGTCTGGGTTACCTGACTCAAAATAATGTTTTCTCGCTCCATCCATTTTTCTGCAAAATTCAAGATGTCATTATTTTTTTCTGCTGTGTAGTACTCCATTATATAAATGTACTACATTATCCTTTTCATTTCAGGAGGTCACATTTATTAATTGTTTCTCTCCATGTCTGTGTTGTTGGGGTTATATTTAGGAAGTGATCTTCTGTGCCAATACGTTCAAGTGTACTTCTCACTTTCTCTTCTATGAGGTTCAGTGTGGCTGGCTTTATGTTGAGGTCTGATTAATTTGGACTTGAGTTTTGTTCATGGTGATAGATATGGTTCTATTTTCATTCTTCTACATGTTGATATCCAGTTATGCCAGCACCATTTCTTCTCTTGTAAAAATCAGCATTCACCTTCAAGTTAATGCTCACTATTAGATGCCAGGCCAATTCTGTTTTATATGTAGAAATATTATACAACAATTGTTATGATCAAAAAAATCAAACCTTTATTTTTACAGAATTTTTTTAAAAAATTATATCCTTGTTTTTTCTACACCACAGAAATGTCAGAGCGGTTTATTACTAGAAACAGATCTATTAATTAGGAGAAGATGCAGTAATTACTTTCATTTTAGCTATCCAAATACCAGTAATATTGAGCCTGAGTAATAGAGAGTTGTTAGACTGAACAATTGTTCTAGGAGCTAGAATTCAACTCGGTGATAATTATATTGATTTTAAGGTTGTTTAAGTTGGACCGATGATCAAACATTATTTCTGTAGAATTTTGCATGATGAGAAATCCTTAGATGTCAAAGAAAATTTAACACTGAAACTTGATGTTAATTTATAATAGATATGTCAGCCAGTCATTGGCAAACACCGTCATGTTTACAACATTGTGTAAAACATTAGGAAATCTGCAAAGAAATTTCATAGTAGACATAGATGAGGTCACACTGGGTGCATTTGTTAAATTATAATCAGAGAAGAAATTTTCATAGAGAAACATAATGGAGACAGGAGTTTCTGTCCCTCCTGGTCCCGTAGCCATTCAGTCCCAGAGAAGCACACAGACGCTTATATTAATTATAAACTGTTTGACCTATTAGCTTAGGCCTAATATTAACTAGTTCTTATGACTTAAATTAACCCATAATCCTTGTCTATGTTTAGATACATAACTTGATACCTTTTATCAGTGAGACTTTTTCATCTTGCTTCCTCTGTGTCTCTCTGCCTCTCCTCTTCCCAACATTCTCTTTGTCTGGTTGCCATGCCTGTACGTCCTGCCTAGCTACTGGCCAATCAGAGTATTATTAAACCATTACCACTGGCATGTCTTTATAGTGTACAAGAGCATTATCCCACAGCAAGATAAACAAAAAATTAGGCAAAATGTAAAAATATGAATTACTTTGGGTTAAATACTTCAGTGAAGGTTCTAACTTCTGTCTCAGGAACTATGGGATAATTTCCTTTCTTCTAGTCAATATTAACTCTAGGAACTGGAGACTTATTGCAAAATACATATTTTTGCTTATGTGTGTTATGTGGACATACAAGGTTCTTTGAACCTACATTGAACTTGTTAGAATACATCTAGTATGTAACAATGGTGGAATTTTGAGTTCTCTGAAGTTCCTTCTTTTATTTAAGGAATATAATTGTGTGTCTGGCGTACAATAAAGGCAAGGGAATCACTTATCAGATCCTCATCTTCTTCCCCAATGGTCTTAAGCTTATATATCCATCCTAATTTCCCAATACCTCCTCTCTACAGTCACTAACGTTTCTCCCTAGCTAATGGAACATTTCAGTGCTAAATTTCAGAATATGAATCAGAGATTTTCTTTTCTTCATTTTAGCCATTCTACTTTTTGCTACAAGGATGTTTCTAAGCATAAGTCCAGAGTCCCAAACCAGAAATTAATATTCAAATCTTCCTTTATTGGAAATAAGACGTCCCTAATTGGGAAAGGGGACTTTATGTCTAGAGGCATTTGAATGTCAGAAAAATTACTGGATAATAAAAGCAATTTGTGGAAGTTCTTCTTGTGAGATGGAAATGTATGGAAAAGTTGAACAACTGTTAATTTACCACATTTAGATTAAAAATGTGGCTCAGCTATCTAATTCTAAGCTATTTCCCAGATTAGACTCCATTATGTCTTCTGAAAACAATCATCGACTCTAATCGAGAAGGTCAAAAAGCATCTTTCAAGGCAGCAATCAACACCAGCTGAAGAAGTATAAAAAGAAACGTGATTTGTGAATTTTCTCATTGAGATTTGCTCCTGGGAACATTAGCGTCGCATCATGGACACTCAAACCTTAAAGTGAATGTATTTGACCTCGTGAGGACAGCAAAGGTCATATTTGACGTGAAAGATTGTTAAAATGCCACTTGAGAATTTGACAATTTAAAGCTCTCAAGTAATTACACTGTGCCCATTTTAAAAGAAACAAAAGTCATGTTTTTAAACAGCAGTCACTTCAGTATTTTAAAACACAGTTCTGTCAATAATGGGCTATTTTATAATTATTGTTGCACTAGGCTTTGTCTGTGCCTTTCTATACTTACTTCTTCTGGCCATTTCATATATTAGACTCTCCCAGGGAAATGGATATTAGAAAAAGTATGTGTTATGGGGTGTGTTTTCATGATTACACTTCCAGTAAAATAAGAATCAAATATTCTCATCTTTGCAATCATTAGAGAATCAAAGAACATTATTTTTAGCAGTGTAGACAATTTTATATAATATCTCTAAAGGGAGCAAACTTTAAACACATTCTAGGTATTTTTTATGTTTTCTCTCAGACAGTGGGTGATATTTTGGGGATATATATATATATATATGAATTTGTATTTTTAAATAAAAATATGGTTTGATATGTAGCTTAGTAGGTAGAGTGTTTATCTTGAGTGCATGGATCTTGGTTGCAACTCCAACACTGTATAAAAAGTGTAAGACTATACACTCATGTGTTGGTTTGAAAGAAAATGTCCCCCAAAGAAGTGGCTTTATTGGAAAGTATGGTTTTGTTGGTGTGGTCTTGCTGGAGGAATTGTGTCATTGTGGAAGTGGCTTTTAAAGTCTCATATATGCTCAAACCATTCCTAGTGAGACAGTTCACTTTCTGTTACCTGTACAAGATATCGAACTCTCAGCTACCTCTTTAGTATCATGTTGGCCTGCACACTGGCATGTCTCACTCACCATGATGATAAGAGACTTAACCTCTAAACTGTAAGCAAACCACCCAATTGAAAGTTTCCACTAGTAAGAGTTGCCACAGTCATGTTGGCTCTTCTCAGCAATAGAAACCCTAAATAAGAGAACTCATAATCCCAGAAATCTGGGAGGAGGCCGGAGGACCAGAGTTCAAGGTTGTTCTCAGTTGTATATAGAGTTCCAAGACACTGTAAGCTACCAGTGGCCTTATGCCAATAAACAAACAAACAAATAAAAGGTATATGAAATAATAAATAAAATAATACAAATTAACTTTATTAAAATCTTAACAAAATAATAATTATATAAATTAATGCATACAAATTTGGGTTAGAAATGCTCAACGAGGAAATTCCGCATTGAGGATGTATTGAATAAATACTTTTAAATGTTTACAAAATGTTCTAGTTTTAAAATCAAAAGAATAGGGAGCAATGTGAAACGACCATGATTACAATGGTAAGAAAAATAGTTCAGGGTTTCTAGTGGTTGCCAGTCACTTATATCTTCTGAGGACCAATTCTAGTAAACAGAAAGTGTCTCTTCTAACTCTGCTGTTTGTTACATTAAAGTCATCAGAAACCTGCTGTGCTGTGGCAGAAATGAGCTGTCCACAAATCAATGCCTCAGATTCCCCTGTGTTGTGAAAGAACTCTGTGAACTCAGTTTTGAGATGCCTCAAATCCAATCTTCAGTAACCAAAACAGAGTATTAGGAAGTTACTAAAAATCATATAGTTAAGAAATTCCTAATGGGACAGCAATTTTTAGTATATAATGGCAAGTGAAAACAAGATTGTAAAATGACCTGTGAATGAAATTTTTTTCTCTTTCTTTAATTATTTTTTTATATTAAAGAAGAAAAGATTGGAGGCTTGCAAGGTGGGACTGAAGGTGAAGATGCCTGACAGCAGGTCGGATGACCTGAAAACCCCAGAATCCACATGGTGGAAGAAAAGGAATACCTGATTTGCTCAAGTTGTCCTAGGACCCCTAATGGTGAACCCACCTGACACATGCACAATGTAAATGTAAAAATATAACAAATTTCTGTCTCGGAAATAGAAATATTCTTTTCTAAATTTGTAATATCTCTTTCACATAAAATTTATCTTGATTTTCAATATCTACTGTTTGCATATACAACATATAAATTAAAATATAATTTTTTTTGTAAATTATTTTTTTCCTTATTTGAGGTAGTGTTTTTATCAGCCATCTGGAGATGTCTTGCCTACAGTAATCTAAACCAGAAGGGATGGATGCTAATGAGATAATCTCTTATGCTAGTTAATGAATGGACACGAGAAAAAAAAATTCAATGCCTCTGCTTCAGCTGTCTGTAGTGAGGAATCATGAAATCTTTCATTTTCTTTAAAAATAAACACAAAAGCTAAGCAAATTATGCCAATCCAGAAGAAATCAATTAGATCAAAGTTATGATAATGGTACAAATAAAATTAGTTTTGCTACATCAAAGAGGAAAAGTTGATGACATTTGGCATTATCTTTTTTATTTATTATTATTTTATTACTTTAAAAAATACCAATCCAAATTCCTACTTCTTTCCCTCTTCCCACTCCCTCCACACACCTTCCCACACCACCCTCCTCCAGTCTTAAGAGAGGACAAGGCACCCTGCCCTGTGGCAAGTCCAAGACCTCGCTACTACATCTAGGTTGAGCAAGGTATACATCCAAAGAGAACAGGATCCCAAGAAGCCAGTACATGCAGTACAGACAAATCCCTGTGTCACTGTCAGTGGCCCCTCAGTCTGCACCAACTGTCAACCACATTCAGAGGGACTAATTTGATCCCACGCTCATTCACTCCCAGTCCAGTAGGGGTTGGTGAGCTCCCATTAGCTCAGGCACACTGCCTCAGTGTGTAAACCCCTCATGGTCTTGACCTCCTTCCATATCTATCGCCATGCACAGAACTCAAGTCCAATTGGATTAAAGACCTCAATATGAATCCAACCACAATGAACCTGATAGAAGAAAAAGTGGGAAGTAGCCTTCAATGCATGGGCACAGAAGAACACTTCTTAAATATAGCATCAGTAGCACAGACAATAAGAGCAACAATAAATAAATGGGACCTCCTGAAACTGAGAAGCTTCTTTAAAGGAAAGGACACAATCAATAAGACAAAAAGGCAGCCTACAGAATGGGAAAAGATCTTCACCAACCCCATATCAGACAAAGAACTGATCTCCAAAATATATAAAGAACCCAAAAAATTAGACATTAAAATTCTAAATAACTCAATTATAAAATGGTGTACTAAATTTTTGTGTAAATTATAAATTTAAAAATTTAAATAATTTTCTATTTTAAGCAATAAAATGTAACTACTTTCAGTAATAGTTCCAATAACATTTTTATTTCATGTCATTAGTCAATTAGTAGTAATGTAGACATGAATACAAATCCTTTGGAGAAAGAATGGAGAATTCATGAAAAGAAGTTGAAATCAAAGAGTCTATTTATATATGCATATTTTTATATAAAAAGAAGTATATTAGTATTGAACTTGTTATTTTAATTTTTATTTTACTAATTTTTTCTCATTTAATATACCATGATTATGGTTTCCCTTCCTTGAATCCTCCCAGTTCCTTTTCACTTCCCACCCCCAGTGGATAAATTCCCTTTCTGTCTCTCATTAGAAAACAAAATGATTCTAAGGGATTACAATAAAATAAGGCAAAATAAAAACTAACACTTTTGAAAAGAAAAGAAGAAACAAACAAAAGGAAAATAGTCCAAGAAAAAAATAGAAGAATTAGATATAGGCACAGAGATCTAATACAGTAGTATAGATATTCCATTTATTTCCATTTGATTTTTCAGAATGCATCTCTATTATGTAAATTAAAATGCATTTATCTTTTTAAAGATTTGTTTTGAATTGCGTGTATATGTGTTTGTGTATCTGTGTGTTTTGAAAGGGCCTATGAAGATTTGAAGTGTCAGATCCCCCTGGAACTGGAATTGCAGTCATCCTAAGCACCTGGATATGGGTGTTAGCGCCATACTCGAGCCCCCGGCAAGAGCTGTGTGGACTTGTAGTCATTTGAACAAGAAATGTCTCTCATAGACTCTCTGAACACTTAGTCCTCAGGGGTGATGCTCTTCGGGGATGTTATGGGAAATATGACTTGTAGAAGTTTGTCGTTGGGAGTGGGCATTGAGAGTTCATAACCTCTTCTCACTTCCAACCCTGTTTCTCCTTCCTGTTTGCAGTTGAAAATGGGATCTCTCAGCCTCCTGCTCTAGTTTTTTATTTCCCTGCTACGTCTCCTCCACCATCATGGACTATCTCTCTGGAACCTTAACCCATATGCAGTTCTTTCTTTTACAAGTTGTTTTAGTCATTTTGCCTTATTATAGCAAGAGAAAAATAACTAATTAAGCACTCTTAACCTAGGAACCATTTTGGTTGAGTTCTTAAAAGGTATTCATCTTGAATGTAGGTATATGTGTGTTGATATGTAGATGCAGGTGTGTGTGTGTGTGTGTGTGTGTGTGTGTGTGCATGTGGAGGCCAGAGGACAGCATCAGGGTTTTTTTTTTTTTTTCAGGAGTCATCTACCTTGTGTTTTGACACCAGGTGTTCTATTTCCCCAGAACTCCCCCGCTCAGCTCGCTGATTGACCAGAAGCCTAATGTCCCACCTGTGTCTTCCCTCAGTTATGACTACAAATATTTGCCGCCATTCCTGTCTTTTTTTTTTTTTGTAAAAACATGGGTTCTCGGAAAGCAAACCAGTGCCTCCTATTTTGAAGGCAAACACTTTACTAACTGAGCTATCTCATAAATTCTTGAATTTTATTTATGCTCAATTACAAGACAACAGTCTTTCAATGCAAGATATCATTGTATGCATATATTTTACAATATTTTCTCACATATGCCCTGATATTCACTGCAGTACCTGTATAACTGACATTTGTTCTTTCATCCTTTCACTCATAATCTTCCCATGGTTTTACTCTCTGATATATGTTTCCTGAATTTAACACCTTTTAAAAAACACCATTCACTTTTTATTAATCTAACCTCAGATTACATAGGATATGAAATACTTGAATTATTTTTTTAGTAATTTTCATATGTTTATATAATGTGTTGTGATTATGTTCACTCATTACCTTCTGTTAAGCTCCTTGATCCTTTTAGACCGCTTTTTCTTCAAAGTAGGTTCCCCAATGTCTACTTCCTTGAAAAAAATGACCCTCCTCATGGTAGGGTTCAGAGGAAACTCCAAGTGAGTAATACCCTGAGTGAATATGTATTTTCACATGGGCATTACCTGGCTAGGATTCCCAGGCCATTTGGCCCATGTGAAATTAGAGAAGCTGATGCCCATGTTGGTCATGGTGAAGAAAGATGGCCAAGCTTTTCCTCCAGAGTCTGAGCGTTTGTTCATGAAGGGCTCATCAGAGTTTCAAGACTAGAGACTGATTTCTTCCCTCGAATGTTGACATCCCAAAACGGCTTGTCTTCAGAGTCCTCTAACTGAAACTTGACCTGTGCTGTACCTAACAAACATATTCAGGAAGCAAGAAAAAACAGAAAGAAAGGCAATTAGACTAATCAAAACGGGTAGGAGTCCCACCTGTACTTGGAACCTTCCCATACCCTTGGTTCTGATCCTAAAGTCCCACTCCACAGGGATCTGTTTCTGCACTTCAAAGCTACCCCTGCCACCATGCCCCCACCTCCACCTCAAGTTCGATATCCCCTTCTCAGAGGTAGGTCATGCCAGGCAGAAGAGGTACCAGCCCTGTATGAACACTTCCACTCCCTGGGTTCAGAACCTAAAGACCCAAGTTAACATGGCCTGTCCCTGTTGCCATGACCCTACCTCTACATGGCAGGATATCCTCTACTCAAGTGCAGGCCATACCAGTCAGAGGAACATAGATTCCCTGTTGTAACACAGGCTACACTAGATACCAAAAGTTCAGTCCCAACTTTGACTGAAACTAATGCTAGACCAGAAATACAGACCACAAAGATCAGAAAACCAAAGAGAAAATAGTAACCAAGGAAAAAATACAGCTATCTAACAAAAACAGACTCCGAATTTGGTTCCTAGACCTATATTCATAGAAACCCAGATGCTAAGACACCTTTGTAAAAACACAATCAACAATATCTAGGGCAATATGGTACCATCAGAACACAGCTATCCTACTACAGAAACCCCAGAATATTCTAACATGGCCAAAGCACAAGAAAATGACCTTAAAACCAACTTTATGAAGATGATATATTAATTTCCTTAAGGGTGGAATTAATAAAACCTTTAAATCAGGGAAAACAAAAACAAAACAATTGGAGGAAGTAAATAAATACCTTTTAAAAAAACAGGAAAAGACAAACAAATAATGGGAGAGAATGAATAAACACCTTAATGAAACCAAGGAAAACAAAAACAGATGAAGGAAATGAATAAAACTGTTCAAGACCCAAAAATGGAAAAGAGAACCAATAAACAAAACACAAACTGAGGGAATCCTGGAGATGGAAAACCTGGGTAAGCATACAGGAACTACCAACAGAAACAACATCAGCAGAATACAGGAGATGGATGAATGAATCTCAGATGAAGAAGATACAATAGAAGAAACTGGTACATTTGTCAAAGCAAATATTAAATTTAACCAATTCCTGACAGAAAACATCTAGAAAATCTTGGACATTATGACAAGACCACACCTAAAAATAGTAGGATTAGAAGAATGTATCCAGCTTAAAGGCACGGGAAATATTTTCAACAAAATTATAGAAAAAAAATTCCTAACCTAAAGAAAGACATGCTTATGAAAGTACAGGAAACCTATAGAACACCTGGTAGATTGGACTGGAAAAGAAAGTCCCCCACCGCATAATATTGAGACATTAAATATACACAACAAAGAAAGATTATTGAAGGCTGCCAGGGAAAAAGACCAAGTAACATATAAACACTTAAATATTAGAATTTTACCTGACTTCTCAATTGAGACTCTACAAGCTGGAAGGGCCTGAACTGATGTCTTGCAGACTCTAAGAAACCTCACATGCCATCCCAGACTACTATATCCAGCAAAACTTTTATTCACCACAGATGGAGTAAACAAGATATTCCACAACAAAGTCAAATTTAACCAGTAACAAGGAGGGCTCCATGGGGGATTCATGAACCAGCAGCTGGATAGCCCGGAGACCTAAGATAGAACCAAACGTGACTGGGGAAAATGTCAATGAAATGATTCCTAATGATATTTGCTATACTCATAGATTAATGCCTATCCCAATTGTCATCAGAGAGTTTTCATCCAGCAACTAATAGAAAAAGATGCAGAGAACCCCCAGCCAAACATTAGGTGGACATCAGGGAATCCTGTGAAATAGGGGCAAGAAAGAATTGTGGGAGTCAAAGTCAAGAACAACAAAAGAAAAACTGCAAATCAACTAATGCTGGTTCATGGAAGCTAAGTCAATAACTAGAGAGTCTGATTGGGTCTACTTAGGTCCTCTATGTGTGCGTTATGGTTGTGTTGCTTGGTTTCCTTGTGGGACTCCTAACAGTAAGAGCAGGGACTGTCTCTGACTCTTTGGCTGCTTTGGGGACCCTTTTCCTCCTGTTGGATTGCCTTGTCCAGCCTTAATATGAGGGGAGGTGTCTAGTCTTACTCTAATTTGATATGCCATATTTGGTTGATATTCTCGGAAGGCCTGCCCTCTTCTGAAGGGAAATGAAGTAGGCTTGGATCTGGGTGGAGAGTGGAGGTATGGGGAGAGACGACTGGGAGGAGGGGACGAAGGGGAAACTGTGGTAAAGATGTGTTGTATGAGAAAAAAATGTGATTAAGGAATTTCATTGAAGAAATTATGACTTCAGAGCCCAGTTATAAATATATATATATTTCCCCAGACATAAACACATCAGTGATGAGCTGAAGCACCTCTTTCCCTTGTGTCTATATCTTATCACTTGTCTCATATATCCAGAATACAGGCAGAAAAAAAAATACTAGTCTTGTCCTTGAAATCTACCCATGCCCTTAAAATACAGGTAAACCCTGAGTCTTGAAGTAAAATGTAAGAATGTTTGTTGTGATTTAACTCTAGTTTAAAGCAATCTTTAAATACCAAATTGTAAAAAAAAAAAAAGACAAATTGTTAAGTGGATTATAGACACTTAAATATAATATCTCCCTGTGTCATAATGGATATATAGATGGGAATATGTAAATCACATCCCTAAGTTTTGGATCCATTAAATAAATGACATAAAAATAGGTTAGGTTAGGGAATGGAGTTTTTTCAGCCCTTAAGAGCACTACTGTTTACCCAGTGGCCCTGTATCAATTTCCAGTGCTCACAAGACTGCTCACAGCCTTTATAACTCTAGTTCCAGGGAATCTGATGTCCTCTTCTGTCCTCCATAGGCACCAGGTGTGGATAGACGCTTAAAAGAAATCCTACACTAGCTCAGAATTGAGAAATAGATGGTTATTTATTTAGGGTTAGACTCACAAATCAGAATCCTCTGAATGGAGATCAGAAAACTAATCCGGCAACCGGAACAGAGAGGCTGGAAAAGAGGCCAGACACATGCTCAACATGGGCATATACAGAGTAAGAGGCCACGCCCCAATGGGCAGGCAACCACTAGCTATAAGCCTTCCTACAGTAACCAGGAATACAAATGCACAGACATACATGCAGGGTAAAACACGAACACACAAATGAAATTTTAAAAGATGAGCATTATACAAGAAGTTTAGTTATGAATAGAAATTCATGTTTCAGTAGGCCTTCTATTTATTTGTCTTTAAAATGTGTAGTAAATAAGGCACAGTTTCTCTTGTATTTAATTTTTACAACTTTTGTGTTTTTAAAAATACATGTTGTTCCTTTGATGATGTTTTATAGAATATATGCTTTTTTTATTTTTCATCAAGTACGGTGGTGGTTGGAAAGGTTAGCTTAGGACAGGCACTCCTGGTGTCCCACCAACTTACTTCACGAAGCAACCATTCACTTTCTGTGGGCACTACTGCTCTTTGAAGCCCTCTTATCTGACCTCACAGGCTACACTTTGCTATTACTTGAAATAAGAAGCACTTTATCAATGTCTGTGCACTGCTTGACCTCTTTTTTTCCTGCACTCCCAGAATTTTTCCAATGAGCTAATAGGGTCATGAACAGAAATGGATCTGAGGCACTTGAAAGCCTCCTGATTCCGCTGTTCAGTGGTCTCATTTTTTTTAAGCAGCAAAACTCTTTATACCAAATGACAAAAAATAGTAAGAAGTTAAATGTATAAAAGTAGAGCATTTCTATTTGAAGCACAGGCATTCTACCTTCATTTTTAGCAATTTTGTTCCTGTGGAATTTCTAAAATTAATTTTTAGCAACTTCTTGTCTTCATTATTTGTGTTTGAAAGGTAACATGAAATTTTGAAAATAATAGGAACTAGCCAGTAGAAGAGAATGTGGATGTGGTTTTCGTCTTTTCCAATATTTAAATACAAAACATTGTTCATGAGCCTCTTACTGTGTCTGCATGCTGCATACTGAAGGAGCTTATGCTGTTGATTACTATCTGAATCCTCACACTTTCTTCTGAGGTCGAATTTCTACCCTCACCTCTGTCAATGTAATGAAGGCATGAGACAAAACAACCAATAAAGGGAAAAGGGTTATTTATTTTGTAAGTACGTGCATGTGTATTTGTGGGTGTGTATGCGTGTGAATGTGGTGGCACATGTATTTGTGTGCAGCTCTGTGTGCAGGAGTGGGAATGCATTTGAAAAGGCCAGACAAGGACATCAGATGTTCTACTCAGTGCCTCTCTGCCATTTTGCCTTGAAACAGTGACCCTCATTAATCCTGAAGATAGGCAGGCTGTCTGAAACCTCAGTGGTCCTCTGTCCCAACAGAGGCCACCAAAACACCCTCAGCCTTATAGGAGTTCTGGGGATTTGAACTCATGTCTTCAGACTCAATCAGCAAGTGTCCCTCCCCACTATCTTTCCGTAGCCCCAGAAGTTTAGTTCTGAGAACAGTTTTAGATGTTTTATTAGATATCATCTTTGTGCTTGTTTCTTCTTTGAATATAATGAGGCAATGAATGCGTAGTCATGGAAGAGTATGGGAGAAGAAATTGCTCAGCTATGGCTAATGAGAACAGTGAGAGGGAAAGAAGAATGGGCTAAGTCTTATATGTCCTTTAAGGTCATTCCTACAATGACTTTTCCTCCTAACAAGCCCCACCTTTTAAATATTCCACCATTTCCCAGTATCAGCATGTGCTGACTATACTTTTAAGGCATAGTCCCTAGTAGAAAACTTATGCAAAATAGAGCAGAATGCATTATTAGAAGTTCTGTGGAGTGGACTACTGGGAAAACCATTTTAATATCTAACCTAAGGTTTTTAGAAGGAGAAAGGAGAAGGGAAGGACTGGGGAGAGCTTGGGGGAGTGGGAGGGTGGAGATGGAGGAAAGGTGGATATTGGAGAAGGGAATAAGATATCTACATTAAGGGAGTCATTTTAGGACTGGCAAGATACTTGGCTCTGGAAGGGACCCCAGATGTCCACGGGAATGTCCCCAGCTAGGAAAGGGTGCCGGAACTAGCCTTGTCCCATAGTCACATTGATGAATATCTTGATCACCACCATAGAAATTTTGTGCGATGGATGGAGATAGAGACAGAGACCCACATTCACATCAGAGCAATGGATTGAGCTCCCATGGTCCAGTTGAAGAGCAGAAGGTGGAAGAAGATGAGCAAGAAAGTTAGGACCATGAGGGGCTGGTCCACACACTGAGACAGTGTGCCTGAACTAATGGGAGCTCACCAAATCCAGCTGGACTGGGACTGAATGGGCATATGATCAAACCGGACTCTCTGAATGTGGCTGCCAGTGGGGGCAGACTGAGAAGCCATCAACAATGACACTAGGACCTAGCTCTTCTTCATGTATTATCTTTTTGGGAACCTAGTCTATTTGGATGCACACCTTCCAAGGCTGGGATGGAGAGGGGAGGGCCTTGGAATTCCCACAGGGCAGGGCACCATGCCCTCTTTTAAGGAAGCAGGGGGAGGGAGGAGGGGTGAGGGGGGAGTGGGAGGGGACTGGGAGAAGGGGAGGAAATGTAAATTATTTTGAATGGAAAAAAAATAAAAGAAAAAATAAATAAAAGCTGGTGATCAATGGAAGGGTATTTTACATCTCTCATCCTCAGGCTTTGTATGGAGAAAACAGATAACAGATACTCTCAAAACATAAACTATGCAAAATTTATCATGAATATGATCTGGGACACACTTTTCTCAATAATATTAATCTCGACAAATATTTTGGAGAGATAGATATCAGTCCTCTCTGATACAGTGCCTATTGAGTTATTACCAAATGCACATGTAGGACACAATTTTCTATATGTTGTATTTTTAGAAAAGTTTAATGATAGGAGTTCAAATATCATTACCTTTAAGAAAGTAAATAGCAAATTTACCTGTCCTATGAACTGTAAACACTAGTATGAAAACTAAACTCCTTAAAGCCTGTAGAAAGAATCCATGGCATACTTTAAAATTGATAATTCAGGCTGAGGGAATTCTTCCTTGTCATTTTCTTATTTTGTAAAAGTCATGATGAGTATAAATTGTGATTATCAAATAAAATTGATACATCCCCTCTGTAGCTCTTATCAATTTTGAGTGGTATGTCACGTGTTCTCCATTAAAGAAAATCTACAAATTTTGATAAATAATGAATGACACAACTGCTTCAAAGAATTGAAAAGAAGGAACATCATACATTTAATATTAAAACAAAGAAACATAGTACAATTATCTAATACAACTTTGCTATTTGAAAACAATTAGTGCATTGGAAAGAATAAAGAAAAAAAACATATCTCAAAGCCCGCCCTTTTGTCTGCGAGGTCCTTGGCCAGCAAGAGGCCCTGCTCCTGTACTAAGGAGATCCATGTGGATGGGTAAGTATGTGCCCGCCCAGCCGGCCAGATGCCCCAGGAGCAGAGTACAGCCCCCCGCCCATTCCCTAAACGTTTCTGGCCACACTCAGTGGGGCTTCTCCCCGGCTACTGGCTTTCTCTATTTATCACATCCCAGCTCGCCCCCCAAGCACCCCTTTCCATCTGTGGGGTCCTAGGATCCCCCAACTCAGCCTGCTTTGGGGCTAAGGGTCTGGAGACGCAGTGGGGAGTGCTCCTGCTGCAGGGGTTTCTTTGTTCCACATGGTCCTTGACCAGCAAGAGGCTCTGCTCCCATACTGAAAAGATCCATCCAGAGAGGTAAGCGCATGCCAGCCCGGCCAGCCAGATGCCCCAGGAACAGAATATAGGTCCCCTCCAATTCCCTAAACTTTCCTGGCCATTCAGCGGGGCATCTCCCTGGCTACTGGCTTTCTCTATTTACCAAGCACTCCTGTTCATCTGCGACGTTCTTAGATCCACCACCACAGCCGGCTTCAGGGAGGAAGAGATCTGAGAGCCAACTCCAGTGCTGAAGGGAACTAAGAGAGAACAGACCAAGAAAATCCCCAAGTACATAGTTAGCCACAGCAAAGATTGGACTAAGACGTCAAGACTCTCCTGACTGCATTTGAAGGAAGAGATGGGCAGGCACCAATGCAAGAATTCCTCCAACAACTTGAAAAGCAATATGATAACACCAGAATCCAGCGAACATGCAACAGGAAGACTTGAACACTCTAACCCAGAAGAAGTAGAAGAAATCGGCTTTAAACGTAACATTATGAAAGTGACAGAGACCCTTAAACAGGATGTGAAAAACTCCCTTAAAGAAATGGAAAAGAAGACTAACAAAAAGCTAGAAGAAATGAATAAATCACTGAAAGATACCCAAGAAAACCAAGAAAAAGAAATCAAACAGGTAAAGAAACAGTTCAAGACTTGAAAACTGAAATGGAGGTAAAGAAGAAAACACAAACCGAGGGATGGCTGGGTATAGAAAATCTGGGTTAATGAACAGGAACTACAGAGATAAGTATAACCAACAGAATACAAGAGATAGAAGAAAGAATCTCAGACACTGACGATACTATAGAGGAAATAAACTCATTGATCAAAGAAAACAGCAAATCCAACAAATTCTTAACACAAAACATCCAGGAAATCTGGGACACCATGAAAAGACCAAACCTAGGAATAATAGGGATAGAAGAAGGAGAAGAATTACAGCTCAAAGGCCCAGAAAATATATTCAACAAAATTATAGAAGAAAACTTTATTTAAAAAAATAAGGATATTCCTATGAAGGTACAAGAAACATACAGAACCGAATAGACTAGATAAAAAAAAATCCCCTCACCATATGATAATCAAAACACAAAACATACAGAATAAAGAAAGAATATTAAGAACTGCAAAGGAAAAAGGTCAAGTGACATATAAAGGTAAACCTATCAGAATTACACCTGACTTCTCTATGGAAACCATGAAAGCCAGAAGGTCTTGGATAGATGTGCTGCAGACACTAAGAGACCATGGATGCAAGCCAGACTACTATACCCAGCAAAGCTTTCTTTCACCATCAATGGAGAAAACAAGACATTCCAGGACAAAAACAAATTTAAACAATACGTAGCCACAAACCCAGCCTTACAGAAAGTACTAGAAGGAAAACCACAACCCAAGGAAGCCAACAATACCCATAATAACACAGACATCTGACAACCCTCCACCAGCACAACTCAAAGAAAGGAAACACACAAACACTACCACCAAAAAAATAAGCGGAGTTAACAACCAGTGGTCATTAATATCATTTAATATCAATGGACTCAATTCACCTATAAAAAGGCACAGGTTAAGAGAATGGATACAAAAACAGGATCCGACATTCTGATGTTTGGAAGAAACACACCTCAACCACAAAGACAGACATTTTCTCAGAGGAAAAGGTTGGGGAAAGATTTTTCAATCAAATGGACCTAAGAAACAAGCAGGTGTGGCTATACTAATAGCTAACAAAATTGACTTCAAACTAAAATCAATCAGAAGAGATGGAGAAGGACACTTTATACTCATAACAGGAACAATTCATCAGGATGAAGTCTCAATCCTGAATATCTATGCCCCTAATTATAAAAGCACCCACATATGTAAAATAAACATTACTAGAACTCAAAGCACACATCAAACCCCACACACTAATAGTAGGAGATTTCCTCTCTCACCAATGGACAGGTCAACCAAACATAAACTTAATAGAGAAATAAGAGAACTATCAGAGGTAATGAATCAAATGGACTTAACGGGCATCTATAGAACATTCCACCCAAATAGGAAAGAATATACTTTCTTCTCAGCATCTCATGGAACCTTCTTGAAAACTCATCACATACACGGTATCAAAGCAAACATCCGCAGATACAAAAAATTTTAGTAACCACCAATGTCTTATTGGATCACCATGGAATATAGTTATAATTTAACAACAACTCTACCCCCAGAAAGCCTACAAACTCATGGAAACTGAACAGTCAACTGCTGAACTACTCACCACTCCTGGGTCAATGAGGAAATAAAGAAAGAAATTAAAGTCTTCCTTGAATTTAACGAAAATAAAAACACAACATATCCAAACCTATGGGACACTATGAAAGCAGTGCTAAGAAGAAAGTTCATAGCACTAAGTGCCCACATAAACAAAACAAAACAAAAAAAAACAGAAAATCTCACATTAGAGACTTAACAGCACAGCTAAAAGCTCTAGAAAAAAAAAAGAAGCAGATTCTGGAAATAATCAAACTGAGGGCTGAAATCAACAAAATAGAAACACAGAAAACAATCCAAAGAATCAATGAAACAAAGAGCTGGTTCTTTGAGAAAATCAACAAGATTGACAAACCCCTATCCAAACTAATCAAAAGACAGAGAGAAAACATGCAAATTAACAAAATCAGAAATGAAAAGAGGGACATAACAACAGACACTGAGGTAATACAGAGAATCATTAGGTCTTACTACAAAAGCCTGTATGCCACAAAATTGGAAAATGTAAAAGAAATGGACATTTTAAAGATAAGTACCATATACCAAAATTAAATCAAGACCAGTTGAACAATTTAAATAGACCTATAAGTCGCAAGGAAATAGAAGCTGTCATCAAAAATCTCCCAATCAAAAAAGCCCAGGACCAGATGGTTTTAATGCAGAATTCTACCAGAACTTCGAAGAAGAGCTGATACCTATACTCCTTAATGTGTTTCACATAATAGAAACATAAGAGTCATTGCCAAACTCTTTTTATGAAGCTACAGTTACCCTGATACCAAAACCACACAATGATGCAACCAAGAAAGAGAATTCCAGACCAATCTCACTCATGAGCATTGATGCAAAAATTCTCAATAAAATAAAAATTCTCAACCAAATCCAAGAACACATCAAAAAATCATCCATTATGACAAGTAGGCTCCGTCCCAGAGATGCAGGGCTGGTTCAACATATGAAAATCTATCAATGTAATCCGTCATATAAATAAGCTGAAAGAAAAAACCATATGATCATTTCATTAGATGCTGAAAAAGCATTTGAAAAAATTCAACACCCCTTTATGATAAAGGTCTTGGAGAGATTACGGATACAAGGATCATACCTAAATATAATAAAAGCAATATACAGCAAGCTGATGGCTAACATCAAAATAAATGGAGAGGAACTGAAAGCCTTTCCACTAAAATCAGGAACAAGACAAGGCTGTCTACTCTCTCCATATCTCTTTAACATAGTGCTTGAAATTCTAGCAATAGCAATAAGACAACCTAAGGAGATTAAGTGGATTCAAATTGGAAAGAAAGAAGTCAAACTTTTTCTATTTGCAGATGATTCTATAGTGTACATAGTGACCCCCAAAACTCTACCAAAGAACTCCTACAGCTGATTAATACCTTCAGTGATGTGGCAGGATACAAGATCAAATCAAAAAATTCAGTAGCCCTTCTCTACACAAAGGATAAAGAAGCAGAGAGGGAAATCAGAGAAACTTCACCTTTCATGATAGCCACAAATAGCATAAAATATCTCAGGGTAACACTAACCAAGGAAGTGAAAGGTCTATTTGACAAAAACTTTAAGGCTTTGAAGAAAGTAGTTGAAGAAGACACCAGAAAATGGAAGGATCTCCCATGCTCTTGGATTGGTAAGATCAACATAGTAAAAATGGCAATTCTACCAAAGGCAATCTATAAATTCAATGCAATCCCTATCAAAATCACAAAAAAATTCTTCACAGACGTTGAGAGAACAATAAACAACTTTATATGGAAAAACAAACAAACAAACAAAAAAACCCAGGATAGCCAAAACAATCCTATACAATAAAGGTACTTCCAGAGGCAGTACCATCCCTGACTTTAACTCTATTACAGAGCTACAGTAATGAAAACAGCTTGGTATTGGCATAAAAACAGATACGTTGACCAATGGATTCGAATCGAAGACCTGGATATTAATCCACAAACCTATGAACACCTGATTTTCAACAAGAAGCTAAAATTATACAATAGAAGAAAAAAAAAGCATCTTCAACAAATGGTGCTGGAATAACTAGATGTCAACCGGTAGGATAATGAAAATAGATCCTTATCTATCACCATGCACAAAAATCAAGTCCAAATGGATTAAAGACTTCAATATAAATCTGACTACATTGAACCTGATAGAAGAGAAAGTGGTAAGGAGACTTCAACACATGGGCATAGGAGACTACTTCCTACGTATAGCCCCGATAGCACAGACAGTAAGAGTAAAAATGAATAAATAGGACCTCCTGAAACTGAGAAGCTTCTTTAAAGGAAAGGACACTGTCATTAAGACAAAAAGGCATCCTACTGAATGGGAGAAGATCTTCACCAACCCCACATCAGACAAAGGTCTGATCTCCAAAATATATAAAGAACTCAAGAAACTAGACATTAAAATTCTAATTCTAATTTAATTAACCCAATTAAAAATGGGGTACTGAACTGAACAGAGAATTCTCAACAGAAGAAGTACAAATGGCCAAAAGATACTTAAGGTCATGTTAAACTTCTTTAGTGATCAGGGAAATGCAAATCAAAACAACTTTGAGATACCGTCTTACAACAGTCAGACTGGCTAAAATCAAAAACACCAGTGATAACCTATGCTGGAGAGGATGTGGAGTAAGCAGAACACTCATCCATTGCTGATGGGAATGCAAACTTGTACAACCACTTTGGAAATCAGTTTGGGAATATACCCAAGAGATGCCCAATCATACTACAAAAGCATTTATTCAACTATGTTCATACCAGCATTATTTGTAATAGCCAGAACCTGGAAACAACCTAGAAGCCCCTCAATGGAAGAAAGTTTAGAACATATACACATTAGAGTACTACTCAGCGGTAAAAAATAATGACATCTTGAATTTTGCATGCAAATAGATGGAAATAGAAAACACTATCCTGAATGAGATAACCCAGACCCAAAAATATGAATATGGTATGCACTCACTCATTAGTGGATTCTAGCCATAAACAAAGGACATTGAGACTATAGTTCACAAGCCTAAAGAAGCCAAATAGTAAGATGAACCCAAACAAAAACATATAGAAATCCTCCTGGATATTGGAAGCAGATAAGATCGCCTGGCAAAAGTTGGGAGTATGGGGATGGGGGTGGGGGGAAGCGGAGAGGGAAGGGGGAAGGGAAGGATGGGGAGAGATTGGGGAAGTGGGAGGGTGGAGATCGAGGAAGGACGGATATATAGGAGCAGGGAGGAAGATATCTTAATTAAGGGAACCATTTTAGGGTTGGCAAGAAACTTGGCTCTAGAGGGGATCCCAGATGTCCACGGGGATGTCCCCAGCTAGGTCCTTGGGCAGCAGAAGAGAGAGTGCCTGAACTGGCCTTGTCCCATATTCACACTGATGAATATCTCGAATATCACCATAGAACCTTCATCCAGCGATAGATGAGGATAGAGACAGAGACCCACATCGGAGCACTGGACTGAGCTCCCAATGTCCAGTTGAAGAGCAGAAGGAGGGAGAAGTTGAGCAAGGAAGTCAGGACGGCGAGGGGTTGGTCCACCCACTGAGACAGTGTGCCTGATCTAATGGGAGCTCACCAAATCCAGCTGGACTGGGACTGAATGAGCATATGATCAAACTGGACTCTCTGAATGTGGCTGCCAGTGGGGGCAGACTGAGAAGCCATCAACAATGACACTAGGACCTAGCTCTTCTGCATGTATTATGATTTTGGGAACCTAGTCTATTTGGATGCACACCTTCCTAGGCTGGGATGGAGGGGGGAGGGCCTCTGTTAGGACTGGAGAGGCAGGGAGGAGAGTGAGTGAGAGAGCGGGAATGGAATGGGGGGAGGGGAGGAAGTGGAAATTTTGAATGGAAAAAAATAACAAAAAAATCATATTTTACCACTAAAAAAAAAAGAAAAAACATACCTCAATAAATACAGAATAATTATGTGTATGTATTCTTCTACCATTTATTTTGGGATAAAGGTGTTTATTCCTATACTTAAAATTAATATTTCAAACATATTTAGGTCTAAGTTTTGCTTTTATTTTGTCCCACTGATCTATTTATATCTCCTTGAGAACATATTATTGAATATGATAACTTTAGAAGAAACAATATATGAGTCTATAGGTTAATTGCAAAGCACTTGTTGAACATGTAGCTCTGTAAGGGAATCATGAGGTCAGGTCATAAAGAATACCAAACTTTATGTATTCTAATTGCATATATATATATATATATATACATTTGTTTATATATGCTGATGTCTAATATATATATATACTAATATGTATTTAGAGGATAGTTTTAAAATTTTAAAAATTCATGTAAACACCTACACATTTTATTCTATTTCCAGGTCCAATACTCTTTTTACTTTAAGATACACTTTTATTTAGCACAGCACCATAAAAATCACTCATAGGGAAGCCAAATTGTCATTGCTTTTGCTAATCCCTTTCATCTAGCCTTTGAAATAATATTTATAGACTTAATAATGAGAAGGTAACAACTATTGAACAACAATTCTGTGCCAGGCAATGTGCTAAGTGTTAGTTTCTATTATCTCATTTTATTTTAGTGGGAGTCTATCAACATCAAAGCACCATTAAGAGTAAGGAGTGGAGTTACTGGAGTTATCACAAGTAATTGCAAACAAGTCTAAATTATCAAGATGCCTATAGTATAATTAGAATGAGAGGTTCTTTATATAAAAATACAAATAGCACAAATTAGAATATGCAAGTTCTGAAGAGCCATTCTCTGCAGAGATAATGAAAGTTCAAAGTTGTACACATTTGCCAGTGTTAGAGAATTACTCCAGGATCCATTTGACTCAGTGAATAAGTCAATTATTAGTTTTCAACATTAGTACATTCTTCAATTGTTTTTCTGAAAATCCTTCTAAAATTTTCTTATATAAAATGTCTTTTCTTCTTTCAGACTTTATTTCACTGTCTAGTGTCCTGGTAAACATTCAGTTCATTCTAGTCAGTATCTAATTCACATCAAAGTCATCTTTGTGGCCGAGTCCCTGTGCCCTCCTCTGTGTGCAGCATGTAGAACATATATTGAACATAAACATTTGACTTTATCTTGCCATTGAGATATTAAGAAATATCATTCAATTTTTTTCTTGAAGTGAACTCTTGTTTGGGCTTGCTCTGTGTTCATTCCTGCCTTCTTTCATAAAGACCACAGTGATGACTAACTACTGACTCAAGAAGTCTGACCTCAAAACAGACTCAGATCTTCTCGAGCCAGTTTCAGCTATGAATAGCCAGTATCAATTAAATTTTAGCTTACCACAAGTTCAGGTCAGCTGTCTCTGAATGTTTCCCCCGTCATGACTTTGACACCCCTGTCTCATAGAGTTCCTCCCCCTTCCCCCTTCAACAGGACTCCTGGAGCTCAACCTAATGCTTTGGATCAGCAGTTAGGGAGACTGTATGGCACCAACCTAGGCCTTCTGCATATGTGTGACAGTAGCTTGGTCTGTTTGTGGGTTTCCTAGCAGTGATTCGGGACCTTTCTTTGAGACTTGAACTGGGTTTTGGGAACCTATTCCTCATCCTGAATTGCCTTGCCCAGTCTTGATATAGGAGGAGGAGCTTGGTCCTGTCTCAACTTGATGTGCCATGCTTTGTTGATACTGCTCATGGGAGCATGGGAGGCCTGCCCCTTTCTGAATGGAAACAGAGGTAGAAGGAAGCAGGGTGGGGTGAGGAAGGGACCTGGAGGAGAGGAGGGAGGGGAATTTGTGATAGTGATATAAAATAAATGAAATTTTTTAATTAATAAAAATTTTGCTTACCTGAGACACAAGGGCCACAAATAAAAGCTACTCTTGAGTGTCATTCACATCTTTTAAGTGTTTCTGTCAGTATTCACTAGTATAGAAAGAGCATACCAATATATAAACTCCCCTCATTTGTAAAATACTAGGGATGTGATATATATTCTATCTATAATAAGCATTCTTTTTTAAAATTTCTTTTTTTTAAAGAAAACAATCTTTTTTTTTTCATTGTATATTCCAATCTCAGTTCCCACTCTCTCCCCTCCTCTCATTCCCTCCACCTATCCCCCCACCTACTTCTCAGAGAGGGTAAGACACATGGCTTTGGGGAAGGTCCAAATCCCTCCCTAGTATATCTAGGCTGATGAAGGTATCTATTGCTGTAGGAACTCCTTCAGCCAGTAGCCTTTATGATACCAGCCCACTTGGGCATGGCCTCTTATACTATAAATGTGAAAATAAAGTGTGTGCTCGCTTTCTCTTCCAGCTGTTGGATTCGATTCCTTTTTCCCTGTCCATGAAGAGGACTGTGATCTGTGAGTCTACCCCTAAATAAATAACCCTTTATTATACTCAATTCTGAGCTAGTGTGGGATTTCTTTTTAGTGTCCATCTACAAACCATCCAAAGAAAATAGGTTACCAAAAAGCCAGTACAAGCAATAGGGTAAATCCTGGTGCCACTACCAGTGTCCCCACAGTCTGCCCCAGCCATACAACTTTCATCCACATTCATAGGGACAAATTAGAATACTACTCAGCTGTAAAAACAATGACATCTTGAAATTTTCATGCAAATGGATGGAACTAGAAAAAACATCCCGAGTGATGTAACTCAAACCCAGAAAGATGGACATGGAATGTACTCACTCATAAGTGAAAAGCAAAAGATATTGAGCCTATAGTTCATGATTGTAGAGAAGCTAAGTAACAAGGTGAACCTTAAGGAAAACATACATAGATCCACCTGGAAAGAGAAATAAACAAGATCACCTGACAGAATTGGGAGCATGGAGGTTTGGGGAGAAGGGCAGCTAGTAGGGGAAGAGGAGGGGAGAAAGAGAAAGGTGAGGAAAACTTGAGAGAACAGGATAGATGAGATGGAGGAAGGACAGAGATGAGAGCAAGGAAAGAGATATCTTGATTGAGGGAGCCATTCTGGAACTAGCAAGAAACCTGGCACTAGAGAAATTCCCAGGAATCCACAAGTATGACCCCAGCTAAGACCCTAAGCAATAGAGGAGAGTGTGTCCTAATTGTCCTTGCTCTGTAGTCAGACGGATGAATACCTTGAATATCACCATAGAACCTTAATCCAGCAGCTGATGGAAACAGAGGCAGAGACCTGCATCGGAACATCGAATGAGCTCCCAAAGTCCAGTTGAAGAGTGGGAGGAGTGAGAATATGAGGTCAAGACTATGATGGATTCACCCACTGAAGCAGTTTACCTGAGCTAATTGGAGCTCACCAACTCCATCCTCACAGGGCAGAAACCAACATATAATAAGCATTCTTATGATGATTTAAAATGTATTAAATTTGGGGCTAGAGAGATCGTTCAGCAGTTAATGGTACTTACTGATTTTTGCAGAGGAGTTGGGTGTGTTTCCCACATGGTGGCAGTTGCCTATAACATTAGCTCCCAGTTATGAAACGTTATCATTTGGCCTCTACAGGCTACTGCACTTGCATTATACACATAAACTCATGCATACCCTCACACACACACACACTAGAAAACTTGGGTTCAAACTTAACTAGTTAGAAAATAAGCAAACCACTTCTTTCACCCCATCCTTTAGACATGATCTTCATCTAACATTTCTCCCCTGTTAGTATCATATTACATGCTGTGCAAACCAGAATCAATTGTTTCATTAGCTCATCCTTATCCCTTTCTGGTCCACCCAAGTATTAAGCAGAAGCTTTAATTCTACTTCCTAAATGGCATTTTTATTATTTCCTTTTGTCCTTGTTATCTTATTTTATACCCAACCACTGTTGTTTATATTCCGTCCTGTCTCCTGGCTCCTTACATGTGACCAGGAAATAATTGATTTTATTAAAACCTTCTATGTATCTGACTCTGTATCTTATTGTCTTTGCTGAGAGACATTTAGACTTGCTTCATCCAACCCCTCAGTTTAGCTTTGAATGACAATTGATATTCTTAGGGGAAAGAATCTGCCTTTATATTGGGTCTGGATGGAGGGGAAGTAGATATGGGGGAGAGAGGTGATGTTGGGGGGATGGAAGTAGTTGAGGGAGGAGAAACTGTGATCAAAATGTATTGCATGAAAGATGAATGTAAAATTTCAATAATAATAATAATAATAATAATAATCTGTCTTTATGCCTCCACCCCTGCTACCCCTTTCTGGCATGATCAAAGAACCAAACATTATAAAATGCTAATTGTGTCTATGTGTTCTGTATGTCTCAAAGTTCTTGAGCTTCATCAAATGCTCAGCCTGGTGCTAACTTCCCACTTATGTGTCTTTTAGTTTTGTCAATATTATCTATAACCTTAAGCCATTTTCTAACTCATCATTAAAATTCCTTCTTCAGAAGAATTTTCAGTGTGAACCCCTCTCACTGTACTCTCTTATGAACAGGATAAAGGTTCCTTTTTCTGTATTTTCCCATTTTGGCTGTCACCCTCTTTCCTCTCTCATGTACATTATTTAACTTTACAAATTTTGTTTTGTTCTAACATCATTACATCCTATATTTTCTCTTACTTTGAATTCCCTGGGATTTATGATAACAGTGGGTACATTGTAGGTTTCATGAATAAACAGAAGTTTGTAATATTTTATTTAAGTTTAATGATTTTTCCTAATTTAAGCGATAGTTATTCACATATGGCTCATTCTGGATTTCCCCAATATACTTTGTTAAAATATTTGATTAAATACTTTAACTTATTTTGATAGACTCTAACATTGTATCTACATGCAAAATATCTGATGATTGATAAAGAAAATTTCATCCTGACATTCATGAAAATCATGCAATGATATTGAATATTTGGGGATAAAAATATTTGATGTAAAGTACCTGATATACACTGAAAAATTAAATAGTTTTCACAGGTTAAGGAGTATAATATTAAAATGATAGTTTTGTCTAGTTTAATATAAATAATCAAGTTGAACAGCAAGACATTCATCTTGAGTAAAGCAAAGAAAACTATAAAAACATAGAGGCACATCTAATGAGTAGGCTTGACTTTCTGGTTTAACACAGAGTGCCCAGAGATGGCATTTACCTCCAGCGCTAAGGTTCAGAGCTTTGTTGAGAGTTTATGAATGGCATAGCTCTTACCGTGTCATGGTAGTGGAAATTGAGGTCTTTTAGATGCAAGGACAATTTACCCACAAGGAAGTGACCTAGTTGGTCTCATCTCCATGCCTTGGGAAGCTCTTGCAGGTTATAAACCAGCTATGACAGACCCCGGGTGCTAGGGAAGCTGCAGACAACTTAGGCTGTCACTGAAAGAATTGTTTGTGCATCAGGAACTTGCAAAGTGTAGCCGCTAGTAAAATCCTTTTCTTCTGTCCCATCCAGCCTGCACTCTACTGAGGGCTGACACGAGGGATTAGTCAAACTCAGCTTCTGAGTTCCTTGTGTAGAATAAATGTATAGGTAAGTGCCACAGTTGGTATTGCTTTCTTTTTAAAGGCAAGAGTGGTGACTCTTCTAAATCTTGGTAAAATACCCATGATAACACATCTTTGTAGATAAGTTCACTGTGAGAAGTTATGAATGTAAGCTGTATAGACAACCTATAGCGTTTTTACTTTAATAACCTGAAAGCTGAATTTCTTAGAAAGAGCTGCTCTTGGTGCATTATATTCTGTATACCTCAACGAACCTAAGAGATAAACAATTTTACCTTGTTTAATAAACATTGTTAAATTGTTCAAGACTAAATAATTAAGTCAAATTAAAATGACACAATTTATCCACTGGTGATTATGTGAAATATTGTTAGTGTTTATGGCTTTTTTAAAATACAGTTTATCAAAAATAGAACTGAAAGGGTAAATATTGTGTTTTCAATGTAAGGTCCAACCTTAAAGCTTGATTACCTTCCTATATTAAATATCATCACTGTTATCTTCTGAGAGACAAAAATTCATACTGGAAATGTAATGAGAAATTCTTAACTTAATACAGTTAAGAATTATAAGAAAATGATTTCAGTCTGTTTGGGATTTGACAATACATGATTGGTAATTTTATGTTTGATTTTTCACAACATTTTACTATTAAGTCTCTCTAACAAACAGTTTTTACTTTGAGATTTTTTATTACCTTATTAATACTAGTAATCAAATTTTCCACTTCCTCCCTTCCTCCCACTTCCCTTCTGCTCCCCCACTCACCCTACCCCCCTCCAGTCCTAAGAGAGGGCAGGGTATCCTGCCCTGTGGGAAGTCCAAGGCCTCCCCCTTCCATCCAAGCTTAGGAAAGTACGCATCCAAATAGACTAAGATCCCAAAAAGCCAGTACATGCCATAGAGACAAATCCCAGTGCCATTATCATTGGCTTCTCAGTCTGCCCCCATTGTCAGCCACATTCAGAGGGTCCAGTTTGATCCCATGCTCGTTCAGTCCCATTCCAGCTGGCTTTGGTGAGCTCCCATCAGTTCAGGCACACTGTCTCAGTGGGTGGATCAAACCCTCATGGTCCTGACTTCCTTGGTCATATTCTCCCTCCTTCTGCTCTTCAACTGGACATTGGGAGTTCAGTCCAGTACTCCCATGTGGGACTCTTCTCTATCTCCATCTGTCATCAGACGAAGGTTCTATGGTGATATTCAAGATAGTTATCAGTCTGACTATGGGACAAGGCCAGTTCAGGCATCCTCTCCCTCACTGCCCAAGGTCCTAGCTGGGGACATCCCTGAGGACATCTTGGACCCCCTCTAGAGTCAAGCCTCTTGCCAACCCCACAATGCCCCCCTCAATTAAGAAATCTTCTTCCCTGCTCCCATATCTGTCCTTCCTCCATCTTAACCATCCCCCTCCCCCAAGCTCTCTCCAGCCCTCCCCTTCTCCCTTCCCTCTCTCCATCTCCCCTTCCCCCACCCTTCCCCTATCCCAATGCTCCCAACTTTTGCCTGGAGACCTTGTCTGCTTCCAATTTCCAGGACAATCTATATATGTTTTTGTTTGGGTTCACCTTATTAGTTTCTCTAGGATTGCAAACTATAGGCTCAATGTCCTTTGTTTATGGCTGGAATCCACTAATGAGTGAGTACATACCATATTCATATTTTTTGGGTCTGGGTTATCTCACTCAGGATAATGTTTTCTGTCCATTTGCATGCAAAATTCAAGATGTCATTGTTTTTTACCGCTGAGTAGTACTCTAATGTGTAGATGTGCCACACTTTATCCACTCTTCCATTGAGGGGAATCTATGTTGTTTCCAGGTTCTGGCTATTACAAATAATGCTGCTATGAATATAGTTGAACAAATGTTTTTGTAGTATGATTGGGCATCTCTTGGGTATATTCCCAAGAGTGGTATTGCTGGATCCTGAGGTAGGTTGATTCCCAGTTTTCTGAGAAACTGCCACACTGATTTCCAAAGTGGTTGTACAAGTTTGCATTCCCACCTGTAGTAATGAGGAGCGTGGGCCCCTTGTTCAGTCTTGCCTGGCTCCTGTCCATCCTGCTAGCTAACCCCCAAAATTGTTACACAGAAACTGTATTCATTTAAAACACTGCCTGGCCCATTATATCTAGCCTCTTCATGGCCAACTCTCACTCTTGATCTAACCCATTTCTATTAATGTGTATCACCACTTGACGGTGGCTTACCGGCATAAGTCTAACCAGCATCCTTCTCAGACAGGAGAAACATGGCATCTGCCATACTACCTTCTTCCCAGCATTCAGTTCTGTCTCCCCACCTATCTAAATTCTGCCCTATCAAAAGGCCAAGGCAGTTTCTATATTCAACCAATGGAAGGAACACGTAGAAAAAAGACCTCCTACACCATTTCCCCTTTTCTGTTCAAACAAAAAAGAAAGGCTTTCATTTTAACATAGTAAAATTACATATAACAACAGTTATCAAGCAAGAATTATAGTTACAATATTTATATCTATTTTATCTTTTATCATAACAAAATAAAATGATAACTATAACTATCTATCTATTCTTCAACTCCGTCAAAGACTCCAGAAGGATATAATATTACCTAAGTAAACGAGAAGTAAGCAACTTCTAAAACTCTAGAATTGACAGAGACATCTTTCATCCTGTACAGTCTTCCAAAGTTTTTCAGTACCATTGGGGCATCCATCTTCAGCCTACAGGCCCATAGTATTCAGCAGACACTTCCATGAAGCAGGAAATTTCAAAGACTG